>OX451735.1:633198729-633786580 GCA_948472305.1 Vicia faba | reverse complement strand
AGTTTTTTAGTGTTTGTGGGAGTGAGTGTATTATGAGAGGAAAAAATCAGATTTGAAAATATATAGTGTGGTTAAATTGGGCCTTGGATGTGAAATTGGATTGGGCCTCACTTTGACAGTGTCAGCAAATGTGAGTACAAAATGCCACATCATCAATGGTGTGAAATTTCAACTCCAGCTCAATATGAAAATTGAAGATAATAAAATTTGTGACATGTTGCTGAAAGAACGGGCTCAATCGGATAAACGACGAGAAAGTTATGAATTTTTGAAGGTGCACTGACACTGTCTTAGACAAACTTTATTCCGTTTTCAGTTTTTTTACCATCTCACTTGTGAAGCGAAGTATAAATGGAAGCATTCGGTGTACCGTTTGAACTCGTGGAAGCAAAGTTGAAGCTAACAAAGTTTGTGATCCAATGCTTTAAGAACCAGACCAATGCGATAAAAATTGAGGGATTTATGAATTTCTGAACATCGAGAAAGTAAACAACTGTCAATCTTTTTCCACTGTAAAATTATCCAGTAATTTGTATTTTCCGTGACTTTCTAAACAAAATTGGCTCTCGTCCCGAACATACGAAATGCAGGAGACATCAAGACGGTATTTATGGTGAAATAACGACTCCAAAACATCGAACCGGATGAAAGTTATGAATTTTTTAATGTGAAAAAAACAACGGTTCAACACACTTTTTCAATGTATTTTCCACTGTACATCTTCAATGCATTCGCACATTCGAAGATCCTCTTCAAAGAATTAGCTCTCGGCCTGAACATGGAAATCAAAGAAGATATCAAGGCAGATTTTATGGTGAAAGAGCCAATTAGAGATGTTGAGCCAGTCAAAAGATTTAGATTTTTGAAAATCCGAAACACAACGGACCAACAAAACCAATCTCTGGTTATTAAAATATTTGGAGGTCTTCCTTACAAAATTGGCTTTCGTTCTGAACAAATGAAGTGTAGAAAATACCCAGATGGACCCGATGTTCAAAGAACCATTCAAAAATCCTTTTCTGACCAGAAGTTATGAATTTATGAAGTCCACCATAAAATACTGATTTTCTACTTAAACTATTTCGCATCAACCGAAACACTTGATTTCCTCATCCGTTCAAGGCGTGTTAAAATACATAACATCTTGTCATGAAGAGAATTTGTATGTTCACTGATATGCAGCATGGAGAATGGTCTGAGCATGTCTACTGACGAAATAGACGTCTTCAGTAACCTGGCGTGTCTTGAAAGAAATACCTTGATCCTATAATCATAGAACCAATAATATGTTGCATATGATAATGAAATATAAGCTAAATAAATTCGAAATGAAGAGAGTAAATTTTGGGGTACAACAGCTTCCCCTATTCAATCTTTTTTAAACCTAAAGCGAGATTGACGCCAGCCTTTCAAGCGATAAGGTGGAAGGGGATTGATATAAAAATAAACTCAAAATTTTTTGCTCTGAATTGAGACAAGGTGTATCAACATTGGGTACTATTTTTTGGTAGTATCACGCTATCAAACCAGAGAAACGGATTTAAATGGAGGAGGATATTGAATGCTAAACTAAACCTAAGACGACTAGTGTCTACTAGATGCGGGAGACGAGATGAATAATCACGGAACTCGATTTAAGAAGACTAGTATCTACTAGACTTGAAAAGAATACTAGTATCAATAGGTCTCGATCAAACTGGAACAGTGCCTTTCTGAACCAAAACCTTAGATTGTTATCCAAATGTTGGGGGATCGAGAGAAGGTAATGAGTGTCTACTCGACCTTAAGAGTACTACAGAGAATGTGCAAGGCAAGAACTGGATCACAAACAAAGAAAAGAGTACTGACTCAGATTAAAAGGGAACTAATATCTACTAGAACTAAGAGTACTCAACAGGATACCAATATCTATTGGATCCACAACAAGGCGAACACCTGATAGCCTCAAACCTGGAGGAACTAGTATTAACTGAACCTAACCAAGAAACTAGAGAGACAAAAGAGACACGCACCTACTTGACTCGGGAGAAACTAGTGACCAGCTAGACTCTAAAGAATACCAGAACGCTGCATTCAATATCAGGTGACAAGTATCAGACTTGACCTCGATAAGAACTGATGTCTACCAACCCTACAACATTACGCCAGGACATAACTGGTCAGCAACAAGGCAAGCGAGTGACTACTCGACAGGAGAAAACTAGTATCTCCTAGTCTCTGTAGAATACAAAAACATTGCATTCTGACAAAAGGTAATAAGTATCAAACTTGACCTTAAAGAGGATTGATGACTACCTGGCCGAAAATGTTACGCCAGGAAAGAACTGGATCATAACAAGAAAAAGAGTGAACACTTGACGAAAGAGAAATAAGAATGATGCAAGATAGGGAAGATAAGAAACAAACGTAAACACTCGCTACACGAGGACTAGAGACGACTAGACCTAGGAAAGAAACGTCATAGAAAAGTTGGGCTCGAATGGTACGCCAATAACTATTGGATACAAACCACGAAGACCTACACGAGGGCATGAAAATCCCTTATGTGAGGCAAGAAGGGGACCAACTTACATAAAGTAAGGGGAGGGTTTGGTATTTTCAAGAAAAGGACTACATTATCCCTCAGGCCAAAGGAGGTGTGTAGTTATTCAATAGTGGAAATTATATGAACTCCGAGACACCAAGTAAGGCTTTTCAAACAATTGAAAAGAAATAAAGGTTGTACACAAACTCTTTCTCGCACTATAACTTCTAAGCAAATACGGGTAATAACCGAGAAGAAAAGACAGTCACAAAGACTTTAAACAACGTGGAGACCTGTCGGGGATATCATGGGATATTTGCATGGTTTAATAAATCACTGGGTATATTAGGAAACTGAGCGAAATTACTGGGAAAAAGGTGATGAAATTGGATTATAATTTAATGCATGTTTGAATTTTTCTTTTATGGAGTAATGTTCCAACATGAATAAAGACACTACACATTTGGATGATACAATGCTAATGATGCATGTTTAAATGTTTCACTGAAGAGCAACAAATTTCAATAACCGGTAACCACACAGGCCGTATTTTGATCAAACTTGCAAAAACAAATTGCCAACTTCCACTGGAGAGAAGTAATCACACCGCAGACTTTAAACGAGGATACCATTGGGGATTAAAAGTTGTTAGGGTACCAATAACCTCTTGGATTTGTAGAAATCAACTCGCCAACCATCTTCGCTGGGGAGAAGTAGCAACTTCTGAATAAAAGTGTATCCATGTGCTTTTATCGATTCGAAAACAGAATTCCACTGGGGAAGAAGAAGAAATCTCACAAAGAAAACCCTACTGGAGAAAAAGAACTTCCAATCCTTACTTGACTAGGGAAGGAGAAGAATTTATCTTCTCTGTGAATAACCACTCATCGATAAACTGATCCTTGCAAACATTCATAGAAGATTTACAAATCTCTGTCAACCTTCACCAAACCATTCACCGAGGAAATGGAAACTTCACTATGGAAAAAATATTCATTCAAGAAAAGACTTCTTGACCAAAGAGTACTCTCAAAATTTGATTTCCATTGGGACTTAATGTTAAATCTCTGATCCATGGGGAATAAGCGAATTCTCAGAGGAAGATTCAACAATGTAGATTGTGTTGGAGAAGAAAAACTCATACGGTATCCATCAATATCACTGGGGATAAGCAAATTCCTGAAAGCCAACCAGATATAAACTTCATGGGAAATAATGGATTTATGCATAATTCAATGGGGACACAAAGGCCGCCTCATGGGGATGAAAACAAAGAAACTTCCTGGGGATATGAGAATTCTTTCAAGAACCTCTCAAAAAATGTTGGTCACACTGGAGAGATAAACTGTTGTACCATACCTACCAACACACATTTCACTTGGGGATAAGGGAAATTGGATAAGAAGACTGCACTGGGGAGATGAGAAATCCTGAGCAAGAGATCTCAAGAGGCAACTCACTGGGAAAATGAGAGGTCTTGAACAAGAAATATCAACCGTAGCCCCGCCTGTATACTTCTATGGGGATATCGTCTTGCTTCCAACACCCTTAATAGATGAGCTTTTGTTGGGCGAAAGTATAGATCACACTAGGTAAATGGAATTCGCTTTAGGAAACAATATCGTCATATCGAGAACTTCACATTGGTAACAACCTCAAAAGCTCTATTTTTCTTGCTGTAGAAAAGAAGATGCAAGGAACCGCTGGAAAGGGATCCTTGAAAAGTTGAAACTTTGTGGCGGGTAAGAAAATGAGTAACCGGTGAATACGGGCTACAAGCTCTAAATGAAGTTGCAAAAATAAATCACAAACTCAGCTGGAGAAGATTGGGGAGCAACAACAACTTCAATGCTGATTGGGAAATGACATTAGTTGGGGCACTATATTCATCTTGAAAGGTATTGCCAGATATTTGCATTTTACTCATAAGCGAGTGAATGACAATTCATGCAGAAGAAATCATCAAATGTGCCCCATTTATTGGTTAAGAAGGACATCATCTTGAGAAAGTCCTGGTAGAAACATGGTATCATACTGTCTTAAGATAAACTGCCTCAGTATACTCAAGCTTTGCATAATTTTCTGACTCATTGAGAGATTTGTCGAATCTCGACGTAACTGTTTCATATTGATTGATCTTGAAGAGATTCATCTTGAGAGGGTTCCCTGAGATAAGTGCCATCATAGATAAGCTTCCCCAGTATCATATTTTTCGGAGCATTGCTTCTAACTAAACAATGTTGGAAGTGACTTTAACGGTACTTGGGTAATAGCCCTTGATTACTCGGTGCTTTGATAGATTCTTCGAATCTTGACATAACTTCCCCAGATTGGAAAAACTTTTAGAGATCGAATCACGACTTGATTTCCCCATATTGCATAATTCTCAAAGGAATCTTTAGACACCATGCCTCTTGATGTTATCACTTCTAGTGAAATAGTCAAATTTTGATTCAACGGAGTGATCGAGTCTCTCTTCTTTGACAAGATTAATCCCTTCACTGATGTTCATTGTGTAAACTCTTTTGATGTCAAGCAGTTGTTTTGCATGCAGAAGAATGTTTATTATGAGAATGACAATTCTAATCCAACAATTATGTAAGCCTTGAAGTTTGAAAACTTTGATTAAAATGATATCACAATTTGTTGTGAATGAATAACTAGCTAGAGTGAAACTTTTGAAAATATTTTTGTAAGAAAGATAATGCAGGCATAAGATACCACCACAAATATTTAACACATCTTCTGGGATTCAGTTAAGCCTATCTCGTTGCAGTATGTCTTTGAACTAAACCCTGCTTCAGTTAGGACTTTTAAGGGTTGTATCATGGCCTAATTCACGATTTAAAAAAAAATGGATTTTAAGGCTCAAAATTATTTTGTGCCCACCCCCTCTTCATTATGTTCTCCAGTCCTAAGTTCAACTAACTTGACACGGTCATTAATCTCTCAAAAGGAATTGAAAGGGTTAGGGAACCAACACGAAGTTTTCGGACATGACAGTCACTCACTTTTTGGCTTTGGTGTCTGATCACACAACCCTGTCCTTCAATTTGCAATATCCTATTCTCTCTTTTCTTTTCTTTTATTTTATTTTCTTTTGCCTAAGTCAATTTTTTTCTTTTTTTTCTTCAACTTAGCGGGCTTTCTCTCTTTTCTCTCTTTTTTTTCTCTCTTTTGCACAAGTCGTGTGATCCTGAGTCGTCTTCAATTTGTTGAAAGTAATTTTGACTTCCTCACTCCATGATCGATGAGGGATAACCATTTTTGTATCGTCCTCTATTGACCTCCTGATATGTGAAGGTTAACCATTACGGTTTCGACTTTCCTCAACCTTTTGAAGGATAACACCCATTGTGGTTGATCCTCAGATGCGCACTCCTGATGATTTTTGAACGCTCGATCAAATTAACTAATTACTACCTGCCCCTTGGTTCAAAAATAAGGTTTTTTTAATAGAAAAGAAACTCCTACTTCAAGGCTCAAATGGGTTAACGAGGGTTTCACTCCCTTATATCTCTAGTGTTTGGGGATTTGAAACAATGCATGTACGTCGTCAACAGGGTTTTATTCAAAAGCATACAATCATAGATTTTCGCGTTCTTTCATTATCGTCATCCTCCCTCCAATCTTTGCATAGGCGAAAGACTTTGGTAAAACTTGGCATGAATATGCAAGAAAAACAACTAAAGAGTGATAATGAATGGATGAGTAAAAACGAATGGATTACTTCAAGGAAAACATAATCATTATGTTAAGATTAACATTTAAAAACAAATAATTTTCTACGTGTAGACAATGTTTACACAATCAAGCAAGATACAAATAAAAATGTAGTAAATAACAAAAGACTAACTGAAATTCTGGTATCAGATATGTGATGTCAAAGGAGATGCCACGACACAAATATCTGAGGACAATATAAAATGCAATAATATTAAAAGCAGTAAAAACACAAGGGGTTTTTAACCCAATTCGGTGTACAACAATACCTACTCTAGGGGCTACCAAGTCAGGGACAAGTACACTAAATAGTATCAATTCATAGACCCTCAGTAAACAACCATTTTTCGATCTAATCACTTAATCACTACTCGTGCTATACTTCTACCTAAGATACACCTAGGTATGAGGCCCTCCTCAAATCCCTTCAGTCACTAACAGTGAAAAACAATAGAATTATCAAGTTTGAAAAACCTCAATCATGCAATACTTAAAAGCTTATGAATGATCCACAATTTACAACTCAAATTACAACTCAATTATTGAAACAATACTAGAGTGTATTACAATTAAAAGATTCAGACTTCTAAAACATACAGAGTACATTTTTCTTCAATTGTTGCAGTTGTACGAATAAGGATGCAAGTCCTTATAAAGGCGCAACAACTTCTTTATGGGCTTGGGCTGGAAAAAAAATTGCAATATATTGAATCCCTTGAATATCTCCATGAAAGTAGGCCAGAATATAATCCATAAATATGAGACAGATCGAAAAATATTCCTCCATATTTTTCGCAAGATATAAACCACAAAACCTGAATAAGGAGCGCTTAAAAACAGGAAACATAAAATCTGAAAACACATTAAGATCAACACGAATATGTTAAGACATCTGCTTTGACATCATTCAAAATTAGTTGAGATTATTTACTTCAAATGTCAAGACATTAAGCAAAACATTACCAAAGAAGTGTTTTACCAAAATTGCTGCCAACAAACACTTACAAACTCCCCCTTTGGCAAATTTTGGCTAAAACATTATTTGAGCACATTACCAGAGCAACAACAAAAAAAACTCAGTTAGCAGAAACTCAGTTAGTAGTTAGCAATGAAGCTCCCCCTCAAACAATGAAGCCCCCCCTTAAACAATGAAGCTCCCCATTAAACTTACCAGTCAGTCAGTTAGTTTCACTCCCCCTTTTTAGACATAATATGCCAAATAAACATGCATTCCAGAGAGTAGTAGAAAAAGAAGTACATAACAGAATATCCAAGTGTCAAGCACATAAAAGTACCAAAAAGAACATATGGATTAAAAACACAAAATAAACAAACAAAAAAGGCACTAACATAGAGTCTAGCTGTCTTCAGGACCAACAGACTTGGCAACTTCAGAACTTCCATCATTATCAGAATCTCCTCCTTCAGTACCCACACTATCATCAAGATTGTTATCCTTCTGCAGTTCCTTGAATAAATTTTCAAAATTTTAGCTTTCTTGCTGAGATAACTCTGATTACCTCATCAAGTTCTTGGAAAGCTTCCATTAACTCAGTAATCATATCATCCTTGCTTGAGGTATTGTTTTCAGAGGATGCAGATGTCAAAACAATGTCTGGGACATGTTTACCTGAAAACAACTTGAAGTGAAGGGACGAGGCAGACTCCCTTTTGCAAACTGCATCAGTGCCACACAGAATTCCAGGATGTTGATTTAGAATAATTCCAAAAATGAGAGATGGAAAGAAAAGAGGCATCTTGATAGCATAAGTTCTTGCATGCTTTACAGTATGTTAAAAATGTAAGCACCATAATCAAACAATTTCTTATTTCAAACATCATAGATAAATTTTCCTACACCAACTGTAATGGTTGAGGTATGATTAGTAGGGACCAAGTTAGCAGCTCCAATTCTATGCAGGATAGCATATTTCACACTTAACTTACTAACATGAAGCTTATTCTTCATGGGCCAATCCTCACTTGGTTTGCAGTGATGGCTTTGCACACCTGATTATCAATCACTTCCAACTCACAATAATCATCTTCAGACCTGCCTAGATATCTATTGATAATAGTAAAGGAAAATTCAACACATCTACCTCTAACAAGCACCTTCCTATATTCCTTACTTGTGTGATCAACACAATCTATAGGAATATTAACAATAAATTCCTTAACAAGAGTCTCATAACATTTTGCAAACCCAGTGACAGTCTTCATCAATTCAGCAAAAGAAATCAACTCTATAATCTCTTTGCACTCCAGTGCATCTTCTCCCAACTCTCTTTCAAGAGCAATCCTTCTTTGGAAGACATATTTCCATTTTTCAGCATTGCCAACAGAATGAAAGGAAATATTGTCAAGAGGAGCATCAAGCACCCTGACAGAAAGCTTCTTGCTTATAGACTTCTTCACAAGAGAGATGTCATGGACATCATCTTCTGAGGAGCTATCAGGTCTAACTTTTCATTTATTGGAGGGAGGAACCACTTTAGTCCAGGGCTTTGGGGGACCATACATAGTCTTCTTCTTGATACTCTTGGAAAGGGGTGTGACATCCATAACCTTCACTTTTCTAGATTTGAGCCTTTTAGCAATTCCAGGAACCACACTAGAAATAAGGTCATTTTCAAATAGCTCATCAACATTCACCACATTATCAGCATTTGGATTCTTTGCAGATTTGGAGCCAGCAACATCTTCCTTAGCAGAAGAGTCATTCTCAGCAGATGATGTCTCAATATCTTGTTCAACATTAGCTTCGACTTCTTCTAGAACAAATGTAGCAAACTTGCCAAGTTCACTTTCAACAACATCTTTGTCAGCCTAGTTTTCCTCTTAAGCTCTCAAAATGGTTTGCATCCAAAGCCTTAGTGAAAATGTCAGCCAGTTGTAATTCAGTAGCTACATGTTCTAAGGCAACAATCTTTTCCTCAACAAGCTCTCTTATGAAGTGATGACGAATATCAATGTGTTTGGTCCTGCTGTGTTGAATAAGATTTTTGATATATTTATGGCACTTAGATTGTCACAAAATAATGTCATGACATCCTGTTTGACATTATATTCTATCAACATTTGTCTCATCCAAACCAACTGAGAACAACTACTTCCTGCAGCAATATACTCAGCCTCAACAGTGGACAGACACACAATTTTGCTTCTTACTGAACCAAGATATGAGATTATTTCCCAAAAAGAAACATCCTCCTGATGTACTTTTTCTATCATCAGCACTTCCTTCCCATCAACATCACAATAACCAATTAAAGCAGAGCTAGATCCATGAGAATATAACATACCATAGTCACTTGTCCCATTCACATATTTAATAATTCTCTTCAAATGGTTGGCATGGCTAACTTTAGCATCAACTTGATATCTAGCACACACCCCTACAGCAAAGGCAATGTCAGGTCTTCTAGTTGTAAGATATAGAAGACTGCCTATCATACTTCTGTAAATACTTTGATCCACACTTACTCCTTTTTCATCTTTAGACAACTTTAGATGTGTGGGAGCAGGTGTTCTTTTGTGACTGGCATTTTCCATCCCAAATTTCTTTACTATATTCTTCGCATATTTCTGAGATAAGAATATGGAATCTTCTATTTGTTTAACTTGCAGACCAAGAAAGTAGGTTAACTCACCAACAAGGCTAATCTCAAATTCTAACTGCACTTTCTTGACACAATGTTGAACCATCTCATTTGACATCCCACCAAACACAATATCATCAACATAAATCTGTGCAATCATAATCTTCCCTTCTTCTTCCTTGACAAAAAGATTTTTGTCTATGCCGCCTTTCCTATATCCATTCTCACCAATAAATTATGTCAATCTCTCATACCAAGCTCTTGGAGCCTGCTTTAATCCATACAAAGCTTTCTTCAGTTTGTACACATGGTTAGGAAAGCTTGGATCAACAAATCCCTTAGGTTGTTCCACATAAACTTCCTCATTCAGATAGCTATTTAAGAAGACACTCTTTACATCCATTTGAAACAACTTAAATCTCAGAATGCAAGCAACTCCTAAGAGTAGTCCGGTTGATTCAAGTATAGCCACATGGGCAAAGTTTTCATCAAAATCCACTCCTTCAATTTGAGTGTATCCTTATGCAACTAATCTTTCCTTATTTCTAGTAACCACCCTTTTTTCATCGAATTTATTCTTGTACACCCATTTAGTTCCAATCACATTTATCCCTTCAGGTCTTGGAACCAGATCCCAAACTCCATTTCTTCTAAATTTTTCTAGCTTATCTTGCATAGCATTAATCCTGAACTCATCAGTTAAGGCATCTTTGACATTCTTAGGCTCGATTTATTAAACAAAGTAAGAGTTTGACATTCCTTCTCTTGATCTAGTAGTAACTCCTTTATTTAGATATCCTATAATAAGATCCTTAAGATGATCTCTCTAATTGAAGGCCCTTTATTAAGTTGATTGGGCTCAGGATCTTCTTGAGTTGGATTAGGATCAGTACTTCTGTCATTAGATTCTGTTGGAATGTCAGACAAAGATGTTCCAACATCTTCTATGACATATTCTTCATCATTCCATCCTCTATCATCAATAATAACATTTATGGATTCCATCACAACCTTAGTTCTGGAGTTAAATACTCTGTAAGCTCTGCTATTTGTAGAGTAACCCAGTACTATTCCCTCATTACTCTTGGAATCCATCTTCCTTCTCTGTTGATGATCAGCTAAGATGTAACATTTACTTCCAAAAACATGAAATTATTTGACAATAGGTTTTATTCCCTTCCACATTTCATACAAGGTGGCTGAGGTGCATTTTCTTAGAGTGACTCTGTTATAGATATAGTATGCAATATTCATAGCTTCAGCCCAAAAGTGGTAGGGTAACTTCTTAGCATGAATCATAGCTCTGAAAGATTCCTAAAGAGTTCTGTTTTTACGTTCCACAATCCCATTTTGTCGAGGAGTAATGGGAGAGGAAAATTCATGACTGACTCCTTCAGAAGAACAAAAATCAGCAAATTTATTGTTCTCAAATTCCTTTCCATGATCACTTCTGATTCTAATGACATGACTATCCTTTTCTCTTTGAAGTTTTTGATAGAGATCTTTAAAGACTTCAAAATTTTCTGATTTTTCTCTGATAAAATTTATACATGTGTACCTAGAGAAGTCATCTACAATAACATATGCATACTTCTTTCCACCAAGACTTTCAACCTGCATAGGTCCCATCAAGTCTAAGTGAAGAAGTTCTAAAGATTTCGATGTGGTGAGATGTTGGATCTTCTGATGTGACATCTTAGTTTGCTTCCCAATCTGGCATTCACCACATACTCTCCCTTCGTCTATCTCGAGCTTAGGAATCCCTCTCACGGCTTCTATAGATATGATTATTTTCATTCCTTTCAGATGAAAATTCCCGGTTTTTGATGCCACAGTTTAACTTCATTTTCTTTGGCTAAAGCACATGTCGGGGAGAAGTTCAACTCTTGGGAAACCCATAAATAAAAATTGTATTTAGATCTGATTCCTATCATAATGACTTCATTCTTCTCATTACAAACAAGACATTATGTCTTGGTGAAGTTTACTTTGAACCCTTGATCACACAGTTGACTTATACTTATTAGGTTAGTTGTTAACCCTTTAACAAGTAACACATTATCATGTTTTGGGACTCCTGAACATTCCAGCTTTCCAACTCCTTTGATTTCCCCTTTGGCTCCATCACCAAAAGTCACATAACTGGTGGAGTGAGATTTGATATCTACCAGCAGATTCTTAACACCTGTCATGTGTCTAGAACAACCACTATCAAAGTACCAGTCATATTTTGTTGAGACTCTGAGAGAGGTATGAGCTATGAGACTAGCAACAGCAGTCTTAGGAACCCACTGTTTATTCTTTTTACTATTTTGAGAGATCTGATCAGTCTTGGGAAGAGGAGAAGTTTTAGGGGACCCATATAACTTGAAACAGAAAGGTCTTATGTGACCAAACCTTCCACAATAGTGACACCTCCAGGGCTGGAATTTCTCTCTGGTGTGATTAAATATTTTTTTGCCATGATGTTTTCCATTATGTCTTTTCTTGTCAAGATGGTTGTCATGATCATGTTGAGACATTTGATTCGACATCTTTGGTTTAGACTTGTCATGAGTGGAATCTGATGAAGGTTCTTCTAAATAAGGTTCATTTTTCTTATTAAACCGTAGACCACTCTTTTCTCGTGTCACTCTTCCCACTTGAAGAACTTCATCTAATGTGTCATACCCATTATTCATCATCTTGAGTGATTTAACCATTCTGGTAAGATTTGAATTCAGAGAAGTCACTTCACTTTCCATACTAGAGATAGTTTTTAGATGCTCTTTCCTTTCTGCCTTCAGCTGAGTTATGAGAGCTTTCTGTTTCTCCCCTTCTTGGAAAACTTCTTCACTTCTGAGACACAATTCTCTGTACGAGATAACTAACTCATCAAAGGATAGTTCACCATCACTAGATTCTTCATCGAAAATATATTTCTCTATCAATGATTTAACATACTTGGCAGATTCCTCTTCAAGATCACTCTCAGAGTCCTCTTCTCACCAAGTAATAGATAAATTCTTCTTCTATTTCTTAAGATATGTAGGACATTTATCTCTAATGTGACCAAAACCTTCACATCCATGACACTGTATTCCCTTCCCTTGAGTGGATTTTTAGTCAGCCCTTTTTCTTCCAAACTCATTTGACTTATGGGTGTCAGATGAGATGTTCTTGACATTTGATCTTGGGTTCCTATCCATCTTCTTTATCACTTTGTTAAATTATCTTCCAAGCAAAACTAAAGCATTAAATGTTCCTTCATCCGTATCCAGATCACGATCCTCCTCTTCATCTTCAGTATTGGTTACAAAAGCATAGCTTTTGTTCCAATTTTAAGATCTTTCATTGATGCTTAATTCAAATGTCTGAAGAGATCCAACAAGTTCACCCACTCTCATCTTGTCAATGTCTTGTGCTTCTTCTATGGCAGTCACTTTCATATCAAATCTCTTGGGGAGAGACCGAAGCATCTTTATCACCAATTTGTCTTCGGGTATTTTTTTCTCCTAAAGCACTGGATGCATTAGCAATCTCAAGAATGTTCATATGGAATTCATTAATACTTTCATCATCCTTCATTCTCATATTTTCAAATCTGGTGGTGAGCAACTGAAATCTTGACATCTTAACTTTAGATGTGCCTTCATGGGTAGATTGAAGAATCCCCAAAACATCCTTAGCTACTTCACATGTGTTTACTAATCTGAAAATGTTCTTGTCAATTTCATTGAATATAGTATTCAAGGCTTTAGTATTTCTAAGTGCAATTTCATCCTTCTTTAAACCAATCTTCTTCTGCCTTTAACACATAAGTAGGTTCTCCATCTTCTCCCAATTTGATAGAGTGTTTCCATCCTTTTAAGACAGCTTTCCAAGCCCTGTTGTCTAGATATTTTAGAATGGCCACCATACGTGGTTTCCAATAGTCATAATTGCTTCCATCCAGAATGAGTGGTATGTTCACAAATGCTCCTTCCTTGTCCATAGTACCAGAAAGTATCTTCCATAGATCTTGAAGAAGTGAAAAACACAAGAGGGGGGGGGGGGGGGGGGGGTTGAATTGAAAACTTGAAATCAAAAGCGCAATGACACAATATTTTTATCCTGGTTCGTTTGATCTCAAACTACTCCAGTCCACCCGTCAAGGTGATTTCGCCTCTCTCCTACGAGGACTTAATTCACTAATCACAAAAGGATTACAATCACTACTTTAACAATTGTTAAAGTCTTCTTGAGTACAACCACAATCCGGTTAATCTCAAGGAACACTGTTTTAATCAAATAGACAAGAGTACTGTGTGTTGTTGTTTTTCGTTACAAAAACTGTCATCACAACTGTGATAATTTACACAAATTTTGAGCGTGGAAATATGATGAGTATGCTTGCAGCTTTTTGAATTCTCGTGAGTAGTATTGGCAAAATCGTGAACGATTTGAACATTAAGTTTGTTTATATAGGAAATGGATTCACATTGATCATTAAGCATGATAAATGCCATTAACTCAGTTTTCATATGGAGAAGATCTTGTCTGAATGAAGCCATTGTAATTGATGATGTCTTGAATGATTAGTAACGCTTCAGAATCTTTCATCCTAGCCTGCTGCTGATGCTTCATCACATTGATGACTTAGTTTATTATGCTCTTGTTCAGAATCAGAGTTTACTTCACTTAAGCGCAAGTTCTGGTCATCAATCTTCAGCGCAAATTCTGATTGCTTCAGCGTGTAGCTTCTATAGCTTATCTTCTGATGCCGCTTTGGTCAGAACTTCTGCATACAGAATAACATAATTTTTAGGGTGAATATTTGTTCTTTGTATTTGTTATCATCAAAACTATAACTAAGGGTTGTAGAATCAAACTATATTCTAACAATCTCCCCCTTTTTTATGATGACAAAAACTAGAAATTTAAATGAAAAATAAAGAACAAAAGGTTTAAGAGAAACTCCCCCTGAGTTGATTACTTCCATGAAGTTCCTTCTCATCAGAGTTTTAGCTGTATATCCTATCAGAATTTGTTCCTGTTCAAACTTTGTAGAAAGTAGAGGTTAAATAATTCAGAATGTTTGAGACTTTTGTCCCGGTAAACCATTATTGAAAATATCTTACTTTCTCCCCCATTTTTGTCAAGTATCAAAAAGCAATATAATCAGAGCCAAAAGAGATGAATTATATTTAAAACATAATGCAATGACAAGTTCCAGAAAAAAGAGGTAAAATTAAAAGTTACAGATAAACAATTTTAAAAGAAAATCTAAGAAGGAGGGGGAAGACGTGTGAACAACCCTTCCAGCAAGCTCTTGATCTGAGTATTTGACTCTTTTTGCTTGCCCAAAATGCCTCTGATTTCCTTTGTAGTGTCTTCTTGTTTACCCAGAATACTTTTAATCTCTTTGTTCGTATCCTCCTGCTTATCCAACCTTGCAAGGATTAAAGCATTTTCTTTCTTCAACTCTTCCAAAGTTTGCATGACTAAGGAGGAAGCTGGTGTCTCTTCAGGAGTTGGATGTTGCTCAGAGAATTCTGCAGCTTCTTCTGAGTGAACCATTTGTTCTGCTGTAATCATGTCTTCTGGAGCAGTAGTCAGAGAGAGACTTTCTGATTCTGGTTCAGCTACATCTGAAGGATGATGCTCTTTCCAGGGAGCATTATCCAGCGAGAGGATATCTTTCTTGAACAGTTGGCTCAAAACTTGGTCTTGAAAAGCCTTCAGCTTATCACTAAAGTTCTGTTGAACCTTTTCATAACACAATTCCTTCAGCTTCAGTGTTTCAGAGCTAAGCCAATTTCTGAATCTTGCCCACATATAATCAAAAGCAGCAGGATTAGACATCTCCTGACTTGCATGCTTCAAAGAATTTATCCATTCATGTATTCCTGTTTCAAAAATCAACAGACTTGTACCAACATCTGATGTGGTTGCAATTGGTTTAGGTTTGTGAATTGCAGTTTTGTGTGAGATGGAAGCTAGTCTTTCCAGCACAATTGGATCAATGACAAGTCTTAAGTTATCAGCTGGACTGTTAGTGGGTGAAGGAGTGGGAGAGTCAGGAATGGTAATTGGTCTGGTAGGTGTGTTTGGAGGTGTGGATTCAAGGGATGACAAAATTTCTAGAATGTAATGAATGGTGAGAGGCATGCGAACCGCAAGAGGTTCTGTTATTCCAGGAATTTGGATTATGGTATCAGAGTCTGAAGTAGAGTCTTTAGATTGGTTTGTGGCAGCATGTTGGGTTTCTGATTCAATAATATCAGAAGATGGATTTTCATAAGGTTGAATTTCTGGTTGTGGTGAGTTGGGGTTCAGATCTTCTGGTTGAGGAGATTGTGGTTGAGTATTTTCTGGTTGTGGAATTTCTTGTTGAGGTGATTGTGGATGTGGAATTTCTGGTTGAGGAGATTGTGGTGGTTGTTAAGTGTTTGGATTTTCTGGTATGGGAGAGGAAAAATCTTGATCAAATAATTCAATATCAGACAGAACTTTGGCAAGTTCTGGTTGATGATGTTCTGGATTTGGATTTTGAGTAGGGGAGTGAGGTTCATTCAAAAAATTACCTAGAGTTACGGATGGATCAAACTCAATGTCAAAATCTTCAAAGGTTTGGGGTGATGAATTTTCTGGTTGTGAAGGCATGGCTTCAGATGTTGAAACAGTTATTGATTCTATAACTGAAACAGAGGATGGATTACCTTTCTTTTTGGCAGCTTTAGGTGTCCTCTGAGAGGGTCCTTCTCTTGCTACTTTCCTCTGCTTTGATTTCTTTAACATAACTTCTGGAGCAGCCTTGTGCAAATCCTGAATGTTGATTTCTGGAGCAGTTCCATCAGCCTTGCAAGCTTCAAGGTATCTGACTATTATTTCTGGTTTGGAGTCTATCTAAAAAAATAAAGGAAAATCCTTCAGAGGTATCCTTCTTGAAGTAATGGTCTCATGAGAAGTAACAGTTGGTTCCTTCTTGATATTCTCAATGATCTTCATTTTCTTCAGGTGGCATTCAGGGGCTTCCCAACAGTTGCTTCCAAAGTGCTTATTTCCTGAGCCTCCGTCAGATGTTCCATCAGCCTATTCTCTGTTAGAATATCTGATATCAGCCTTCCTAAGGGAATCCAATCCCTCTTGGTCCTTTCGTCTTCTCTGGTTTCCTTCACACTTATTTTGAGATGGTTGAAGAGCAAGTGTGGAAGATTTACCTTTGTCCTCTTAGCAATGAAATAGATTAAAAATTGCTGATCAATATTGATATAATCAGGAGAGCTTGTAGGCTTCCTGTGGTGGATGCATCCCAGAATGATTCTGGCCCAGATTCTGTGATGATCCTTCAAATCTCTGATTTTACTAGAGGGCTTTCCAGAAGTAAAAATTTCCTTTGCAATTGATCTTAGGTCAGAGCATCTCTCAGCCATGTCAATGCATCTGACACCACCACCATTGTATCTAAGAAGCTTCGCAATAAGATCTTCTGTAATCACAATTTTCTTCCCTGTGACATAAGAAGTAACCTGGTGATTTGATGAAGAAGTATGTATCCAGAATTCTTTGACAAGAATGGGAAACGTTGGACCAACCAGACGGTCAAAATACCTGTTCCAACCTTGAGCAGTCACGTCTTCATAGAGATTGAACCCATTTTCTTGTAGACTCCCAAAATTAATGATCAGTTCTGAGAGAACTTCCAGGTTATCAACAGGAGTTAGAAGAGTCATGAAGGGTTCTTCATACTGTTTCGTTGATGCGGATTCAGAAGCACTAAGATTTTTGAGGTTTGATGAAGAAGCCATTGTTCACACGGGTTTGAGGAAGATGAAAAGGGTTTATTAAAGCAAGAGCTTGAAACAAGAGAAAATATTGAGAAGAGTAAAAGTGAATGAATGAAAAAATTAATTTTGAGTTTAAATAGGTTTCTTGAAAACGTAAATAGCAAGTAAAATAAAAAATTAGTAATGATTATATGAATTAATGACACCTGAATTTAGGGGATTTAGAAAGATGTTGAATGGTTACCACTTACAAGTGTCTCAATGCATCCAATCAGCGCCTTGAACCCTTCAGAAATTGAACGCGTGTTCAGCTTCAGAAGGTAGCAGGTGAGAGGATGACAAGTGTTTGATGTTGTGAACTGCACGCCTCTATCCATGAAATGAAACGTTCATATCTTCCTGGATAGATTCTGATGCAATCTGTACTTCTAAACTCTGAAGACAGGTTGATCAGTTGTTCACAGAAAATAATAAAGTTCTGAGGGTTAAGATATAAATAAAACATTTTATTCTGGGCATAACTTCATGCTGAGATGTTTCAGAATGAAGTTGAACCTATCTTCAGAAAGAGTTTTTGTAAAAACATCAGCCCATTGATGGTCTGTGTCAATAAATTTTAAGGTTAGAATTCCTTTCTGAATGTAGTCCCTAATAAAATGATGTTTTATTTCTATATGCTTAGCCCTAGAATGCAAAATAGGATTCTTACTGAGACATATAGCAGAAGTGTTGTCACGGAGGATAGGAATGTTGCTCTCAAATATGTTGAAGTCTTCAATTTGAATTTTCATCCAGAGCATTTGTGTACTACATCCAGCAGCTGCTATGTATTCAGCTTTTGCTATTGATAGTGCTATTATGGACTGTCTCTTGCTATTCCATGAGATCAGATTTTCTCCCAGAAACTGGAAGCTTCCAGAAGTGCTTTTGCGTTCTACTCTGTCTCCATCGAAATCAACGTCACAATATCCTACTAAGCTATAATCATTTGATTTTCTATAAAACAAACCCAGATTAGTAGTACCTTTCAGATACTTGAAAATTCGCTTAACTGTTGTTAAGTGAGTTTCTCTAGGATCTGATTGGAATCTAACACATAATAAAACAATAAATAAAATGTCAGGCCTTGAATCCGTCAGATAAAGGAGAGAACCAATCATACCTCTATAGACTTTCTGTTCTACCTTTTTACTTACCTCTTCCTTTTCCAGAATGCACGTGGGGTGCATTAGAGTCTTTGAGGGCTTACTTTTTGAGAGATCAAATTTCTTCAGAAGTTCTCTGACATATTTTCTCTGATGAATGTAAGTTCCTTTTGGAGTTTGGTTTATCTGAATGCCCAGAAAGAATTTGAGTTCCCCCATTAAGCTCATCTCAAACTCTTCCTGCATGCATTTAGCAAGCTCTCTTCCCAGATAGGGTTTAGTAGATCCAAAGATGATGTCATCAACATAAATCTGACATACTAAAATGTCATTCTTAAATGTCTTACAGAATAAGGTTGTGTCCACTTTCCCTCTGGTGAATTCCTTTTCTAACAGGAAGTTACTTAGTCTTTCATACCAAGCTCTGGGAGCTTGTTTCAGACCATAGAGTGACTTCTTTAGTTTTAAAACATATTCTAGGTGTTTGGAATTCTCAAACCCAGGGTGTTGGTGCACATATACCTCTTCATCTATATAGCCATTTAGGAATGCACTTTTGACATCCATCTGATACAGAGTGATGCCATTGTTTACAGCAAATGATATTAAAAGTCTGATAGATTCTAACCTGGCAATTGGAGCAAAGGTTTCTGTATAGTCTATCCCCTCTTGTTGACTATAACCTTGTGCTACCAGTCGTGCTTTGTTTCTGATGACTTCTCCTTGCTCGTTCAGTTTGTTTCTGAACACCCACTTTGTTCCAATGACGTTGAATCCTTTTGGTTTGGGAACAAGATCCCATACGTCATTTCTGGTGAACTGATTCAATTCCTCCTACATTGCAAGAATCCAATCATTGTCCAGAAGCGCTTCATCAATTGTTGTTGGTTCAATCAGAGAGACCAGTCCCATGAGGGATTCTTCAGAGTTTCTGAATGTTGATCTTGTCCTGATTGGATCATCCTTCTTTCCCAGTATTTTATCTTCTGGGTGAGCAATGCTACTTCTGGAGAGCCTTTTCAGAAGTTGATCAACTGAAGGTGTTGGATTGCTTGCAGTGACTCTTTCTGATGTTGTGGGAGCGTCTCTGTTGAGAACTTCTAACGAGTTGTCTTCAGTACCTATGATTTCAACTTCCATACTTACAAGGAATTCATTCTGCTTTGACTTTTGAAAGTCAATCTTATCATCAAATCTAACACTGATTGACTCTTCAACAATATGTGTTTTTGTATTGTATACTCTGTACCCCCTTGAGCGTTCAGATTATCCTAACATGATACACTTTTGTGCTTTAGAGTCTGTGATGCGGTGGGAGAACTGACTTGAGGTTTTGCGTTTGTGTTCGCAAATGTTTCGGTTTAGCAAGAGTCGCCACCGACTTTTATTTTATCCAAAAGGAAAGGTAAAAAAGCACAGGAAATACCTTTGAGATTGTTTTTGGGTTCGGGGGGTAGATTATGAAAAGGGAAGGTGCTAGCACCCTTTTCATCCATTGTTTTCCATGGGCTCTTAGTTACTTGTTTTAGATCACTTACTTTTGCTTTTCAATTGTTTGAAATGGTGCTTTTGTGTGTGGTTTTGAAAGTATTTTAAAAAGAGGCCTTTGTTTAGGAAACCTTTGTAATGATTCTTGTTTGAATGTATACAAAGGTGTTTGTCTTTTGAAAAATGTTTCAATGTTTGAAAGTTTGTTTGGAAAATGTTGAAATTGTGTATGTGTTTTGAAATTAGCAAGGATAGTTTGCAAGTTTGATCAAGTAACTAGGAGTTGTCTACCCTACTCAAAGATCTTTCCTACACATTTTTAACCCTTGGACATTGTTGTTTTACCATTGCATTTGGTAAACAATCCTATCTTTGTATGTTAAATGGGACGGGCGCGGGTCATCGTATGACCATGATAGCAATGGTGTTAAGTATCTTTAGCAAGTTTTTTGAGGGACTAGATCATTTTTGTATAGGCAACCAAGATAGGTCATCGAGGGACTATGATCTTTTTGTTTTGATTTTGATTTTGCCAAGATACCTAGCATGCATACCATGGCCATTTTTAAGGAAACAAGTGGGTGAAACCCTAGGGGTGCTTGTGTGCATTGTGTTGTCATTTTCATGCATTTTTGTCTTGTGTTTAGTCATGCTATTTGTTTGATTTTGGTCTTTTCATACAAAACCCTAATCTTATTATCATGCATATAAAAGCAATAAAATGCTTAAAAGTAAATCTAATACTATTACAACATTATTATGGGGAGGGTGGATACAAGTTTGAATAGGGGATATTGGTCAAAATAAAACCCTAAAACTATTATTACAACCAAATTGAAATATTGCACAAATAAATAAATAGACAAATATTTAAATGTACAAATAAATATAAATATGCAAAGGATGTTTTTGTATTTATTTCATGTATGTAAAATAAATTATTTATGTCTCGAAATAAGAAAAATATTAATGATTATTTTTGAAAGGATGAAAACCCTAGTTTTTGGTTTTAAAAGAAAATATATTATATTATTTATTTATTCATTTTTATGTACAAGATAATAAATAAAAATATATACAAAGATGTTAAAAAAATAAAATATATGGGAAAATAATATTTTATAGTGTATAATATAATAAAATAAATATATGTAAGTATTTTAATATTATTTACAAATTTATTTAAGAAAATAAAAGTATTTTTATTTAATAAACTATCTTTATGTCCAAAAAGAATAATAAAAATAATAAAATAAAAATGCAAAAATTAAGAAAATATTTTTGGTGATTTTTAATATTTAGAAAAAATAAATAAAATCAGAAAATATAAAAGAAATAAAAAAAATATACAAAAATAAAACAAATGGGCCAAGGGGTGCAGAAAGCAAGCATGGGGTGTCAAAAGCAGAAGAAGCCAGGCCCAGCCCAATGTCCCTTCATCCCTGTCCTTGAGACAAAAAAACGCGCATTTCTTGTTTAAACTTGTAACTCCTGCATACGTGCTTAAAAATAAAATCTTGCAACATGAAAGTTGTAGCTCATCATCACACGATTCTAATGATATAAAAAACTTGATCTAACTCTCAAAAATCAGAGAGAATTTCATTGGCCCTAAATTCTGACCTAGTTTTTTCAGCATGTTCATCATCTAAATTCTCCTAGCTCAGTTAATATAAATGGAAGCTATGCATATGTACAGTTCAAGGACATTAAGGGCTACATTTTTGCTTCACAAACCTATGCCTAATGTTTTCTAAATAAGGAGATAGAAGTTTGAAAATTACCTGTTTCAGTCAAGTTCGAATATGGCAATGCAGCAACTTTGAATGAGGCCTGAAGGACTTTTGAGCTTGCTTGATGTTCCCTTGACCTTTCCCAATGCTTAGCTTGCTTTGAAATGGCTTAAATCTACCTATAAAACTCAACCTGCAAACTCAGAAATTGAAAATGGTGAAGCATGAAAATGGAGGCACAGTTGCTTGAGAAGGGCTTGGATAGTTCAGATGGGATGTATGGAATGTGTCAGAAGTGGTTCAAGGCAAAACGCACGAGTGGAAAATGTTTTGGAAGCGGTTCTGCAGGGCTTGCCCTGTTTTAGGCAGAAATGGAGTTTTCGGTGTATTTGTGTGTTTGAGAGGCTTGTAACTCGTGTATTTTGCTTGCTATAATGTGTTGAGGTTGTTTGAAATGAACACAAGACTTGTTTTTATCAGATACCAAAGTTATGGACCTTTTGCAAGTTGACTTGTTTTTGAAGCAAAAGTTGAAATGACAAAGGCCAAGGTTGTACAAGCCAGCTCAAGATCTGCATATAGTTGGTACACCTTTCCTGATTTTTGTGGAGTTGGTTTGCAGCAAAAGCTTTGGTCAAATGCTCAAGATAAACAATTTGACATAAAGCATGCTTTATCAAAGTGGCAATGTTACCTTTATGCCATTCAATTGCATTGGTTTACAGGTTCTAATCTCTTCTACACTCAAAAATTGAATGCAAATCTGTCCTAAGCATTCTTGTACTTGGTTTACAGGTTCTAATCTCTTCTACACTCGTGATTTTTGACCCACATCAACATTATGAACTCATATGGACCATTTGATCAAGTTTGGATCACAATTCCACAAGAAATTTGATCAGATCACCAAAAGGGCAAAATGGTCATTTTTAGGGTTTTTACTGCACAAAGGCAATTTTTGACTGTTTGGCCTAGCCATTGGCAAACCAAGCTCCCTTATGGCCTCAAGGACTCAATGACATGGTCTTGACACATTCAACAAGTTCAAAAGATCCCAAATGCACAGGATTGACAGATGAATTTTCCAGTCAACTGATCAAAATTTGACTGTATACTGAAAAGTCAAACTTTGACTTTTTGGTCAAAATCAAGTGTCAAGATTCATTTTTCATCAAAACATGTCAAATTATGAAACTTGATCATCAAGAAATCAAAAATTACAAATTAGGGTTTGAAATGAAGAAATTTCATAACTTAGAAATTTTCTAAGTTATGAAATTCCCTTATTTTTTCCTAACTTTGTTCCATCTTTTCATCAAGATATATTTGGCAAAACAAAACAATATCAAATGATAATAGTCCCTCGATGACGCTTTCGAAAGTTGCCTAAAAATGATCAAGTCCCTTAAAGGAAAAATTGCCAAAGACACTTGGCACTATTGCATTCATGGTCTAAACGATGACCCGCGCCCGTCCCGTTAACATCCTAACACAAGATTGTCCACCAAATACAATGGTGGAACAAAATTGTTAAAAGGGTTAAAACATAGGAAAGATCTTTGAGAAATTTAGGATAGATAGCTCTTGGTTACTTGACCAAATCTTGCAAAACAATCCTTGCCATTTTTCAAAACACACTTTCAAAACAACTTTCAAAAACATTGAAAACTTTTCAAAAGATAAGTACACCTTTGTATACATTCAAACATGGATCATTACAAAGGTTGCCACAACAAATGGCCTCTTTTCAAAACATTTTCAAACCCACACACAAAGCACCATTTCAAACAATTGAAAACACAAGGCAAGTGATCTAAGCAAGTAACTAAGAGCCCATGGATAACCATGGATAGAAAGGGTGCTAATACTTTCCCTTTCTATAATCTACTCCCCGAACCCAAGAAAGCATCTCAAAGGTTTTTGATGTTCTTTTTAACCTTTCCTTAGGATAAAATAAAAATTCGGTGGCAACTCTTGCTCAACCGAAACATTTGCAAATACAAACGCAAAACTCAAGTCAGTTCTCCCACCGTATCACAGAACTGGCGACTCTGCTGGGGACAATTTTAAAAGTGGAGTAACCTTAGGGCTTAGATCACCCTCTTGCATGACTAATTGTTTGCTTTGATTGCTTTATATCTTGGTTCTCTTGTTTGGGCTTGAAATCCTACACCCGGATTTGGGGAAACATTCATAGATAGCAATACGTTGTGGAAACTGTGCGGGGTATACCAACACGGTTGAAGCAATAGCTATATTAGTGCGACATATTTGTGAGTACCGGTAACCCTTGAGTTCAATCATGGAGAGTACGGGGCCGCTGAGTGATGTCACTAAGCACTAATGACCTAGAACCTTACTTGACCATCTTGGCCTTTTATTAGGGGTAGTGAGATGACCGGCTTTGGTGCAGTCCGAAGTTGGTAGATACTCGATACTACACTCATTGAGGGTTGTTTTCTTGGAATATTTTGGTCGCTAGTTAAGTGGCTAAACCAAAACAATGAACATGGAAAACAATCCAGTGATATTGAGCTCCTTAGAACCCGGTTACTATTTATAGGACAGGTTTTTAAGCCAACTTCACTCAAGAGGGTACTTACCTATGAAACCTCATGCAAGCCTGAAACTAGGGTTTTGTGTGAATTTCTTGTACATATGTTTGTGCATACATCATGAACATCATAAAGCATCATATGCATACACTAACCATTTCAAGGGTTTAGATCTTCATCTTTGTTCTTGTTTTGTAGGTCATGGAAATTCCTCGCAGGAAAACTATCCAAGTCAACCTTGTGAGAATCCCTCCTCAACTCAAGGAGCTCACATCCATAATTCCGGAAAGCTCTCCCTTCAGTGAAAGACATGGTAGACTGCTCAGCCTAGTCAACACCAGCATTGAAGAAGACATGGTAAAGGTGTTGTTCCAGTTCTTTGACCCCCTTCACCACTGTTTCACATTCCCCGACTACCAATTGGTGCCCACTTTGGAGGAATTTTCTCAACTCTTGAGAATTCATATTCTTAATCAACTACCCTACAACGGTACGAAAAAAGAACCAAAGCCTGAAGATGTTGCTCAAGAACTACACTTGCAACCATCTGACATCAAGGGGCATTGGGAAACTAGAAGCGGTGTCAAAGGCTTCTTGGCAAAATTCTTGTTTGAGAAGGCACAAGAGTGTTGGAATTCATTGGACCTACAAGCCTTTGAAGAAATTGCAGCACTCCTCATTTATGGGTTGGTCTTGTTCCCAAACCCTGACCAGCTTATAGATGTCAACGCCGTCAAGATCTTCTTATCCAGGAATCCAATACCAACATTGCTTGGGGACATCCTCCACTCATTTTACACACGAACTATGAGAAAGAGGGGTGTTCTCATGTGCTGTACTCCTCTCCTTGCAAGGTGGTTTATTTCGCACCTTCCACAATCTGTCTTGAAGAGTGACCAAGGCTTAAGGTGGCCACAACAATTGATGACCCTCACGCACTCTGATGTACATTGGTGTTCTCGGTCCAGAGAAAATATCATCATCGTCGATCATTGTGGAGAGTTCCCTAATGTTCCATTACTTGGCATTATAGGAGGCATTACCTACAACCCTTGTCTAGCTTTGAGACAATTTGGATATGCACGGAGGGATGTCCCTCACGACATGTTGATTCCTGACCTAGTTTTTGACTTCGACAACGATGCGCAAGGACTTCGCCAAAGATTCATCAGAGCTTGGAGGATGCCTAACAAGGTAGACAGCAAGACACTGGGGCACAAGAACTCCATCCCTCTTGAGCCATATCTCAAGTGGGTACGAACCCGAGCCCAGAGTCTAATGATGCCTTACCCTCATGTTCTCCCTGTGATTAAAGAGCCCGTTAAGAAAGGAGAGGTTCCCTACACCATCCTATATCCTGACATGCCAACATCATGGGAGGAGATGCAGAAGAGTTGGATCCAACTCAAGGAGGAACATAACACTTTTGAAGCCAGCTTCTACGCCAGTGAGAAGAAGGTTTTTGAGCTTACCCGCCGACTCCATGACGAAGAGACCCTCAACACCTACATCGCACCAAAGAGGATGCGCAACGTCTTTTTACCTTGAGAAGTTTTTGTAATATTTGGCCCATGAGGCATTTATGTACTGACAAATTTCTTCTTATTAATATGACGTGTGTTCTTTTTGTTTGCAACAATTTTGAATTTTCTAAATCCTTGAATACATTGCATAAATAAGCATATCATTCATCATGCGCATAAGCAGGTCTCCACACCAGGTTTCCTTATCTTTCTACTGTTTATTTCAGTAAGATGGATCTCGAACAGACGGTCAAGGATTTGCAGTCTCAAAACTCACAGTTTCAACATCTCCTGATGACCTTGGCAAAGGTCCAGGAGGATCTAAAAGCCCTGCTGGGGAACAAAGAGCAAGTGAAAAAGAAGAAGAAAAGAGTCGGGGTGGCTACCCTGGGAAGAAGGTTTGAGGGTGAAGCCAGAAGAGTTCTTGAATTTCCCCCTACTTCTGAAGAGGGAACCAGTAAAGGAAAAGGGGCTGCAGTACCTTCCGAATCCGAAGCTGAAGAAGAAGAGGCTGAAGAAGACGAAGACTACTCAGAGCAACAATACCCGCCCGCCGATGACAAGTACAAGAGCTTGGAAGACAGGTTGGCAGCTATGGAGCTGCAGAGAGTTCTCGGCTTAGATTTCGAAGATTTGGGATTAGTTGCTGGAATTATGATCCCCCCGAAGTTTAAAGTGCCAATTTTTGCAAGATATGACGGGCTGTCCTGCCCGAAGATGCATCTCAGATCATATGTAAGGAAGATCCAACCTTACACTGCAGCCAAGAACCTATGGATCCATTTCTTCCAGGATAGCCTTTCAGGGGCTCAACTCGAATGGTTCTATCAGCTGGATGGAGCCAGTATTCAAAACTGGGAAGACTTGGCTACTGCATTTTATAAGCAGTATTAGTATAATTCCGACCTCGCTCCCACGCGTACCCAACTCCAGGGTATGTCACTGGGGACGGGCGAAGGATTCAAGGAGTATGCGCAAAAATGGAGGGACCTGGCTGGCAGGGTGCAGCCACCGCTGACTGACCGTGAGCTTGTGGACATGTTCTTAGGGACCCTGTCTGGTCCGTTCTTCAACCATCTGATTGGGAATTCTTCTGTTGGGTTTACAGATCTGATCTTGGCTGGTGAGAGAATAGAAGCTGGTATCAAGTCGGGGAATATACAGAAAGGTGCCTCCTCGAGTACTGAAAAGAAGCCCTTCAAGAAGGAAGCCAGTGCTGTTTATGGTCCCAGAAGACAAATTAAACTGGAACGCTGCCAAGCTGTCAACGCGTTGGTAATTTCAAAGCCTACTGCTGCTCCTCAGCAGTATAACCAACCAAGGGGTGAGAGACCCAAAAGGCAGTACACTCGACTCAACATGACCCTGTCTCAGATTTTGCCGCAACTACTGTCAACCAATCTGGTAACTGTCAAAGAAGCTCCGAAGGTAGTGAACACAGCTTCTCCAAAGTACAACCCCAACGCCCGTTGCGCTTATCACTCTGATAGCCCGGGGCATACTACGGATGATTGTTGGGCTCTGAGGAATAAGGTTCAGGACCTTATTGATGCTAAAGAAATACAGTTTGAGGCGCCCGAAAGGCCCAATGTTGTGACTGCTGCCATGCCCCAGCATGGAGTGAATGCTATGGAAGAAGACCTGTATGTAGCCTCTGTGGATGATATTGTTACTCTGTTATTGACTGTCAAAAGGAACCTGTTGCTAGCCGGTTTATTTCCGGGATGTAGTAAAGGTTGCCTTCTATGTGCTGTTTCACCTGCTGGTTGTCCTTTGTTGAAGTCAGGCGTCCAAAACCTGATGGATAGTAAAGAGATCTTGTTCGAGAAGACTGTTGTTCCTGCTGTACCTGCTGAAGAAGTGTCCATTGTTACTATTTTCAACAACCCTCCTAAGGCTCCCTCAAAGAAGCCTGTCAAAATCATGTCTACTTAGAAGATTTCTCCTATCATCATCACTGCTCTGGGGCCTCTCCCTTATACATCCGACAAAGCTGTCCCATGGCACTATGGGGAAGATGTTTATGTTCTTGGAGTAAAGCAAGAGTTTGATACTAGTACCGGCGTCAGTAACATCACCGGGCCTGCCAAAGTTACTCGCAGTGGTAGGCTGTTCTCACCAGATATTGCGCCACCAACTATTCAAAGACCTCTTGTCACCACACCTGCAAGTGTGCCTGCTTCCCTTCCTGATCAAGTTCCTGTTTCTACCCCTGCTGCCGAGTCATATGATGCTTGGGGAAAAGGGATTGCTACTGATTTGCCTGCCCTGACGGAGGCACCAAAGACAACCAATGTTGAAGCTTCCTAGCAAGAGATGGAAGAGATTCTCAAGATCATTAAGAAAAGTGATTTCAACGTAGTTGAGCAGCTGGGGCACACCCTCTCTAAAATTTCTATGCTATCACTGTTGTTGTGTTCAGAGGCCCATGCCAAGGCCCTGATTTCCTTCTTGAAGACGACCCATGTGCCACAAGAAACATCTGCTGATCAATTTACCGATTGTGTGGCCAATTTGACTGCCGATAATGGGTTGGGTTTCTCTGACGCCGATCTGACTGCCAAAGGAAAGAACCATAACAACGCCCTGCATGTCTCCATTGAATGCAGGGGCACTACTCTTGCCCATGTGTTGGTAGACACCGGTTCTTCATTGAACGTATTGCCCAAGAAGGCCCTAGACAGGTTGGATTGTGAGGGTTTGGAGCTCAAGCCTAGTAACATTGTTGTCCGGGCCTTTGACGGTTCATAAAGGATGGTACATGGGGAAGTTGACATTCCAATCAGGGTTGGTTCTCAAGTTTTTGATTCAACGTTCTATGTGATGGACATTCGGCCATCCTATTCTTGTTTGCTGGGTCGTCCATGGATCCACAAGGCTGGAGCTGTGACCTCCACACTACATCAGAAGCTTAAGTACCCGGTTAGAGGGAAGATTGTTACAGTTCAGGGGGAAGAAGAGTATTTGGTCAGCCACCTCAACTCGTTCCGGTACATAGAGATGGATGGGGAGTTCATTGAAACCCCCTTTCAAAACTTTGAAGAGGTGCCTTAGACACTGGCGTCAGCAGAGACTGTAACTGAAGAAGATTCTCCTTTGAAGATGGATTCCTTAAGGGATGCCCGGGCTGTGACTGAGAAGGGTGAGTATGCAAATTGGGGCCGACTTCCTGATTTCACTCCAAAGACTGACAAGTTTGGCTTGGGTTTCACTGCAGAAGCTCAGAGGGCTGTTCGTAAGGCAAGGATTGGAAGACCTCATGTGTTCATCACCAACCCGAGAGTGAATGCTATTGAAGACGACGTGGAGGAATCTAAATTCGACAGTTGGATCTACCCAACAACCGACAGTGGACCAAGCAACTGGACTGCCAAAGACTTCACACCTATTACTTTTGTCACTCAGTAATGAACTCTTTTGTTTTGAATTTGTAACAGACAATATTTTGAAACTTTTATGGCTCGGTGTCTTACCCGGGGCACCGTAGCTTCATTTGTGAGGGCTTTTGTGTGTCATTTTCATATTTTATTAATAAAAACATTGGACGTTTGTTGCATTTCAAAATATTGCGCTCCTTTTCCTTCTTTATTATATATTGAAAAACAACTATATTTACACACACTCACTTATACAGGTTCCAATCCACTCTGGATCTCACTGGTAACGACTCTACTACTGCCAGTTATGACTTCGAAAATCCGATCAACTTAGCCGAAGACGAAGGTGAAGATGATTGCGAAGTGCCTGGTGAACTTGCAAGACTGTTACTCCAGGAAGAGAGGGCCATTCAGCCACATGAAGAGCCGGTGGAAACGGTAAATCTGGGTACTGAGACAAACAGAAAGGAAGTCAAGATTGGTGCCAATCTAGAGCTCAGTGTGAAACAACGGTTGATTCAGATGCTGCATGACTATGTGGAAATTTTTGCCTGGTCTTACCAAGACATGCCTGGGTTGGATACCGACATTGTGGTTCATCACCTGCCTACCAAGGAAGAATGCCCTCCGATAAAGCAGAAGGTCCGCCGTATGCGTCCAGAAATGTCCGAGAAAATCAAAGCTGAGGTTATGAAACAATTTGATGCCGGGTTTCTAGCAGTGACTTCTTACCCTCAGTGGATTGCCAACGTGGTTCCAGTGCCGAAGAAGGATGGTAAGGTCCGAATGTGTGTTGATTACAGGGATTTGAACAGGGCGAACACTAAGGATGATTTCCCTCTGCCTCATATTGACGTTCTGGTTGACAACACTGCTCAGCATAAAGTATTCTCCTTCATGGACGGCTTCTCCGGTTATAATCAAATCAAGATGGCTCCTGAAGACATGGAGAAGACCACTTTTGTCACTCAGTGGGGCACCTTTTGCTACAAGGTCATGCCTTTTGGGTTGAATAATGCTGGGGCAACCTACCAACGTGCCATGGTTGCTTTGTTCCATGACATGATCCATCACGAGATAGAAGTATACGTCGACGATATGATTGCAAGGTCCCAAACTGAGGAGGAACACCTTGACCATCTACGGAAGCTGTTTGACCGTCTGAAGTTGTACAAGCTGAGGTTGAACCCAAACAAGTGCACCTTTGGCGTGAGATCTGGAAAATTGCTAGGATTCGTGGTAAGCGACAAAGGCATTCAAGTGGACCCTGCCAAAGTGAAAGCCATACAAGAGATGCCAACTCCCAAGACAGATAAAGAAGTCAGAGGCTTTCTAGGACGATTGAACTACATTGCCCGATTCATCTCGCATCTAACTGCTACCTGTGAACCAATCTTCAAGCTGCTGAAGAAAGATCAAGTAGTACGTTGGAACGACGAGTGTCAGGCCGCTTTCGAAAGAATCAAAGAGTATCTCCAAGAACCACCCATTCTTATGCCGCCGGTTGAAGGGAGACCTCTAATCTTATACTTGACAGTACTTGACAACTCAATGGGGTGTGTGCTGGGGCAGCATGACGAGTCTGGCCGAAAAGAACACACCATTTATTACCTTAGAAAAAAGTTTACCGACTGTGAGACCCGATACTCACTGCTCGAGAAAACTTGTTGCGCTTTGGTATGGGCTGCTCGCCGGCTGAGACAGTATATGTTGACTCACACTACTCTGTTGATTTCAAAAATGGATCCAATCAAGTACATATTTGAAAAGCTTGCCTTGTCCGGAAGAATAGCAAGATGGCAGATGATCTTGATGGAATATGACATCCAGTACACAACTCAAAAAGCAATCAAGGGAAGTGTATTGACAGACCATTTGGTGCACCAAGCAGTGGACGATTACCAGTCGATGAACTTTGAATTTCCAGACGAGGATATCATGGTAGTGACTGATTGTGAAGTACCTGGACCGGATGAAGGACCTGAGGAAGGATCCCGATGGTCTATGCACTTTGACGGAGCCTCGAATGCTTTGGGTAATGGTATCGGCGCTGTGATCATATCCCTTAAAGGCACTCATACTCCACTCACCGCCCGACTATGTTTCAACTGCACCAACAACATGGCAGAATATGAGGCATGTATCATGGGTCTTCAAGCTGCAATCGACCTTAGGATCAAGTTTCTGAGTGTCTTCGGAGATTCCGCTCTCGTGATCAATCAGATCAAAGGCGAGTGGGATACGAAACACCCAAACCTTATTCCTTACAAAGAGTATGTGTTGACGTTGATTCCCCACTTCGAGGAGATAACCTTTGAACATTTCCCAAGAGAGGAGAATCAGTTAGCAGACGCGTTGGCTATGATGTGTTCTATGTTCAAAGTCAAATGGGACAACGAGGCTCCCCGGATCATTATCTGGAAGTTGGACAAACCTACACATTACTGCGATCTCAAGACCGAAGAGGTAACATAAAAACCCTGGTATCATGAAGTGAAGAAGTACCTTGAAGCTCAAGAATACCCCGAAGGCGCATATGTTAATGACAAGAAGTTCCTGAGAAGGTTTGCGGCAAAGTTCTTCCTCAGCAATGGAATTCTCTACAAGCGAAACCATGATTCAACCTTACTGCGTTGTGTGGATAAGACTGAAGCAGAAAGGATCATGGCAGAACTACATGAAGGTACCTTCGGAACATATTCCAGTGGACATACCATGGCAAAGAAAATCCTTCGGGCAGGATATTTCTGGTCCACAATGGAATCCGACTGTTATCAGCATTCTCGAACTTGTCATAAATGTCAGATCTATGCTGATAAGGTGCACATTCCTCCGGTTCCTCTGAACGTCTTGACAGCACCTTGGCCTTTTGCAATGTGGGGCATTGATATGATCGGTGAAATCAGACCTACGACATCCAACGGGCATCGCTTCATCTTGGTAGCGATTGATTATTTCACAAAGTGGGTCGAAGCAGCTTCCTTCGCTACCGTAACCAAGAACGTCGTGGCACGGTTCATTCGGCACAACCTGGTCTGTCGATACGGTGTACCTGAGAGGATCATTACGGATAATGGTACCAATATTAACAACAAGATGATCGCTGAGCTCTGCGAGCAATTCAAGATACAGCACCACAACTCTTCTCCCTACCGACCTAAGATGAATGGGGTTGTAGAAGCAGCGAATAAGAACATCAAGAAGATTGTGCAGAAGATGACAGTGACCTACAAAGATTGGCACGAAATGTTATCGTTTGCTCTTCATGGGTACCGTACCTCAGTACGGACGTCAACAGGGGCAACTCCCTTTTCCTTGGTCTATGGCATGGAGGCAGTCTTGCCTATTGAAGTCCAGATACCCTCTCTCAGGATAATGAAGGATGCAGATTTGAGCGAAGATGACTGGATCCAGACTCGGCTTGATCAATTAAACCTAATTGACGAAAAGAGACTCACTGCTATTTGTCATGGTCAGACGTACCAAAAACGGATGATCAGGGCATTTAACGAGAAGGTCAGACGACAAGAGTATCAAGTCGGAGACCTGGTAATCAAGCGCATCATTCTTCCTCAAAGTGATCCCAGGGGCAAATGGACCCCCACATACGAAGGGCCATTTGTGGTTAAACATATCTTCTTAGGAGGAGCTATGATTCTAACCACCATGGATGGTGACGACCTTCCTCACCCTGCCAATGCAGACATAGTAAAAAGATACTACGCATGAACTAAAGACCCGCTAGGTTGACACACCTAGGCAAAAATAAGGGCTTCCCGGCGAACCAAAAGGGTTCGGGCAAAAATAAGGGATGAAATAAAAAAAAATATGTACACCCGGCAAGTCGAAAACCTGAAAAGGCGGCTTGGGCAAAAATGGGTATCCCGGTGGACTGAAAACCCGAAAGGGCGGTCCAAGCAAAAGTTAGGGATAAAGCGTAATACTATGTCTCATTGGATCACCTTGCATCCAGAATTCGGCATCAACTATCGGGCTCAGACGACACAATCAATCAGCTTCATCTTCAACTAAGCAGCAAAGTGATGAGACGCTTGAAGACATAAAGGCGATAGCAGAGTTAGAACCCAGTGGGATTATTTTTCACATAGCTGTTTTGTTTCCTTTTCACAAAATTGTATAAACTCTATTTTGCTCGGCGGCGTTCTCTTACTAGGACGTCAGCCTCTTGTACAAAAACTCCTATTTACAGGCAAATTTCAAAATCAATACAAGTTCAATTTTTCAGACAAATTACCCATCGTTTTTCCTTTTTCTGTTTTGTTTTGCAAAGAACGTCCAATGTTTATTTTTGATATATGCGTTTGACATTAATTTCTAATCATGAATATTTGCATGCGAAACAAAGGACTAATTACATATGACATCAGAAACAGGGGCAATAAAGAATTGTCCAAGCAATATAGTTGCTCTATCCACCGAGGTACCAAGGTAAGTTCGGTTGAAGAATGTAACCCAGTTACCTCAACTCCCCACAGAGTAAGACAAGATTCAGCAATACTCTCCCCAGGAAGAGTTGGTCCCCCATCAGCCCTAAAAAGGCACAGTATCTCCGGCAAGTCAGCGACACTCTCCCCAAGCAGAGTTAGTCTACTGTCAACCCTAAGAAAGTTGGGTATCCCCAGAAGATCTCAACATTCCCCAGCAGAATATAGACATTCCTCATCAAGCATCCCCGGCAGTCTTAATATAAGATTGTTCCCCGGCGAAATACCAGACACCCCAGTGGAACCCTTTCCCCAGTGCAGTCTGAAAAGTTTCCCCAGGAAAGTTGAATCATTATCCCCAGTAGATTCTGGAAGCTTATCCCCTGCAGAGTACGAACGCATCTCCCCGGTTTCATTCAAAGGTTATTTCCCCACCAGGGTATAACTGGGTTATCCTCAGCTAATTACCACGGAAAGATCGTCCTCGGCGAAGTTCTTCCTATCCCCAGCGGAGTTCATCAAATTCCCCAACATAACATATCAGTGGAATCCCCAGCGGAGCTCTCATCAAAACCTCAGCGAAGTATCTCTTCCACAGAGTAATTCCCCGCAGAGTAATCTCTCCAACAAGTTTATTCCCCAACGGAGTCATCTTCTCCTACCGGCTTATTCTTGCAACCGTCATCCCCAGCGGAAAGGAAGAACTCCACTCTTCAACATCAGCCCAGGATTCAACAAGTTCCCGGCACTCGTCAAGGATTTATTTTCCTAGACGAAAATACATTCATAGACATTTCACATTTCATACATCCTGTTTACATACATGATAAAGTGCATACAACACTATCTCATTTTGAGCATCATGACATCATGCATTTCATACATCATGACATTGCATACAACTGATATTTTGCCTTTTCAGGAAAAAGTCAATCCAAAGATGATTACTATCAACTGTCATAATTCCAGATTCGATTCATGTATCTAGCCAGGGCATATCTGTGAGTGATTGATTGTAGATTCGATACCTGTATCCAGCCAGGGCATATCTGCATGAAGAGTTTAGAGATTCGATACCTGTATCCAGCCAGGGCATATCTGTAGACGACAAATTCCAGATTCGATACCTGTATCCAGCCAGGGCATATCTATAGACGACAAATTCCATATTCGATACCTGTATCCAGCCAGGGCATATCTATAGACGACTAATTCCAAATTCGATTCCTGTATCTAGCCAGGGCATATATGTGAGTGATTTGATTGTGGATTCGACACCTGTATCTAGCCAGGGCATATCTGCATGAATATTTTAGAGATTCGATACCTGTATCCAGCCAGGGCATGTTTGTAAGCAAACTTTTGAAGTTCCGGATTCGATTCCTGTACCTATCCAGGGCATATCTGTGAGCGTTTGATTGTAGATTCGATACCTGTATCTAGCCAGGGCATATCCGCATGAAGAGACTGAAGATCAACACATGTAGCAAGCCAGGAAACCATCTTTCTTTCTCAGGTACGCAAGTTCTCGCTAAGGAATCTCTTACGCGATCGACACCCCCGATGGCATCTTTAAGCCCATCTCCACAACTATCTCTTACACTTCCAAATGGCATCTATAAGCCTATTCCCGACATCACATTGCTGATACACCAGCATGCGAGTGCAAATTTCTGGGCACTCTAGTGTTCAATCATCTTCCACCTTTGGATCACGAAAGGCACGCAAGCCAATCTACATCCTCAGGTCTAAGAAGATTGAACAGGGGCAACTGTTGTACCCCAAAATTTGCCCTCCCATTTCATCAATATTTTCTCACCACAAGACCCTTGGAGCTCAAGATCCAGTTAGGGTTTGCTCTGCTCAAGACTCCTCCGTGCACTGTTGACCCAAATTGGGGTTTGAGTTTGCACAAAGATATTTTGACCTAAAATGCCCAAAATGATTTTCATGCTTCATGTTGGACTCACAAGTTTATCCATACCAAGTTTCAAGCCTTGATTCCAATCTTTGCCCAGTCAATTGAACAATTGACCTAGAAATCAGCTATATTGGGGAAAAAGTCAACTGTGGTCAATTGACAGTCAAACCTCGTGATTTTTGACCCACATCAACATTATGAACTCATATGGACTATTTGATTAAGTTTGGATCACAATTCCACAAGAAATTTGATCAGATCACCAAAAGGGCAAAATGATCATTTTTAGGGTTTTGACTGCACAAAGGAAATTTTTTACTGTTTGACCTAGACAATGGCAAACCAAGCTCCCTTATGGCCTCAAGGACTCAATGACATGGTCTTGACACATTCAACAAGTTCAAAAGATCTCAAATGCACAGGATTGACAGATGAATTTTCCAGTCAACTGATCAAAATTTGATTGTATACTGAAAAGTCAAACTTTGACTTTTTGGTCAAAATCAAGTGTCAAGATTCATTTTTCATCAAAACATGTCAAATTATGAAACTTGATCATCAAGAAATCAAAAATTTCAAATTAGGGTTTGAAATGAAGAAATTTCATAACTTAGAAATTTTCTAAGTTATGAAATTCCCTTATTTTTTCCTAACTTTGTCCCATCTTTTCATCAAGATATATTTGGCAAAACAAAACAATATCAAATGATCATAGTCCCTCGATGACGCTTTCGAAAGTTGCCTAAAAATGATCAAGTCCCTTAAAGGAAAAATTGCCAAAGACACTTGGCACTATTGCATTCATGGTCTAAACGATGACCCGCGCCCGTCCCGTTAACATCCTAACACAAGATTGTCCACCAAATACAATGGTGGAACAAAATTGTTAAAAGGGTTAAAACATAGGAAAGATCTTTGAGAAATTTAGGATAGATAGCTCTTGGTTACTTGACCAAATCTTGCAAAACAATCCTTGCCATTTTTCAAAACACACTTTCAAAACAACTTTCAAAAACATTGAAAACTTTTCAAAAGATAAGTACACCTTTGTATACATTCAAACATGGATCATTACAAAGGTTGCCACAACAAATGGCCTCTTTTCAAAACATTTTCAAACCCACACACAAAGCACCATTTCAAACAATTGAAAACACAAGGCAAGTGATCTAAGCAAGTAACTAAGATCCCATGGATAACCATGGATAGAAAGGGTGCTAATACCTTCCCTTTCAATAATCTACTCCCCGAACCCAAGAAAACATCTCAAAGGTTTTTGCTGTGCTTTTTAACCTTTCCTTAGGATAAAATAAAAAGTCGGTGGCGACTCTTGCTCAACCGAAACATTTGCGAATACAAACGCAAAACTCAAGTCAGTTCTCCCACCGTATCACACTGGGGAAAATAAATCCTTGATAGCTGGGGATAATGAAAATCCTTGACTGCTGCCGGGGGAAAATAAATCCTTGACCGCTGTTGGAGATTCAAAATCTTTGATTGCTGAGGATGAGAAATCCTTGCTGACTACCGTTGAGGATGAGAAATCTTTGATTCCTGGACCGCCCTTTCGGGTTTTCGATTCACCGGGAAACCCTTTTTTGTCCAAGTCGCCCTTTCGGGTTTTCAACTTGCCGGGTGTACATTTTTTTTTATTTATCCCCAACTTTTGCCTGAACTGCCCTTTCGGGTTTTTGATTCACCGGGATGCCCTTTTTTTCCCAAGTCTCCCTTTCGGGTTTTCAACTTATCGGGTCGTTTATGCGTAGTATCTTTTGACTATGTCTGCGTTTGCAGGGTGCGGCAGAGCGTCGTCGTCCATGGTGGTTAATATCATTGCCCCACCAAAAAAGATATTTTTGATCACAAATGGTCCTTCGTAGGTTGGAGTCCATTTGCCCCTGGGATCACTTTGCAGCAAGATGATCCGCTTGATTACAAGATCCCCGACTTGATATACCTGGCGCCTGACTTTCTTATTGAATTCCTTGATCATCCATTTTTGATATGTCTGACCATGAAAAACAGCAGTCAGTTGCTTTTTGTCAATCAAGTTAAGTTGATCAAGTCGGGTCTGAATCCAATGGTCTTCACTCAAACCAGTATCCTTCATGATTCTCAAGGAGGGAATCTGAACCTCGATAGGTAAAACACCATCCATGCCGTATACCAAAGAATAGGGTGTTTCCCTAATGGATGTGCGTGTCGTGGTACGGTACCCGTGCAGAGCAAACGGTAATATCTCATGCCAGTCCTTGTAGGTGACTTTCATCTTTTGTATGATCTTCTTGATATTTTTGTTCACAACTTCGACATCACCGTTCATCTTTGGTCGATAGGGAGATGAATTATGATGTTGAATTTGGAACTGCTCGTACAAGGCGGTGATCATAGTATTGTTCAGGTTTGTACCGTTGTCAGTGATGATCCTTTCGGGGATGCCGTACCGACAAATGAGGCTCTGCTTGATGAAGCGGGCAACAACATTCTTTGTGACGGATACGAAGGAAGCTGCTTCGACCCACTTGGTGAAGTAGTCAATGGCCACCAGGATGAAGCATTGTCCATTGGATGTTGTAGGCTTGATCTCTCCAACCATATCGATTCCCCACATAGCGAATGGCCAAGGAGCTATTAAGACATTGAGAGGAACTGGAGGTGTATGTACCTTGTCTGCATAGATTTGACACTTGTGACAAGTCCTAGAATGTTGATAGCAGCCAGCTTCCATGGTAGACCAATAATAGCCTGCCCGTAGAATCTTCTTAGCCATCGTATGTCCGCTAGAGTGAGTGCCAAAGGTACCATTGTGCAGTTCAGCCATGATCTGCTCAGACTCCATCTTGTCCACACAACGGAGCAGAATGCAATCATGATTGCACTTGTATAGTATACCATTTCTCAGGAAGAACTTAGCTTAGAATCTCCTTAAGAACTTTTTGTCGTTGGCTGAAGCTCCTTCAGGGTATTCTTGCGCCTCGAGATACCTTTTGACTTCAAGAAACCAAGGTCGGTCCACTACTTCTTCGGTATTAATCTCGTGACAATGTGCAGGTTCGTCCATCTGTTCAATGGTGATTTGGGGATCCTCATTATCTCAGTTAAGTTTAAACATGGATGACATTGTAGCCAGAGCATCTGCTAGCTGATTTTCTTCTCGCGGGAAGTGCTCGAAGGTAATCTGCTCGAAATATGGTAACAATGTCAAGACGTGTTCTTTGTAAGGGACGAGGTTTAGATGTTTAGTATCCCACTCTCCTTTGATTTGACTGATAACCAACGCTGAGTCCCCAAACACAATCAAAGATTGGATTCCCAAGTCTATTGCAGCCTTGAGACCAAAGATGCAAGCTTCATACTCGACCATGTTGTTGGTGCAGCTGAAGCAGAGTTTGGCAGTGAAAGGTGTATGGCAACCTTCTGGAGAGATGAGTATCGTGCTGATACCGTTGCCAAGTGCATTGGAGGCACCATCAAAGTACAGGGTCCATCGGGATCTTTGTTCAGGTCTGTCATATGGTATGAAATCTTTAACATTGTCCAATGTCATAATGTCCTCGTCGGGGAAGTCGAACCTCATCGATTGGTAATCTTCGACAGCTTGATGATCCAGATGGTCAGCTAGTACACTCCCCTTTATAGCTTTTTGGGCCGTGTACTGTATATCATATTCCGTTAGGATCATCTTCCATCTAGCGATTCTTCCAGATAAAGCAGGCTTCTCAAAGATGTACTTGATCGGATCCATCTTAGATATCAACAAAGTGGTATGAGTCAACATATACTGCCTTAGCTGGCGAGCAGCCCATACCAAAGCGCAGCAAGTTTTCTCGAGCAGTGAGTATCGGGTCTCACAGTCAGTAAACTTTTTGCTAAGGTAATAAATGGAATGCTCTTTTCGGCCAGACTCGTCATGTTGGCCCAATACGCACCCCATGGAATTCTCTAGGACGATCATATACATGATTAGCGGTCTTCCTTCGACGGGAGTCATCAAGATAGGAGGTTCTAGCAAATACTCCTTGATTTTATTGAAAGCAACTTGACAGTCATCATTCCATTTAACCACCTGATCTTTCTTCAACAACTTGAAGATTGGCTCACAGGTAGATGTTAGGTGAGAAATGAACCTTGCAATGTAGTTTAGGCGTCCCAAGAAACCTCTAACCTCCTTCTCGGTGCGAGGAGCAGGCATTTCTTATATAGCTTTGACATTGGCAGGATCAACCTTGATGCCTTTGTTGCTGACAATGAAACCTAAGAGTTTACAGGATCGGACTCCAAAAGTGTACTTATTAGGGTTTAGTCTGAGCTTGTACTCTTTCAACCTGACAAACAGCTTTTGCAAATGGTCGAGGTGTTCTTCTTCAGTTTGTGAACGGGATATCATGTCGTCTACGTATACCTCTATCTCATGATGTATCATATCATGAAACAAAGCTACCATGGCGCGTTGATAGGTTGCCCCGGCATTCTTCAGTCCGAATGGCATCACTTTGTAACAGACGTACCCCACTGTGTAACAAAAGTAGTTTTCTCCATGTCTTCAGGTGCCATTTTGATCTGGTTGTAGCCTGAGAATCCGTCCATGAAAGAAAATACCTTGTGCTGAGTTGTGTTGTCAACCAAGATGTCAATGTGCGGAAGTGGAAAGTCATCTTTAGGGCTAGCCTTGTTCAAGTCTCTATAATCCATGCACATTCTGACTTTGTCGTCCTTCTTAGGCACGGGCATAATGTTAAAAATCCATTGTGGATAGGAAGTAACAGCAAGAAAACCAGCATTGAACTGCTTCATAACTTCTTCTTTTATCTTTTCAGACATGTCGGGCCTCATGCGGCGAACTTTCTGTTTAACTGGTGGACAGTCTTCTCTTGTGGGTAGACAGTGTACCACAATGTCTGTATCAAGTCCCGGCATGTCTTCGTATGACCAGGCAAAGATATCAACATATTCATTCAACAGCTGAATTAAGCGCTCTTTGACACTTGGCTCTAAGTTGGAACCCACTCTAACTTCTTTTTTGTCTTCCTCAGTACCCAAGTTGATTTTCTCCAACAGCTCCTCCTGAGGTAGAATAACCCTTTCTTCCTGTTGTAGCAGTCTAGCCAATTCTCCTGGAACCTCACAGTCTTCATCACCTTCATATTCGGCGTGGTAGACCAGATATTCAGAGTCACTGAAGGTCATAGCAGAATTGTTACCCATGGAATCCAGGATGGAAGGGTACCTGCATTTGTGAGTGTGGGTGTGTGTAAGGGATAGCCACCTTTAAACAAATAAAATGTAAAAAGAAATACAATGAACACAAAAGTTTATATATGAAAACGTCCATGATTCATTAAAATGGCATATGAAGATGAAAAATAAAACCCTTACAAATGGACCTATATGCCTCGGGTAAGGCACACGGTTAAAAGTGTACGAATTGTTTAAGAATTATTACAAACCAACAGAAATGTTTGAAAGATAAATTACTGATTTATGAAAGTAATGGGAATAAATTCCTTTGCCTTCCAATTGCATAGCCCTTCATCAACAGTGGGGAAAATCCAGTCTTCCAAGTTTCTCTCCTCTTCACCATCCTCCAAAGCATTGACTCCATGATGGATGATCTTCACTGGTGGCCCTCCAGCACGGGAGTGACGCACATCCTTCTAACTAGCCGAAGTGAAACCCAAGCCGAATTTATTAGATTTAAAGGGAAAGTCGGGAAGCTGCCCCCAGATTGTGCTTCCTCCTTCTTCAATCACAGCCTTTTCATCTTTGAGGGATGACATCCGAGGCGGAGGTTTGGTAATCATGGGTACAGAAGCCACTGTCTTGGTTGCCGCAATCTCTTGAGCTATCTCCTTAAAATGATGGAAGGGGGTTTCGATGAATTCACCATCCAATTCTACATAGCGAAAAGAATTTAAATGGCTTATCATGTATTCCTCCTCGCCGTGAACAATTACAATTTTCCCCTGAACAGGGTACTTGAGCTTCTGATGCAAAGTAGAAGTGATGGCTCCAGCATGATGAATCCAGCATGATGAATCCAGGGTCTTCCCAAAATAGAATATGGAGTTGAAGGTTTCAGTTCCCACTTTAATCGGGATGTCCACCTCCCCGTGGACCATCCTTTTAGAACCATCAAAGGCTCTGACAATGATATTACTGGGCTTCAAAACTAGACCTTCACAATCCAGTTTATCCAATGCTTTCTTTGGCAAGACATTCAGCGAAGAACCAGTGTCCACCAGAACGTGTGCTAGAGTAGTCCCTCTGCATTCCACCGATACATGCAAAGCGTCATTATGTTTTCTCCCTTTGATTGTTAGATAAGCATCGGAGAATCCTAAACCATTGTCTGCTGTTAGGCTAGCTACACATTCCTGGAACTGATCCGCGGAGGTTTCCTGGGGAACATGGGCCGTCTTCAAAAATCTGATCAGAGCTTTAGCATGAGCTTCTGAACAAAGCAGCAAGGCAATCATAGTGATTTTTGAGGGGGTTTGCCCCAGTTGTTCAACAAAATTATAATCGCTTCTCTTGATTATTTTCAAAATCTCTTCCATTTCTTTTTGAGAGGTTTCGGGGATGATCAACGGCTGAGCCCTCGTCCTGACGGGCTCTTCTTGGATCCCTTTTCCTCTATCATCAGCAATAGCAGAGGGGACAACCACAGGAGTTACAACTTCTTCAATAACTGGAGTTCTCGCAGATATGTTGATCGGTACAGGAGTAACCTTAGGAGCAGCTGAGGGTCCGAAGATTTCCTTTGGAGGGGCAATCTCTAGAGAGAAAATTCTTCCACTACGGGTGATTTTACTCGTTCCAACAATGTTTCCAATGTCAGAAGTCTCTTCATCAAAACTCTCTTCAGTTGATTCAATTTGCTTAATATCGTGGTAGAAGATCTCTCCACCATAGTTCCACGGTATTGATTTGTTGGACTTGTACGGGATGGGCCCCGACATGGTTATCTTCAAAGGTGCAATCTTCGGATCGCATGTAATCTTAACAGGTCTTTTGGAGACCTTGGAAAGATTGGCGGATATGGTAATTATCGAAACATCATTGACATGAGTCGGTGTAACAGGAGTCTTTTGAAAAAGGATTTCTTGGTTATCCATTAGGCGATGGATGCCTATCTTCAACAACGGACAGTCGGTTGGTAAGGATGAACAAAGGCAACAATCTTCTTTACAACCTGGGAAAATCCCAGCCTTCAGCAAATTCAACTTGATTATCGGTAGCGGTGTCATCAAATCATCAACATTAGCAACAAAAAGATCTTCTTCAATAGCATGAGCATTGTGGCCATGTTTGGCATTGGAGCAGAGATCACATTTGGCTTTTCAGGGGCGTCGAATTCCACTTCTTTAGAATCTATCAAATCCTGAATCTTATTCTTGAGGGCCCAACAATTGTTGGTGTCGTGCCCCGGGCTGTCTGAATGATAAGCACACTTGGCGTTTGAATGGTAGTAAGGAGAAGATGTATTCGGATTCTTCGGGGCCTCTTTCAAACTTGCAAGGTTTAACTTCAAGAGATGGGACAAAACCTGAGCGGGAGTCATGTTTATCTGGGTGAATTTCCGTACAGGCCTTTCCACCCTTGCTTGATTGGTTCTTGGTTGACTGTTTCTAGGCTGATCAGCTGCAGACTTCTGAATCATTACGGCCCCCACCACTGGTCGGCACTCAACTCTTCCTTGACCTCTTTAGGAGTAGACAACTGAGACTTCTTTCTTTGCTGGAAAAGTCTTTTTGATGGCAGCGGAAGCAGATGCATCCTTTTGAATTTTCCCGCTCTTTATGTCGGCTTCAACTCTCTCACTAGTTAGAATTAACTCGGTGAACCCCGCATACGAACTTCCAATCAGGTGATTAAAAAAGGGGCCTGACAGTGTACCCAAGAACATATCTACCAGCTCCCTCTCAGATAGAGGTGGTTGTACTCATCCCGCCAAGTCTCTCCATTTCTAGGCATACTCTTTCAAACCTTCATTTGAGACCATGCCCATACTCTGTAATTGAGTACGGGTTGGTGCTAAGTCCGCATTATATTGATATTGTCTGTAAAAGGCAGCCGCCAAATCCTCCCAATTGTGCACATCAGACCTCTCTAGCTGGTATAACCAATCTAACTGCGTCCCCGAAAGACTGTCCTGGAAGAAATGGACCCACAGATCCTTGTCAGAAGAATGCGGTTGAATTTTTCTGACGTAAGATCGCAGATGTATCTTTGGACAAGACAAACCATCGTACTTAGTGAAAAGAGGCACCTTGAACTTAGGGGGAATCACAATCCCAGAAACCAGCCCTAATTCTTTAAAGTCCATCCCAAGCACCCTCTGTATCTCCATGGCTGCCAGACGCTCTTCTAGATTCTTGTACTTGTCATCTGCAAGAGGGTACTGTTGTTCAGAATAATCTTCATCCTCTTCCTCGTCTTCTTCCTCAGACTCAGATGGCACCGCAGTTCCCTTTCCTTTTTCTACCCCTTCATCAGACATTGAGGGGAAATCCAGGACCCTTCTAGCTTGACCTTCAAATCTTCTACCCATGGTAGCCACACCAGCCCTCTTCTTTTTCTTCTTCTCTTTTTCCTTTTCCAGCAAGGTTTTGAGCTCCTCCTTCCCCTTTGCTAAGGTTCGAAGTAGCTGTTGGAACTGTGAATTCTGCGCTTGTAAGTCTTTGACCGTCTGCTCCATATCCATCTTGCTGAAATAAACAGCAGAGAGATAAGGAAACCTGGTGTGAAGACCTGTTTATGCATATGATGAATTATATGTATTCATGTAATGTATTCAAGGATTCGGAAATTCAAATTTGTTTTAAACAAAAAGAACACAGGTCATATTGATAAGATAGAATTTGTTAGTACATCAATGCCCCATGGGAAAAATAATACAAAATTCTAAGGTAAAAAGACGTTGCGCATCCTCTTTGGTGAAATGTAGGTGTTGAGAGTCTGCTCTTCGTGAAATTGACGAGTAAGTTCCAAAACCTTCTTCTCACTTGCGTAAAATTGGGCTTCAAAAGTATCACGCTCTCCCTTGAGCTGTATCCAACTCCTTTTCAAATCCTCTAGTGATGTTGGCATGTCAGGATGTAGGAGGGTGTATGGAACCTCTCCTTCCATAACAGGCTCTTTGATCACATGTAGAATGTAGGGGTAAGGCATCATAAGACTTTGGGCGCAGGTTCGTACCCACTTGAGGTAAGGCTCAAGGGGGGTGGAATTCTTGTGTCCCAAGGTCTTACTGTCCACTTTGTTAGGCATCCTCCAAGCTCGGATGAACCTTTGTCGAAGTCCTTGATCATCGTTGTTGAAGTAGAAAACCAAGACTGGAATCAGCATGTCATGAGGGCCATCCCTTCGGGCATACCCAAACTGTCTCAGAGCCAAGCAAGGGTTGTAGGTGATGCCTCCCCTAATTCCAAGTAGAGAGACATTAGGGAATTCTCCACAACAATCAATGATGATAACATTTTCTCTGGATCGAGAACACCAATGAACATCTGAATGTGTAAGAGTCATCAATCGTTGTGACCACCTTAAACCTTGCTCATTCTTCAAGACTGATTGGGGAAGATGAGAAATAAACCATCTTGCCAATAGAGGAGTACAACACATGAGAACACCTCTTTTCCTCATTGTTCAAGTGTGAAATGAGTGGAGGATATCCCCTAGCAATGTAGGCACCGGGTTGCGAGCCATGAAGATTTTGACAGCATTGACTCCTATAAGTTGGCCAGGGTTAGGGAACAAGATCATCCCATAGATGAGAAGAGCTACAATCTCCTCAAAAGCTTGTGAGTCCAAAGAATTCCAGCAGCTTTAGGCCTTCTCAAACAGAAACTTTGACAAGAAGCCTTTGACACCACTTCTGGTTTCCCAATGACCTATGATATCAGATGGTTGCAAGTGTAGGGCTTGAGCAACATCTTCAGGCTTTGGATCTCTTTACGTACCGTTGTAGGGTAGTTGATTGAGAATAGGAATCCTCAAGAGTTGAGAAAATTCCTCCAAACTAGGCACTAGCTGGTAATCAGGGAATGTAAAGCAATGATGCAAAAGATCAAAGAACTGAAAGAGAACTTTCAACATATCCTCCTCAGTGTTGACAGTGACTAAGTTGAGAAGAAAACCATGCCTCTCGGTGAATGGAGAATTCTCAGGAATCCTTGAAGCTAGCTCCTTGAGTTGAGGAGGAATTCTTACAAGGTTGACTTAAATTGTTTTCCTGCGAAGTGAATCCATTACCTACAAAACAGGAACAAAGATGAAAATCCAAATCCTTGAAATGGTTAGTGGATGCATATGATGCTTCATGATGTTTATGATGTTATGCACAAGTATATATGTACAAACAAATCACACAAGTTCCTAGTTTCAGGCTTGCATGGGGTTTCATAGGTAAGTACCCTCTTGAAGTTTAGTTGGCTCAACCTGTCCAATAAATAGTAACCAGGTTATAAGGAGCTCAATATCACTGGATTATTTTCTGTGTTCATTGTTTCAGTTTAGCCACTGTACTGGCGACCGAAATATTCCAACAAAATAACCCTCAATGAATGTATTATCGAGTATCTACCAACTTCGGACTACACCAAAGCCGGTCATCTCACTACATCCTAAAAAGGCCAAGTTGGTCAAGTAAAGGTTCTAAAATTCCATTAGTGCTTCATGACATCACTCAGCGGCCCCATATTCTCTTTGATTAACTTAAAGGCTACCGGTACCCACAAAGATGTCGCACTAATATAGCTATTGCTTCAACCATATCGGTATACCCCATACAGTTTCCACAATGTATTGCTATTTACCTATGAATGTTTCCCAAATCCGGGTAGAGGATTCAAACCCAAACAATAGAACCAAAGTGTAAAGAAATTAAGACAAGCAAGATAAGCATGTAAAGGTGATCTAAAACCCTAAGGTAACCCCACTTTTAGAAGAATTCCCCAGCAGAGTCTCCAGTTCTGTGATGCGGTGGGAGAACTGACTTGAGGTTTTACGTTTGTGTTCGCAAATGTTTCGGTTTAGCAAGAGTTGCCACCGACTTTTATTTTATCCAAAAGGAAAGGTAAAAAAGCACAGGAAAGACCTTTGAGATTGTTTTTGGGTTCGGGGGTAGAATATGAAAAGGGAAGGTGCTAACACCCTTTTCATCCATGGTTTTCCATGGGCTCTTAGTTACTTGTTTTAGATCACTTCATTTTGCTTTTCAATTGTTTGAAATGGTGCTTTTGTGTGTGGTTTTGAAAGTATTTTGAAAAGAGGCATTTGTTTAGGCAACCTTTGTAATGATTCTTGTTTGAATGTATACAAAGGTGTTTGTCTTTTGAAAAATGTTTCAATGTTTGAAAGTTTGTTTGGAAAGTGTTTTGAAATTGTGTATGTGTTTTGAAATTAGCAAGGATGGTTTGCAAGTTTGATCAAGTAACTAGGAGTTTTCTACCCTACTCAAAGATATTTCCTACACATTTTTAACCCTTGGACATTGTTGTTTTACCATTGCATTTGGTAAACAATCCTATCTTTGGGTGTTAAACGGGACCGGCGCGGGTCATCGTATGACCATGATAGCAATGGTGCTAAGTATCTTTAGCAAGTTTTTTGAGGGACTAGATCATTTTTGTATAGGCAACCAAGATAGTGTCATCGAGGGACTGTGATCTTTTTGTTTTGATTTTGATATTACCAAGATACCTAGCATGCATACCATGGTCATTTTTAAGGCAACAAGTGGGTGAAACCCAAGGGGTGCTTGTGTGCATTGTGTTGTCATTTTCATGCATTTTTGTCTTGTGTTTAGTCATGTTATTTGTTTGATTTTGGTCTTTGCATACAAAACCCTAATCTTACTATCATGCATATAAAAGCAATAAAATGCGTAAAAGTAAATCTAAGACTATTACAACATTATTATGGGGAGGGGGATACAAGTTTGAATAGGGGATGTTGCTCAAAATAAAACCCTAAAACTATTATTACAACCAAATTGAAATATTGCACAAATAAATAAATAGACAAATATTTAAATGTACAAATAAATATAAATATGCAAAGGATGTTTTTGTATTTATTTCATGTATGTAAAATAAATTATTTATGTCTCAAAATAAGAAAAATATTAATGATTATTTTTGAAAGGGTGAAAACCCTAGTTTTTGGTTTTAAAAGAAAATATATTATATTATTTATTTATTCATTTTTATGTACAAGATAATAAATAAAAATATATACAAAGATGTTAAAAAAATAAAATATATGAGAAAATAATATTTTATAGTGTATAATATAATAAAATAAAAATATGTAAGTATTTTAATATTATTTACAAATTTATTTAAGAAAATAAAAGTATTGTTATTTAATAAACTATTTTTATGTCCAAAAAAAATAATAAAAATAATAAAATAAAAATGAAAAAATTAAGAAAATATTTTTGGTGATTTTTAATATTTAGAAAAAATAAATAAAATCAGAAAATATAAAAGAAATAAAAAAATATACAAAAATAAAAGAAATGGGCCAAGGGGTGTAGAAAGAAAGCATGGGGGTGTCAAAAGCAGAAGAAGCCAGACCCAGCCCAATGTCCCTTCATCCTTGTCCTTGAGACAGAAAAAAACGCGCGTTTCTTGTTCAAACTTGTAACTCCTGCATACGTGCTTAAAAACAAAATCTTGCAACATGAAAGTTATAGCTCATCATCACACGATTCTAATGATATAAAAAACTTGATCTAACTATCAAAAACCAGAGAGAATTTCATTGGCCCTAAATTCTGACCTAGTTTTTTCAACATGTTCATCATCTAAATTCTCCTAGCTCAGTTAATATAAATGGAAGCTATGCATATGTACAGTTCAAGGACATTAGGGTCTATATTTCTGCTTCACAAACCTAAGCCTAATGATTCCTAAATAAGGAGATAGAAGTTTGAAAATTACCTGTTTCAGTCAAGTTCGAATATGGCAATGCAGCAACTTTGAATGAGGCCTGAAGGACTTTTGAGCTTGCTTGATGTTCCCTTGACCTTTCCCAATGCTTAGCTTGCTTTGAAATGGCTTGAATCTCCCTATAGAACTCAACCTGCAAACTCAAAAATTGAAAATGGTGAAGCATGAAATTGGAGTTACAGTTGCTTGAGAAGGGCTTGGATAGTTCAGATGGGATGTATGGAATGTGTGTGAACTGGTTCAAGGAAAAACGCACGAGTGGGAAATGTTTTGGAAGTGGTTCTGCAGGGATTTCCCTGTTTTGGGAAGAAATGGAGTTTTTGGTGTATTTGGGTGTTTGAGAGGCTTGTAACTCGTGTATTCTGCTTGCTACAATGTGTTGAGGTTGTTTGAAATGAACACAAGACTTGTTTTTATCACATACCAAAGTTATGGACCTTTTGCAAGTTGACTTATTTTTGAAGCAAAAGTTGAAATGACAAAGGCCAAGGTTGTACAAGCTAGCTCAAGGTCTGCATATAGTTGGTACATCTTTCCTGATATTTGTGGAGTTGGTTTGCCGCAAAAGCATTGGTCCAATGCTCAAGATAAACAATTTGACATAAAGCATGCTTTATCAAAGTGGCAATGTTACCTTTATGCCATTTTTGGATTAAACCTTTGTACAAATCTTCCAAGACAAAAACAATGTCATTAACCATTGTATTTGCATTCAATTTTTGAGTGTATAAGAGATTAGAACCTGTAAACCAAGTACAAGCATGCTTAGGACAGATTTGCAAGTTGTAACATGGTGCAAAATGCCTTGGACAAAAGTGATGATTTGCCATATTCAAACTTTCGATTCTCCCTAACCATGAATGATCTTGGAGAGTTCTTGGACATTTTGGAAAGCTTGTAACATGCTCTAAAATCCATATTTGAAATGCATTTTGAGATTCCACTTGGAACTATGTAAAAAATTGCCATGAAGATAGGTCAAAATCCTGCCTAAACTAGGGCAAAATTTCACTAAGTTAAAAGTTTGATTTTTTTTTTTAATAACCAAGTATTAAAATAATATTTCGCAAATAACCGCGTTTCGGAAAAAAATACGCAAATAACCATGTTTCAGATGACTCCCCAAAGGATGAGCCATCTGAAATGGCGCATGCACCTATATTTTTAAGGGAGGCGCCATCTCACTTGGCGCCTATGTGCTTAGGGCATGCCCTAAGCCAAGTGAGATGGCGCCTAGGTGTATTTTTAGGGCAAAAAAAATTTTTTTTTTCCGGTGCATTGCGTGTTGGACAGAGATCAACAAAATGGACTTTTTATTAAAAAAAAAAAAATTACATCCAACTGTATTACATTAAAATAACAGTAAAAAAAACAGATTAAAAAAATGGATACAAAAATACTGGAAAAAAAAAAGATACATCAGTGATCCCCTGGAACCCGGTAATGACCCCCAGTTCTGCATCCCCGTCCTCGCCTTTCTCGTGTTGGGTGTCATCGCGTTTCCTGCTGTGGCAAGGTCGATGGCCCAGCGAAGTCAATGCGGTCCGAATCCATAAAATCAGTCAGATCTCTATATCTAGAAGATCCGCTCTGGTACAGTCGGTTACCCATACCCTCAAAGTTTGGTCGTGTTGGCGGTGGGTGGGGTTCCATGATTGGTCTGTAGCATTGGTCGTCTGAGTACGGGGGTAGAAAGGAAATGGATCTTGGGGTGTTTGGTATTGAGGATGTTGGGTGGTTTGGTGATATTGTGGGTGATGGTAGGTTGGGTCGGCTTGTTCGTAATCTTCTGACATTCCCATATCAGGGCTAAGGCTGGATGTTGAGGGCGCCATATTGGGATATGTAGAAGACTGAAATTATGTGTGGGGTATGCGGGTGTGCTGGTATTGGGGTTGGTATTGTGGTTGGGTTTGAGGCATATCGGGGTATTGGTAGTTTGGTGGTGATTGTGGTTGGTTGTGCGGCATTTGATTGTAGTTGTGTTATGGTGGGGAATGTGGTTGGGTGTTTGTGGGTCTGTTTCTTCTTGGGGGTTGATGGGAGGTTGATGGGTTTTGGGTTTGTTGATGGGGAATCGAGGGTTGTGCCCATTGTGTGCGTGGGTCAACCAAGTACCTTGGATGAGACACGTGCATTTCTGGGTTACTAACCGACCTGTACCACGACAAATATTAATCCGTGTGTCGCATATTACCTTGAGTAAGGAAAACCGGGAATTGCAAGACGTAGCAGTGACGCCTCTGCCACATCTTACACCATTCCGGAGCGAAGTCTTTCCAGTTGGTAAGACCCCACTGGGCGTCGACCCTTTTAAGATGCCATGGGGACAAACAAGTTGGATCACTTGGTATCTCTTGATGCATTCTGAACTGCATCTTCACACGGTCGCTGTGGTGCATCTCCACAATGTTGAACCGAATGATTGCAGTCTTCACGGTCCAAGTTGCTGCATCCTCCGGGTTTAGAACATGGCCCAAACCCAAATATGGTCTCCAGACGAACTGCGATAGAATGTAAATCAGGTTAATGCAAAAGTAATGTATAAATAATTTAGTTGAACAAAAGTTAAAAGCTACGACGTACGTCATCCGGGCCTAAGTGATCCAACAGGTTGCGGTAGAGTGCGACATTGAATCTTGGATTCTTGCCGTAATCCATACCCCTCACGCAGTACCTAAAGGAAATGAGAAACATTTTATTCTTAGCATATATTTTGGGAAGAGCTGAATAGTTATAAATGCTATAACTTGATGACTTACTTTGTTGCGTACGGGAAACCGAAAGTGTTGTTGTTGACGGGGTTTAAGGACTCCATCCTCCACCAACCCCAGGCTTGTAGTAAAAAAGCGCACCCATAAAATGTACATTTTTCCTTGACTGCGTTTTTGCACAAGGAACTGTATAGGTGGACTAATACTGCAGAACCCCAACTATATTTTCTTGTTTTTTCAAAATTTGTTAGTAAATGTAAGTACATAAAATTTACACTATTTCCCGTACTTTCGGGAAATAAAAATGTACCAAAAAGTATCATAAGATACGTTCTGGCTTTTACTACCCTGTCATTCTCTGAGGAATTTTCATTTAATTCAAAACTTGCATAATGACATTTCAGCTCAGTGAGTAGTATTACCTGCCCTCTTGCAGCACCACCTTCTACCATATCCCTACCCAACAGTTCTTCACACTGAGAGTTGGGTTGTTGAACCGGCCCGTTCACGGCCTTACCGTCGACATGGAGACCTAGTAGCATGTACACATCCTCTAGCGTGATGGTACATTCACCTATTGGTAGGTGAAATGTATGGGTCTCCGGTATCCACCTTTCCAACATTGCAAGAATGAACTTCGAGTCAATGGTGCAGTTGGAGATCTTTATGACATGTCCAAAACCTGCGTATTCCAGATATGGGACGATAAATGGGTCGGGAGCCAGGTAGTTGTGTGAACGGATTCTGAATCTTTTTGTGTCCTGAGTTCATAATTTAACAGGTGTAAGATTAATTAAGATGAACAACGCGTTATTTGAAGTATGAAAAATGTATAACCAAAGAAGAAACTTACAAATGCAGCAATTTTTTCCCTTGTGCCTCTGTGAGTATCGCCCATTGTTAGAAGAGCCATTGTTTAAAATGCTTGAAAGTATGAAAGACTTAGGAAGTGATAAAGAGTATGATAGACTTATGAAATATTTCGTAGCAGAGAGTGAGACTTGTGTGGGTATGTGAGATGTATGATATGGTATGTATTTATAGGCAAATAAGTTTGATATAGTGGTTGCTTGTGCTTGCATGCCTGCGAAGTGTCACATTTGCATGCTTAGGGGGTTACACATATGCATGCATGCATGTACAAAAAATGAAAGGTGTCACTCTTGCAGGCTAGGTGGAAGCCCATGCATGTATCACGATTGGGCAGTAAGGGAGGCGCCATTGGACTTGGCGAAAGAGTACAAAAATGAATGGTGTCTCCACCCCAATTGGCGAATAAGAGGTGTCCTTTGTTACAGCCTAGGCTCAGGCTACGTGACAGCCTTGGGGGATTCCTTTCATTATTGCATGTAAGCCCATTGGAGTTGATGGGAGGAGTCTTACAAAATACATGTATATGTGCATAATAGGGCCAGGCTAGGTGGCAGCCTATGGGGTTACATAAGCCCATGCATGTATCACGATTGGACAGTAAGGGTGGCGCCATTGGACTTGGCGAAAGAGTACAAAAATGAATGGTGTCGCCACCCCAATTGGCGAATAAGAGGTTTCCTTTGTTACAGCCTAGGCTCAGGCTACGTGACAGCCTTGGGGGATTCCTTTCATTATTGCATGTAAGCCCATTGGAGTTGATGGGAGGAGTCTTACAAAATACATGTATATGTGCAGAATAGGGCCAGGCTAGGTGGCAGCCTATGGGGTTACATAAGCCCATGCATGTATCACGATTGGGCAGTAAGGGAGGCGCCATTGGACTTGGCGAAAGAGTACAAAAATGAATGGTGTCGCCACCCCAATTGGCGAATAAGAGGTGTCCTTTGTTACAGCCTAGGCTCAGGCTACGTGACAGCCTTGGGGGATTCCTTTCATTATTGCATGTAAGCCCATTGGAGTTGATGGGAGGAGTCTTACAAAATACATGTATATGTGCAGAATAGGGCCAGGCTAGGTGGCAGCCTATGGGGTTTCATTATTGCATGTAATATTATTGGCATCCTTGGGGGGTTGCATCCTTACTTAATTGAAATTTTTAGCCTTACGTTTATCATAACATTGATTCACATAATCTGTCAAATCTTCCAACCTTCCAACGTTCTTACAACCAAACCTTCAAACCTGCAAACAATCAAACATTCCAACCTTCGAATCAGTCATCAAATTCATACATTCCAACCTTCAAACATTACAGCATTCATACCTTTATACAGTCAATAAACCTCAAACATTCCAACCTTCAAACCTTAAAACAATTCTACGCAATGGCCTCTTCACCACAATTTGTCGTCAAAGCACATTTCAACGGTGAGACATACATTTGTCTCACAACTGGGTTTTTGTTTAGAGACACGGACAACATTCGATTTCTCTTAAACGGGAAAGCCAATTTCTCGTACTTCAAAAAAAGATTGGAGTCCAAACTTGAACGAGGCCCGGTGTCCCAGATATTTTATCAGAATCCAGTTTTCTTTGGAAACAACCAAGTAATTTTTTATAAGGTTGAAGTTCAAGATGACGAGGATCTCCAGAATATGATTTCCAACCATGTCTATTCTGGATACGACTCTATTGAGTTGTACGTTTTGCTTCAAGAGCCTCAGGTGACACAGGAGGTTGATCCTTTGGAGAATGAACAAGATGAGGTAGATGCAGTTGATGATGAAGAAGAAGATAACGAGTTAGAGTTTGATGAAATGGTGAATGATGATTCTGACGATGATGGCATCCCTAGTATTCCTACAGACAAAATCTACACACCACCTCCGCACATGACAAACTTCAACATGGGCGGAGATGAACCTTCTACTGACTTATTTTTCAAACCGTATATGCAGTCGGATGAAAATTTAAAAGAGAAGGACAAGTTTCGTAACAGAGAGGAATGCATCAGGGCCATTAAAAAATTTCACATGCTCAACTCGGTTGATTTTAAGGTGGATCGTGTCAACCCGGAAAGGTACAAGATTAAGTGTGTCCACCCTGACGGTATGTTCAAGCTGACCGCATCATACAAATTAAGGGGTGACTGATGGGTCATAGGTTCCATGACTACCCACACTTGTGTAAGTTCCACTCAATCACAGGACCACCGAAAACTCAACTATGATCTAATTTGTCAAGAAATCCTACCCCTGGTCAGCAACGACCCATCTTTGAAGGTGAAAACAATCATCTCCCACATCACCACGGTTTTTAACTACACTCCGTCTTACCATAAGGCGTTGTTAGCAAAGACTAAGGCGATTGAAAGGGTGTACAGAAACTGGGAGGAGTCATACCGAGAACTTCCCCGCTACCTGAATGCACTCAAGACGTATTCTCCAGGTAGTGTTTACGTTCTGGAAACATTGCCAGCGTACGTCCAAGATGGTAGTCTACTGCATGGCAACGGAATATTCAGTCGCGTGTTTTGGGCATTTCAACCATGCATCACAGGGTTTGCATCATGCAAACCAATTTTACAAATTGATGGGACTTGGTTGTATGGGAAGTACAAAGGCACGCTATTGATGGCAGTTGCACGAGATGGCAACAACAACATTTTCCCCGTTGCGTTTGCCCTTGTCGAGGGGGAGACCGGTGGTGCTTGGAGCTTTTTCCTGAAAAATCTTCGGACACACGTGGCTCCTCAACCAGATCTCTGTTTGATCTCGGACAGACATGCCTCCATTGAAAGTGCCTACAATAATCCAGCAAATGGTTGGCATGACCCTCCTTCTACGCATGTCTATTGCGTTAGGCGTATCGTCCAGAATTTCTCGAGGGAGGTCAAGGACAAAACATTGAGGAAAGCAGTTATGAATGCGGGATATGCATTGACACAACCCACATTCAAATATTACGGCAACGAGATTCGTTTGTCTAATCCGGAAGCCGGTAGGTGGATCGACAATATTCCGGTGGAAAAATGGACTAGGTCATACGACAATGGCCAAAGATGGGGGCATATGACAACGAATCTTATTGAATCAATGAATGGGGTATTCAAGGGCATACGAAACCTCCCAATCACTGCCTTGGTAAAATCTACGCATTTTAGGATGGCTGCGTTATTTGCCAAAAGAGGTGAAATGTGGAATGCGGTGTTGCAATCTGGACAACTATGGAGTGAAAGCTGCATGAAATACATTAAGGCTGAAAGTGCTAAAGCCAACACTCACATGGTTATACGGTTTGACCAACACAGCCACAACTTCTCAATGGTGCGATTGTGGCAGGTTTCAAGCATTTTGTATGCCTTGCTCTCATGTCATTGCCGCTTGTGCTCATACCCATCAAGACGCGCTTCAACTGCTGTAAAACGTTTACAAATCTGAAACGTTGCTCACTGTTTACAACAACAAGTTTCCTTTGGTGGCAAAACCAGATTATTGGCCTGAATACAACGGCGATATAGTTTGGCACAATGACCAAATGCGAAGGAACAAGAAGGGTCGTCCCAAAAGTAGGCACATCACAACAGAAATGGACGATCTTGACAGGTTGGAAAGAAAGTGTGGTTTATGCCGTCAGGTCGGACACAATCGCAAAAACTGTCAGAATCGGGCGTCTGGCTCGACCACATAAATATTGTAATACATAAAATCTTTTCATAATTGTGTTGTAAACATTTGGGTTTTCCGTTAACAGATTTTGCTACAATTAATAAAACGCGTACAACAATAATTAACGATATTCAATCTAGGAAATTATAACTATTAACACAATTTCATCTAACCCATGCATCATCAGCATTACATCACTGTCTGTTTTGACTTCCTCCAACCACACATTAGATCTTCCTGTCGCATGTGAGGTTGTTGTTCGTTTTCGCTGGATCCTTCGAATTTTTTTCCCCTCCGCAATGTCTCCATCTAGCCACCGCATCAACTCCCGCTTCAGACGCTCCATGGAGTGAATGTGCCAGAATTTCATTTTCATCGTAGGTTTCGTGGCGGAGAATATAACGTAACCATCTCTGCTAAAAATCATAGGCGATGTCATGACGCAAATAACGGAGTACAAAATAAAAATACAGTGCGAGAAAGTGTGAGAAATTTTGGAGAAACAGACGAATTATTTATAAAACAGCATTTTGCCCTAGTTTTTCCCTAGGAGCCAAGTGAGATGGCGCCTCCTCTCACTTTTAAGGAGCATGCGCCATCTCACTTGGCTAAAAGCCAAGGGAGGCGCCAAGTGAGATGGCGCCTAGGGCAAAATCCTAGGTGAAGGCGCCAAGTGAGATGGCTCCTCCTTTGGGGAGTCATCTGAAACATGGTTATTTGCGTAATTTTTTCTGAAACCCGATTATTTGCGAAATATTATTTTAATACATGGTTATTAATAAAAAAAATCTAAAAGGTTCATGGACCCTTATTCAGAAAATCATAACTTGAGATCTAAGCATCTTTTGGGAAAAATTTGTGAATCAAAGTTGTAGAATTTGTGGAGGAATACAACTTTAATGTTGGAAAATTTCTTTGAATCCAATTGCATCATGGTGAAAAAGTTGGGAAAAGTTAGGAAAAAATAAGAAATTTTCGTAACTTAAAAAATTTCTAAGTTCTGAAAATTTTCCATTTTAAACCCTAATTTTCAAAATTAGGTTTCTTGGTGAAAAAGTTACATGTTTTAACACATCTTGATGAAAAATGACCCTTGGCACGTGATTTTGACCAAAAAGTCAAAGTTTGACTTTTCAGTGTACAGTTGATTTTTGATGAGTAGACTAGAAAATTCATTTGTCAATCCAATACATTTGAGATCTTTTGAACCATGTAATTAGGTCAAGATGATGCCATTGAATCCTTGAAACCAAGCTTGAACCCAATTTGCCATTGGCTAGGTGAAAAATCAGAAATTGCCCTTCTGCAGTCAAAACCCTAAAAATGACCATTTTGCCCTTTTGAAGATGTGATCAAATTTCTTGAGGAGTTGTGGTCCAAACTTGATCAAATTGTTCATATGAGTCTATAATGTTGATGTGGATAAAAAATTATGAAGTTTGACTGTAAGTTGGCCACAATTGACTTTTCCCCAATATTGTTGATTTTTAGGTCAATTATCCAATTGATTGGGCAAAATTGTGATTCAAAGCTTGAAACTTGGTATGAGCAATCTTAGGAGTCCAATATGAAGTATGAAAGTCACATGAGGCATTGAAAGTCCAAAAATCCCTGTGCAAACTCAAACCCTAATTTCAGGTCAACGGTGCAAGGAGATATCTTGAGCTGAGCAAACCCTAATCTGGTCTTGAGTCCAAAGAGTCTTGTGAGGAGAATCTTGATAAAATGAGAGGGAAAATTTTGGGGTACAACAGAGTCAAACTTGTTCAGATAATTTTTTCTGTTCAGAATAAAGCAAGTGCATCCAAATGGATGAAAATAAGAAATGTTGGGCTTTCTGTTCTTCCACAATTCATATGGAGTCTTTTTCAGAATAGGTCTTATGGAGATTCTATCCTGAATGTAACACGCTTTGTTGATTGCGTCTGCCTAGAAGATCTTAGCAATGTTAGTCTCATTGATCATGGTTCTGGCCATTTCTTGCAATGTTCTGTTCTTTGGTTCTACAACTCCATTTTGTTGGGGAGTTCTAGGACAAGAGAAGTCATGCAAGATGCATTTTTCATTAAAAAATAATTCAAAATTTTTATTTTCAAATTCCCCACCATGATCACTTCTGACTTTGAAAATTCTAAGATCCTTTTCATTCTGAACTTGGTTGCAGAAAGTAACAAACACAGATTGTGACTCGTCCTTGTGTCTTAAGAACTTTACCCATGTCCATCTGCTATAGTCATCTACGATTACTAACCCATACTTCTTGCCACCGACAGGCGCAGTTTTTACTTGTCCAAATAAGTCAATGTGCAGAAGTCCTAATGGCTTAGAGGTGGAAACAACATTTTTGGATTTGAAAGAAGGTTTTGCAAATTTGCCTTTCTGACATGCTTCACACAGAGCATCTGAGTTGAACTTCAAGTTAGGAAGTCCTCTGACCAGATTGAGTTTGTTAATCTGAGATATTCTTCTCATACTAACATGCCCCAATCTTCTGTGCCAGACCCATTTCTCATTGTTAACAGAAAGTAGGCATTTTACATTCTGACTCCTTAGTTTAAAAAGTTTTATTTTATAAATGTTGTTTTTCCTCTTTCCATTAAATAGGATAGTCTCATCTTTCTGACTAACAGCTTTTCATGAATTTTGATTAAAAATTATATCATAACCGTTATCACTTAATTGGCTTATGGATAACAGGTTATGCATTAATCCATCAACTAATAACACATTATTTATAGAGGGAAGATTTCCATTACCTACTGTTCCAGAGCCAATGATCTTTCCTCTTTGGTTGCCTCCAAATCCCACGTAGCCTCCAGGTTTAAGTTCCAGGCTTTAGAACATATGCCTTCTTCCCGTCATGTGTCGAGAGCAGCCAGAGTCCAGGTACCATGACTGGTGTTTTAGCCTTGCTGCTAAAGATATCTGCTACATATATAATTTTATCCTTAGGTACCCATATCTTCTTGGGTCTTGGTTTGTTAGTTTTACCAAAATTCTGATTGAATTTTGGTTTGACAGAATAATCACTACTTATGTATTTTATGTCATGTGTGTGCCCATATATAAAATGTGATTTGAGTGGTGTGCGTTTTATGACTAAGTCCATGGCATGTTTAGGTGTGGATACCTTACCTTGATATCCTATCCCTTTTCTTCCATTTCTGCTAACTCCATAGATCATTGAATCCATCTTGCTTCTATATATGTTTTTAGCTAGAAACTTCTGAAAGTTGTGATCATACTCTTTGATGATCTCATCAGCATTACTGGGAGTCTCTAAGATTGTTTCCTTCTGAGAATTTTGCAAATCATTTTCTAATTTTGAAATTTTTTATTTTAACTCAGAATTCTCTAATCTGAGACTCTTAGAATTTTCAGAGTCAGAGGCAAGATCCCTTTTCCGGTTCTTAAATTTAACTCTGATTTGCTGATACCTTTCCAGAATTTCATTTAGACTTTCTGCAACCAGAAGCTTCACTGTCTTCTGACACGTTGCCATGAGAGCTGTGTTTTCTCTTTCATCATCTGACTCTGAGTCAGCTTCAGAGGTGTCTGAATCATCCAATGTTGCCATGAGGCTTTTCTTCTTTTCCTTGAAGAACTTCTTTTTGGGCTTCTCCTTCTGAAGCCTTGGGAAGTCACTTTTGTAGTGCCCTTGCTCATTACACTCATAGCATATGATGTCCTTGTTATTTGGCTTTTTGTATCCTGAAGAACCTTCAGATCTTCTGTGTCTAGAGGAAGACTCAGACTTTCTGTATCTGGAAGAGGATTCATTCTGATTCTCTGATCTTCTAGGATTTCTGAATTTCCTTTGTCTCTGCTTCCACAGTTGGTTCACCCTTATGGAGAGGAGAGACAGTTCATCTTCTTCTAATGAGGATCCATCAAAAGTTTGTTCCACAGCCTGCAAAACCTTAGAGTCAGATTTTTTGTTAGATTTTAAAGCTAGTGGCTTACCTTGCTTTTGAGGCTCATCTTCTTCTAGCTCTATCTCGTGACTTCTGAGAGAGCTGACAAGTTCCTCCAGAGATATTTTGTTGAGATCTTTTGCTAGCTTAAGTGTTGTGACCATTGGCCTCCATTGCTTGGGTAAGCTTCTGATGATTTTCTTAACATGATCAGCAATAGAATACCCTTTGTCAAGAACCTTCAGTCCAGCAACAAGGATTTGGAATCTTGAAAACATAGCTTATATGGATTCACTATCTTCCATCTTGAATGCCTCATACTTCTGAATGAGCACAAAGGCCTTGGTTTCTTTGACTTGAATGTTACCTTCATGCATCATTCTCTGAGAGTCAAACATGTTCTTTGCTATCTCTCTGTTTGAGATTTTCTCATATTCTGAGTATGAGATAGCGCTGAGGAGTATTGTTCTAGCCTTGTGGTGGTTTTTGAAATCACGCTTTTGCTTGTCAGACATCATTTTTATGTATATCTTCTGACTACTTCCATCCACTGGGTGTATGTATCCGTCAGTCACCATGTCCCACATATCAGCATCATGGGCCAGAAAGAAACTCTCAATTCTATCTTTCCAGTAGTCAAAGTTTTCTCCATCAAAGACTGGAGGTTTGCCACTGATTTTGTCCTTGTCTTCATGGTAGTCATTGCTGATGTTTTGGCTTGGTCCCACCATAGTGTTTTTCTGAAGCTTGGATCTTGTACTGACACGGTTAAGTGTTTAAGCTTAGAACCAGGTGCTCTGATACCAATTGAAGAAGTGAAAAACACAAGAAGGGGGGGGGGGGGGGTGAATTGAAAACTTGAAATCAAAAGTGCAATGACACTGTATTTTTATCCTGGTTCGTTTGATCTCAAACTACTCCAGTCCACCCGCCAAGGTGATTTCGCCTCTCTCCAACGAGGACTTAATTCACTAATCATAAAAGGATTACAATCACTACTTTAACAACTGTTAAAGTCTTCTTGAGTACAACCACAATCCGGTTAATCTCAAGGAACACTATTTTAATCAAATAGAAAAGATTATTGTGTGTTGTTGTTTTTCGTTACAAAATTTGTTATCATAACTGTGATAATTTACACAAATTTTGAACGTGGAAATATGATGAGTATGCTTGCAGCTTTTTGAATTCTCGTGAGTAGTATTGGCAAAATCGTGAACGATTTGAACACTGAGTTTGTTTATATAGGCAATGGATTCCTGTTGATCATTAAGCATGATAAATGCCATTAACTCAGTTTCCATATGGAGAAGATCCTGTCTGAATGAAGCCATTGTAATTGATGCTTTCTTGAATGATTAGTAACGCTTCAGAATCTTTCATCCTAGCCTGTTGCTAATGCTTCAGCACATTGATGACTTAGTTTATTATGCTCTTGTTCAGAATCAAAGTTTACTTCACTTAAGCGCAGGTTCTAGTCATCAATCTTCAGCGCAAATTCTGATTGCTTCAGCGTGTAGCTTCTATAACTTATCTTCTAATGCTGCTTTGGTCAGAACTTCTGCATACAGAATAACATAATTTTTAGGGTTCATATTTGTTCTTTGTATTTGTTATCATCAAAACTCTAACTAAGGGTTGTAGAATCAAACTATGTTCTAACAGATCTCACCCAGATACAAAGCAGGATGCCCACTCTAATACCAATTAAAATTCTGGTATCAGATATGTGATGTCAAATGAGATGTCACGACACAAATATCTGAGGACAATATAAAATGCAATAATATTAAAAGCAGTAAAAACACAATGGATTGTTAACCCAGTTCAGTGTATAACAACACCTACTTTGGGGGCTACCAAGCCAGGGACAAGTCCACTAAATAGTATCAAATAATAGACCCTCAGTAAACATCCAATTTACGATCTAATCACTTAATCACTACCCATGCTATACTTCTACCTAAGACACGCCTAGGTATGAGGCCCTCCTCAAATCCCTTCAGTCACTAACAGTGAAAAACAACAGAATTATCAATTTGAAAAACCTCAATCATTCAATACTTAAAGACTTATGAATGATCCACAATTTACAACTCAAATTACAACTCAAGTATTGAAACAATACTAGAGTGTATTACAATTAAAAGATTCAGACTTCTAAAGCACACAAAGTATATTTTTCTTCAATTGTTGCGGTTGTACGAATAAGGATGCAAGTCCTTATAAAGACGCATCAACTTCTTTATGGGCTTGGGCTGAAAAACAAATATTACAATATATTGAATCCCTTGAATATCTCCATGAAAGTAGGCTAAGATATAATCCATAAAGATGAGATAGATAGAAAAATATTCCTCCATATTTTTCGCAAGATATAAACCACAAAACCTGAATAAGACGCGCTTAAAAACAGGAAACAGAAAATCTGAAAACACGTTCAGATCAGAAGGCAGATGTTAAGACACCTGCTTTGACATCATTCAAAATCAGTTGAGATGATTTACTTCAAATGTCAAGATATTAAGTAAAATATTACCAAAGCAGTGTTTTACCAAAATTGCTACCAACAAACACTTACACTACCATTGTAGAGGAGACTTGAACTCCGTCTAGACTTGTTGATTCAGAAAGATGCACTGCATTCTTGATGCTTAATTGAGCATAATATTCCATCCTTTTCTCGTGTGAACATAATAGTCTTTGAGTCAATCAAGTCTTGAACTTTATTTTTGAATGCCCAACAATCCTCAATTGAATGGCCAGATGCCCCAGAGTGATATTCACCAACCTTTCTTTTGCATCCTTCAGGAATCCCATGACAGGGTAGGAGGAAGATCTTTCAACACGACCAACTTAGGTTCAAGCAATCAAGTCAGCAATTGGCCGTAAGGCATCAGATCAAACTTTCTTGGTGGCTCGCTTATCTTCTGTTTACCCGGAGAAGCATAGGGGTGATATTTGTTCTGACCTAGCATCTGTTTCTTAAGACCTGTCCATGATTGTGATTTAGGAAACCTGAGACGCGAAGTAGAACCTCGAGAGTGAACATGAATGCCCCTAATTCAATAAAATTTTGGGCTGTATGCTTTAAAACCTTACATTTTTTAGTATCATGACCAGTAATTCAAGAATGGAAATCACAACGAGCATCAGCATCCTTGTTGTGAGGGAAATTCGTAAATGGTTTTGTAGTACAGAGTTTAGTCAACTGAAACTTAAGCAAGTGTGGCAATAAGTGATCATAAAGAATTGGGATTGGATCAAACTATTCCTCTTGATCTTCCCTTCTTTGTTTATAAACCTTACCTATTGACTTGATCCGGTGAGGAGAAATTGGCTGATGGTGGGAAAGTTTAGGAATCTCATGTGGTGGAGAAGATCCCAGAACCTGATTCAAAGGAGATACCACAAGAAGAGGAGAGGAAATAGCTTTGGTTGCAACAGGTCTCAAGTGACAAGGAGAAGAAATAGCTTCGATTGCAGTAGTAGGTGCATGATTTTATTTCTATTTCAACTCTTCCATAACCAAACTCATTTGAGTTTTCAACCAAATGTTTTCCTCCTTTAGAAGTTCCTGAAGAAGAACCATATCTTGAATTTATACCATAAGTATCCCCATATGAACCTTCATCTCAGCTAATTCCTCACAAAGTTGTTCCATGTTACCTATGGTCGGGTGGTTAAACATCTCCATGAACTGAGTCATTTGAGTGGCCATATGGGCTCTCACTTCAGCGAGTTCTGCCTGAATTTGTTCCATCTGATGTAGAAAGCTGCTTCTGGTAGAATAGCACTGGGATACTGGATTTGTAATTTCTGCTAAATAAAAGTAGAATCGAGATAAGAATACCGGTCTAAAAACCTGTATTGCATGAGATGTTATGATATGCATGATATGTGGAGTGATTGTCCATTACAGATTTTTAAACAGTTTTAGTAAACCGTCAAAAGAAATAAATCAACATGATAATAAGAAAAGACACTGAGAAAAGATATCCAAACATTGCTCATAAAACAATAGAAATTAGGAGGATCCCATCGGAGTTCAATATAAAAGATATGTGAAAACATGAAATAAGCGATTCCATCCAACAAGATTGGTGGTAATCGGAATAACAGGAAAGAAAGTACAACGATCAATCTCCTAGCTCTAAAGAGTGCAAAGGACCATGCTCCAAGTGTTCCATACTCCTGACCCTGGTTTCCTTCACAAGTTGATTTGTCTCATCCGCATCGGGCTTCAGGACTAGGCTCTGAATTACCTCATCCTTCATACCCATCATGATCTCCAAGCTAGCAATCGAGCTAGAAAATCAACATACTCTTCACTTATGGCAGATGCGTGTGCTTCACTATTGTTTCCAACTTGAATCTTGAGATTTGCAACCTCTTTGCTGAGTCGCCCGATGTGAATATTTCTCCCTCTGAGTAGAATTTCTATTATATACCTCTGATCGACTTCCTTCTTATATTGAAGATCCTTGGACCAAAGTTGACTCTTTAACTCTCTATTTTCAGCAATGAGCTTGGCTTATTCTTCATTCTTGGAAGTCATAAGCTTCTGATGATCTTCATCTTATTTTTTAACCTTCTTTCCAGCTCTAACGAGAGCTTTCCTGAGTTTCGAAAGCAGCTTCTAGCCTGTTATCAGTTCTGGCTCTCTTCCTAGCTTCAACACCGATAGAGGTACTTGTTGCTTTGCCACTTCTCTTGAATTTACAAACCAATTCTTGCTTTTCAGTCATGATATGATACAATTCCATGTCTTTTGCCTCTAGGTCAACACATATATTATAGTTCTGCTTCTCCAATTGGTAATAAAGCTCTTTAGGTACATCCTTATGCAATTTGGTGGGCTGTGGATACAACGAATCTTTTTTCGGAAAAAGCAGAAGAGTCTCAACTCTCTTAGTAACCCATTCAACATATGGCTCGTAAGTTACCAACTCCTTCTTTCCAAAAGGAATTTGGCCCTCTTTGACAACTTTTTTCCAGAAGGTTTCTACCGTCTTCAACATCTTAAGGTCTTCACCTTTCTTGCAATAAATGGTCTCCAATAATCTTCTGGCTTCAGGTGGGCCATGCATAGCATACCCCAATTGTCGCAAGGCAAGAACATGGTTATAATTAATCATCTCTTGTGTTCCTATGAGTGGGACATTCGGGAAACCACCGTATCGGGTAATCACCTCATTACTATTGACTCTCATCAGGTACCATTCAATATCAAAAGAAGTGAGTGCCATCAACCTTAGCGCCCAATCACGGGTATCCTTCAGGTCCACAAAAGGTCCTTTCGTAGGCAACAGAGACATAAACCATTTGTACAACATCTGAGTACAACATACAATATAACCCTTCTTCTTATGCCTGGAATGAATGGTGTAATAGGTTTCCTCCAATAGGATTGGTATTTGATCCTACTTCATAAAAACGCACACAGCAGCCATGTCTACCCATCCATCAATACTGGGAAACAAAACTGTACCATAAACCGCAACATCCAATAACGCGTTGAATGCGTTCCAAGCACCATCTCTAGCCATTTCCTCAGCTTTTCTAACCGACAAATCCAAAGTTAAGCCATAATATTCCTCTACTTCTTTTTCACATCACTAAGGCTTAAATAAAGCGCCTTAACGATAGCTTCAAGATCTGGCTCAGCAGGTACACTGACAAATGGTATTTGACTAGTGATTCTGATATTAAGCAAATGGGAATATTCTTCCAAGGTCGGACCGATCTGATAGTACTGGAAAGTGAAACAACGTAACTCTGGGTCGTAAAATTAAAGCAGAGTCTGAAGAGCTCCATTATCAACCTAAACATCTAACTGAGTTAAAATGTTTCCATATTTTGTGCTAAAAACCTCTAAATTGAGATAGACTAGACGATCCTTCAAACTCTTCAAAGAAGGCCAAGAACTCGGGAGAAACTAATAAGTGAAAGTATCTCTTTTGGTACTCCCTGGAACATCATTGTTGCTAGACATCACTGAAGGAGACAGTAACTCTGTTACCATCTTTTCAAAAATAAATATGCCATGATGCAGGTGCAAGTAGCCATGAGATTGCTACTTCCATGATATTGATATCCGGTGTAATGTCTCTGAATTGGATGATAATACCAGGATCAAAATGGAACATCAACCAAGAAATGGAATAGAATAGTCATCAACAAAAGTCACCATTGGAACCAGAGTCACCAATGGAACAAAGTCACCAACAGAATATAGTCACCAACAGAACAGAGTCACCAACACTACCTATGATAATAATCCCTCCCCATTCATTGGTAAATACTAGGTTAGGGTAGGCAAAGGTAACTTGGAATCATAGGTCCTCTTGGGAATACCATCATCGATACAATAGAAGTGTGTGACGATAGCAACTCATTTGAATCTAAACCAAGCGCAGACCACATGACTGTGCTAGTATGGACCTGGGTCCAGTAGCAGTCATGCTCCGCTCTATTCCTAGTGTTCCCATTGTGCACTGCTCTGCCATGGGTATTGGGCCTTTTATCTCATGGTAACACCTAACCAACAAGAAGCACAAATCCAGTACAACATATAATAGTATATGAAAAGAAATAAAATGTGATGCATATATATGCTCAGATAATCATGTACAAATGAATAAACTGAAAGCATAAAAAAAACACCCAAAGAAAAGAAAACAAGAGCTAGGAGCGACTCCGGGATGGACCATCAATTGGTCAATCTTTCCCCTATGAAGTCTCTAGCTGAAACAATTAGACAAATCATCTAAATAAACAATGAAGTCACCATCAAACGTTTTTTTATCCTGCCGAAGGGAAAGGTAAACATCGATTAAACCTGGAGGGTGAAATCACTGTCAAACAATAGAGAGATCGGGTAAGGGAGTCAGTTATGCAAGGGGAAGGTATTAGCACCCCACATGTATGTAGTACTCTATGATATCCATTCTTGTTGTTATAATCAAAAGGTGTGTTCAAATCTAATGCTTCGGTCTAGAAGAAAAATGCAAAAAGGGTATGCATGCAAAAGAAAACATGGGGAAAAGAAGGAAATATTTACAAAGTTTTGCTCAGCTGAGCCCTGTGACCAGATGCCTACGTATCCTTTTTAGGTAATCATAGCATCATAGTTTGGCTTATATGCTTTAGTTTGTTGTATGTTTTTTATTGAACAACATCAAATTTCGCATTCTATCCGCAACTCGACCTTTGGAGACTCCCACATCTGGAGCAAAAAGGAACTAACATGCTCTACCTAACCAGGTATTTTTTAAAGAAAAGTGTGCGAAGGCAGACAATGCTATGTTTGCAACTTCCAGCAAGTAGACATGATGCAACCCGACCTTTGGGGAATTATGCATCATATTTCATGAAGCGTAATTAACACATCCTTTTGAGAGTTTTTATGAAAGTCCCAAAGGCGAAAAGAGTTTGGATTGGTTTGGTTGATTTTATCTTGAAAAATATTTTTTTTGTAGTTTTAGAGTGTTTTGAAGTTTGAAAAGAAAAAAAGAAAGTTTTTGTTTTAATAGATATTCAAAAGAGAAAAAAGATGCTAAGGGTAACTAACTAGTTTCTAACCCTAATGTTAACATGCGATGTTGATCATAAGGTTGAGGATGAAAAGGAAATCCTAACTATGTTAGCATACCAATAATTAAGGGCGAGGATAGCTATCCTATATGGAACATGTAAAGATCAAAGTCGTTATCTCAATTCTAATTGAGTGACATCATCAATCCTCAACAAGGTAAAATGATAAAATCCTAACGGAACATGCAACTATCAAAGTCATTTTCTGAATTCTAATTGAGTGGCATCATCGATCGATAACAAAAGGAAACGATAAAATCCTATGGGAAACAGGAAAATATCGAAGTCGTTTTCTCAATTCTAATTGAGTGACATCATCGATCGTTAGCGGATGAAGGAAAATATAAACACAAACACAAATAGCAAATAAGTGCGGAATGCCTGCTAGAGGTCTTTAAATGACAACTTCGAACACATACTCTTTATTTCCTACTTCTCATAATATCTAAAACACGGTAAAATAGTGCAGAAATAAAACAAATAAGAAGTATACCAAACGGATATCAATCTGTGAACACTAAGAAATAGCAATAGAAACCCGAGAAATTCGCGAGAAATTGGCATCAATCAACAAAGTAATCTGATTATGCGTCGAAGCATCAATAAGAAAGATTAGAATGTGTGTCAGACACATCCTAATATCAATAAGTGAACTTGCATAAGATAACCATCTGAGCAAGCAATAACAATATACAAGATGTATAATGTGGAATGTGTGTCGATACACATCCGCATACCAAACAGAGTACCTGCACTAGATATCAGTCCAAGCAAGTAAATGAAACGGAATATGTATCGAACATATCTGAGTAACAACCAAAATACTTGCATGAGATATCAATCCAGACAAGTGATACGGAAAAACAATGTAACACAGAATGTGTGTCGGACACATATGTATAATAAAACAGATACAATTTTTGAAAAATACTTCCTTTTAGATAGTACGGAATATGTCAGACATATCTGTATAATAAAATGGTGTACCTGTACAAAATACAATGCATGCAAGTAATATGAAAAATTAGTTACACAAAATATGTATCAGACAAATCTGTATAATAAAAGAGTACCTGCATAAAATACAGTTCAAGCAAGTAATATGAAACATCAGATTACACAGAATGTGTGTCGGACACTGAAGGTGTGAAGAAAATGCAAGAAAGGGGGGTTTGAATTGGTTGTCCTTTCTTGAATAACTTTCGCTTCTAAGAATTATTTGTTGAACGATGTTTCTAAGTGTTACTTCTAAGTAATTCTTCTAATTAAGTTAAGAAAACATAAACTCTAAAGCATAAGCAAAAGTAAATAACACATGATATATCCTGGCTTACTTGAGAAACTCCTAAGCTAGTCCAGACTACCCTACCAAGGTGATTTCGCCTTGAACTCGAGGACTTAATCCACTATAACCAATCTGATTACAATTTCACGGGCAATCGTCGATGACTAACATCCAATGACACGTTAAGTGATCCAAACTGGATATAACATTCATTGAACCAATAGAATCCAATGCCTCATAATCTCCTACCAGGATTTCCTTCCAATGATATCCATCAATGATCTCATAAGGCTGACCTTCACTTAGTCCCCTTTGAGATATGACTACCATCAATCCAATAGAATCCACTACCAGGATTACTTCTACAATGATGGCAGCCAAAGTCTTGTTGGGAATTTTGACTCAACCGAGTCTCTCAAGGAACCATCAAACATCTGTTTTATTTACATTTGTTTACAATAATAATGCTTCTACACAAGCTGTATGTAAATAGAATTAAGTACATCAGAAGAACCTAATACACACTAAAAGATATTACTTTGTATTGTAGCTTTAATGTGTGGTATTTTTTTCTTCAAGTAGCTTCTTCACGGACAATAATCCAAAGCACTTGAATTGTTGAAGTGTTCTTCTTCATAAGATTCTGGAAGTTTTATTGATCTTGATGTAGTAAAGAGAAGAACTTCTTCATCTTGATTAACCTTAGAACATTTTGGACATCAACCTTTGTTATATTCTCTTCAATGATCACTTTAGAGCACAACATTTGTATTGTCGATTTGCAACCGGAGCTTTCATGATTATCTTCATTATCTTCTATGGCTTAGCAAGCTTTGTGAAGCATATGAAATTAAGTACATTGTGAATCAATGATTTAATTGTAACGACTATCAACATGATTGAATAATCATATTGATAACATTTGTTCTTATTATTGTTATAGTGGTTGATAGTTTTTTAGTTGTGTTCCAATAATGACAACTTTCATTTTAACATTGAAAACTTACCCAACAGCTTCTTCTAAACATACGATTATTTTCTTATATAGCCAAGAAAAATAGAGCCGTCTTCTATTTTAAATAAAGTCGTTACAAATAGTAATGTTACATCCTTTTCTCTTCCATAACTCAAGCTAGTGGAAAGGTAGTGTAATAATACTTTTTCGTATTGTGTACTATTGTACCATGTTACCGTTATATTATTTCCTTTTTCACTTCAGAGGATTCTACGAGCATGAGTTTAGAAGCGGGAACATAACCTAAGGTCTTTAGAAATTCAAGTCTTCAGAGTCTTCAGAACAGCGTCTTCAGAGTCTTGAGCACTTGGTCATGAGAACATGTTGTAGAGATCCTTGGATCAGAAGAGCTTCAAGTCTTCAGAGTCTTAAGAACTACATCTTTAGAGTCTTCAACACTTAGTCTTGAGAACCCGTTGTAGAGAACCTTGGATCTTTAGAACTTCAAGTCTTTGGAATCTTCAGAACTTCTGTCTTTAGAATCTTTAGCACTTGGTTCTTTAATAATCATTTTAAGAACCTTGTTATTAGAAACAAAAGTCTTCAACATCTTGACTTCAGTAGAAACTTTGTCTTCAGATCTTCTAACTTTTGTGTTCTTTGAAACACAATGTCTTTAGAAACTTGAGTCTTTAGCATTTGGACTTTAGTAGGAACTTGAGTCTTCAGATCTTCTAATCGTTACCTTAGAACACATTGTATTTAGAAGCTTGAGTCTTTAGAATCTGGACGTAAGTAGAAACTTCTATCTTTAGATCTTCTGACTGGTTTGTTTAGAACCCGTTGTCTTCAAAAATGTGAGTCTTTAGCATCTGGACTTAAGTAACAACTTCTATCTTCAGATCTTCTGGCAGGTTTCTTTAGAGAAACATCTGAGCTTACACTTTAGAGTCTTCTGGAGTGTCGTGCTACTGTTTAATAGAACTTGTAGAGCGTAGAAGCAGAATTAATTCTCTTATAATGTCTTGGCTACACCATCCATCAGAAGCAGATCCTGTATATTAAATACTCAACAATAAAAACATTATAGTATCAAAATTGTTCATACAAACATAATCATTTGTTATCATCAAAACTCAGAGATAATATTCCAGAACCAAATCTTGTTCTTACAATCTCCCCTTTTTTGATAATGACAAAACTATTTATTTTGATGACACAATTTTGTTCTTATAATCAGAAAAACTGAAAATAGAAAGGTAAGGAATACTTATCCTTTTTATGATGCTCCACCTGAGTTAATGGCTTGATGAAGATCGAATATCCTGACTCTGAACTGTTTGAGTGAAACACCCCATGGTTCCAATAGATCAAATATTGAGATCTTTAGAGTATTGACTCTTGATACCAATAGACCCAATTGAGATATTGAATTCATCAGAGCTTCTTCTTATTGAATATTCTATCCAGAATTTTCAGATAGTCTTCAACTTTTGATTCGCTCAGTTCTTCTGGAAAGCATATGCTTATGCTTTTGATTCTTATGTTCTGAATATCACATTCTCAGACATTTTACGTCTTCTGAATGTTATGATACCAAAATCAAGATAACTTTAACTTTCATAAAGTTCTCATCTTCTGAACAATATTGGGTCTATCTGATTCTTGAGCATATATTCATAGAGTATACATCTTCGATTATATGAATAATCAGTTATTTAAGAGATTTAACAGATTTCTTTCATTTTGAGTTGTCTTACAATGCCTAGTGAACTTGTTCAGAGTTCCTCGATTACTTATCAAACAAAAAAACAAATGTTAGTGGTAAATGCCCGCTTCATATGATTTCTTTTACGATTTATCAGGTTCATCAAAATTATTATACTTCTCCACCTTTTGACATCATAAAAATATAATTATTCATAAAAAACATTAAAAGTTAACATAATTAACTTTTAAAGTAGTCACATAATCAGAAGAACACAAGCATATTTTTATAGTTTAGAAGCAAAAGGAAAGAGAAAATCATAGAGCCTAAGGTTCAGAAGCAGGAGCAGAAATCTTTTGTAGAATTAATTGTGGCCTGTTCTGAACATTCTCATTGACAACCATCTGTTCAATGATACTTTCTCTCAACACCCGTTGTTCTCTTCTAATCACAACAACTGCATTTTCAAGACACGCAATGGCAGGATCAGAAGATGAAGCAACCAGACCATCTTCCTTAGCCTTAGTATATTCTTCAATCAATTTGGCTTCTTTTGCCTCTTGAGCCTTAATTCTGGCTTCCTCTGCTTCTTTTAGTGCTCTAGCTTTTGCTTCTCTTTGTCTTTCAGCAAGTAGTTCCAGAAATCCGACTCTTTCTCTTATTTCTTTTCTTTCAGTTACCATTTGAACATCCCCAATTCTAGATGCTTCAGAAAAAGAATTCATTCGTTCAACCTCAAAAGACATCCACTTCTAAAACTTCTTCTAAGAACCATCCATGTCTTAAGGCTCAGTACTTGTACTTGCCTCTGTCCTTAAATTCATAACCCTTTTCATATCCTTAGTTCTAAAAATGTCAATGCATTCATCCAAGGTTTTAGGAGAAGGTTTTTCATAAACAACTAAGGCTAGGTTGGATTCAGGATGGCTAGGTTCAGAAATTTGTTCATGTGGATTATGTTGTAAAGGTTGTTCATTCATATTGAGAAGTTCGGAACAAGTGAAAGGTTCAGTTGAGGAAATTTCAATAGCTCCCTGATTATCATAGATTGTCCTTTCAGACATTTCGAGAACAAAGGGAGAAATTGGATCAAGATGAATGATAGGTGAGCCATGGAGAGTGGTTTCTTTGTTAAATAAGGCAAAATAAAGATTGTTATTAAAGGTTGAAAAATGAGAAGTTTGTGGAAGTAATTAAGATGAGGTTAATGGTGATGTAGAAGTGTGTGTTCGTTCTAATGGAATGAAGGTAGTGAGAGATGGAATAGGATTTGAAGCAAGAACTTGTATGGTGGTGGATTTAGAAATGATTGTTTTTGATGGTGGAAAAGACTCATTTGTAGTTACAAGAATATCAGTTGTAGTGGTATCAGAAACAATTGGAATATTTGTAACTAGAGCAGAAAAAAGTGGTAATGGTGGATGATGGAACAAAAAATTATGTAAGCGATGATGTTTGTGTGATGGTGGTTGGAATGGATGAGACTGTGTGATATGGTGGTAGAACCGACTGTTAATACTGGTTTGCGTTTTTTTGTTTGCAAATGTTACGGTAAGCAAGAGTCGCCATCGACTTTCATTTCATCCAACAAAGGAAAAGGAAAAAGAACAGAAAAAACCTTTTTTCGAGATGTTTCTGAGTACGGGGGGTAGATTATAGAAAGGGAAGGTGTTAGCACCCTTTCTATCCATGGTTTTCCATGGCTTCTTAGGTACTTGCTCATTTTGAAATTGCTTGTGTGTGTTTTGAAAAAGTTTTTGTTTAACTTCGTGGTAACCCTTGTATCTGTCCTCAAGAGTGTGATGAAGTTGTTTTTGAAAATTGTTTTGAAAGTGTTGGTTTGAAAATTTGTTTGAGCAAGTACCTAACAGTTTCTACCTACTCGAGAAAAATCTGTTTGTTTTCTTATTCCCTTTAGATGGTGCTATCCTACTATTAAGGAGTAGGTAGCTCCATTGTTGGAGTTTGAGGGACAATCGAAAGGGACATTTTTACGGTCACATAAGCAATGATTAGGAAACCTTAGTAATTACCCTATAGTCCTAAAGATATTTCTGAGGCAACATTCGAATGGGTCATTTTTGATCTTTTGGAACTAGAGGGCGACCATTAAAATTATCTATACTTCATGACCGTTTACCGAAGGCAACCGAAGTGGGATAAACCCTAGGAGTGAACATGTGTATGTGTTTGATTTTAGTTCATTTATCTTTGCACATTTAGGATGATCTACTGTTTTAATTTCATTTATCTTTTGCATGCAAGCCTACTATCCATACATCTAGACAGTTTATAGTTGCGGAAATTAAAAGCGGAAAAGTAAATCTACGCTATTACAAAGCCTTGGGGAAGGGGTTACATAACCAAAATAGGGGGAAAATAATAAGTAAAAACAGTAATAAAACCTAATTAAAAAAAACTATTACAACCCTTGGCAGTTAAAATAATTGAAAAAATAAATAAATAAAACGCGCGCGAGAAAATCACGGGAATTAAATATCCTAATGAATATAATTAATTAAAAGAAATATTTTTGTATTTTCATTTAAGAAAATAAAATATTTATGCATTAAACCTAATTTGTCTAATTAATTTTAATTATGAAAATAAACCAACTTACCCTAAATTAAATTAATCTACTTAATTAATAAAATTAAATTTAGTGAAAAAAACCTAATTCTAATATTTTATGGTTTTCTTGATTTTATGATTTAATAAAAAAAATGATTTTTGTTTTTTTTTTTGTAAAAGTAATTCAACAAATAATTAAAAAGAAATAAGAAATTAAAAAGAGAAAAAATTAGATTGGGCCTGGTGAAAGCAATTCTGGAGATGCATTGTTTGAAATTTCCAGGCCCAGCATAGCTGGCCCAAAACTGATGTTTGATCCAGTGAGACATTGGCCAAGAAGGTCCACCATGCGCCTGCATGCTTGAGGCGTTAGATCTGGGATGGAGATGATCCAATGATGAGGTGTTGTGGTGTATGATAGGCGATTGGTTCTGTGGCGTATGGAATCTGCTAAGAAATACCAAGAAAAAACACAAAAGCACACGCCTGGGATCGAACCCAGGACGTTTGCTTTACACCTCCTTTCCTTAACCATATGCGCCATCTAACCATTCATTAATATAATAACAAAAAATAAACATAAAGTAAATAAAGTGTTATTCCCAGCTTGCCACACGCGCGCTTCTTGGTGGGTCCCTCTGTTTGAATGAACCAATCCCTGAACACCACGCCATCACCTTCTTCACTGATCCATCATTTTAGATAATGGACTTTTACCTACAGTCATTTCCGTCACTATAGGCTATAGTGACGGATTTTGTTCGTAGTTGTAAACCTGTAACATTCTAAAATGTGATTCAAGCATAATAAATTCCCTCCAAATACATGGATTGACTGCAAATCATCCCCTGAACACCAAGGGCCCCTTAATTTTGTCCAATTTTGCCTCTATCTAGGGTTCCCCAATTTGAAGCTTCGGAACCCTAACAATGGCATATCTCGCATCCTGCACCTAAACATGAATTCAACTACACAGAAAGCTTCTAGGCATCCATATAAACACAAATATGCAATCAAAATAGATTAACAACGCAAGAATGCACGGATACGAATTTGACAAAAGTGACAAACTGTGATGATGTTATGCGATGATTCCTGGAGTTTGATGCGTGCAAATGATGCTATTATCTTCAAGAGGTTCCCATGAGTGGATTTCTGGACTTGAAACACCTTTAATCGCCCTCTAAATCAGAATTCAATCACCACTTTTTTTGTTAAAAGTTAGAGTTTTTATGGACTTGTGGAGGCAGCCTTTTTGTGTCCATTAGGGATGGCATTCTTGTCTATATGTATGAGAATACATTAGGTCAAAAAAATTAGAACAAATCTTGGAGATTGATGAGAAAGAGATTTGATTTTCAACTTGATTATTTTCTTTCTAAACTTGGCCAAAACATGTTATTTTCATTCCAATCAGCCCTTGCACGATTTATTTGATTTGCTAGTTGTTCATGGACTTAAAATATGCTCACAAAATCAAATCTTTGATTTTATTTGATTATTCTACTATTTAAATTGATTTATTTTGATTTAAATGGATAAAAAATCAAAATAAATAATAAAAATAATTAAATAATAGGTGGATAAGCTCAGGGGTCGTGGGCCATCTTAGGAACAAATTTCCAACAAGAAAACAAGGGCCCATTTGGAAAAAAAGTCATTTTGATCAATATTGACTTCATGCACATTTCCAAAAATTGGTCAAGTTTGACAATACATATCTCCCTTAATTTTAACCCTAAGAAGGTGTTCTTTGACTTTTTGGAAAGCTTGGCATGTCCTCTAAACAACCCTTTTGGTTTCATCTCAATTGGATCTTCCATGTTCATGTAAGGAGCCTTGACCCAAAAGGTGTTTTTGCTAACTTTTTGAAATGACCTATAATGTCTGAATTTATATCTTTTCATGAGTGAATTTTTTGAACTTGTGGGATGAATATAAGTTGTAGGGAATTGAATTATCTTCAAAATGAGCCTTGGATGAGAAATTTCTGATAAAGTATGAGAATGTTATGCCTGGTCAAAGTTTGGTTGACTTTTCCTATAGAAACCCTAATTTAGCAACTTTTGAATTTTGATGAATTTGGGGAATTCCTTGAGGAATCATGATCAACCCTTTATCAAATGATGGATGTTACTTCAAAATGTTGATGTTAACCAAAAATCTTGAAGTTTGACTGTGTGTGGGCCACAGTTGACTTTTGATCCAGTATAGTTGATTTTCAGGCATCTGAGCAGTTCACTGAGCAAACTTGTAGTGAAAGGAATGAAACTTGACATGAATGATCTTGAGGGTATATTAGGGAAATGGAAGTAATTTAGGACTCTTGGAACTCAAAAATCTTGATGAGGAGTGAAACCCTAGTTTGGGGCTCATTATCTTAGGAAGAGGATTTGTCTGGTCAATCCTTAGGGATCCTTGGGCAAGTTGAAGACCTCTAGGAGTATGTCTTGAATAAAATGAGAGGGGAAATTTTGGTGTGAAACAGCTTCCCCTGTTCAATCTTCTTATACCTGAGGATGTAGATTGGCTTGTCTGCCTTTCATAATCTGAGCGTGGAAGATAATTGAACACTAGAGTGCACAGAAATTTGCACTCGCATGAAGTGAATGTTGATCGATAATATCGGGAATGGGCTTACAGATGCCATTTGGAAGGTGACGGAGAATTATCGGAGATGGGCTTAAAGATGCCATCCAAAAAAGATATTGGTTGCATAAGAGATTCCTTTGCGAGAATTCATGTACCTTACGTTAAGGAGGACTTCACTAGGGAATGTTGATTTATGTCTTGGGAAATAGAGGCAAGGAGCTTCGGTTGTCCAGTACTCTACTGGGGAAATGTGAAATTGACCGTATTTGGTCGGGTCCAGGTCTTACAGTGTTGTAAACTGTTGTCTGGAGATAAAGAGAAGGAACCTGGATAGTAGGGTTACTTTGAAATGAAAGCCTAGATAATAAGGCTATGAGAGGGAACCTGGGTAAGATTGCTTCGTGATGAGTTTGGGTAAAACTGCATCTGAATCGAGAAGGAACCTAGGTAAGGTTGCTTCATGTGGAGTTTGGGTAAAACTCCATCTGAACCGAGAGGGAACCTGGGTAAGGTTGCTTCGTGTCGAGTTTGGGTAAAACTGCATCTGAACCGAGAGGGAACCTGGGTAAGGTTGCTTCGTGTAGAGTTTGGGAAAAACTGCATCTGAACCGAGAGGGAACCTGGGTAAGGTTGCTTCATGAGGATTTTGGGTAAAACTTCAGAAGGAACCTGGGTAAGGTTAATTCGGGATAAGTTCGTGTAGGACTTCAGAAGGAACCTGGGTAAGGTTGCTTCGGGCTAAGTCTATGTAAAACTTCAGGACGAACCTGGGTAAGGTTGCTTTGTGACGAGTCTGTGTAAAACTTCAGGAGGAACCTGGGTAAGGTTGATTTTTGACGAGTCTGTGTAAAACTTCAGAAGGAACCTGAGTAAGGTTACTTTGTGATGAGTTTATGTGAAACTTTTATTTGGAAATGTATGAGAAGGGACCCATGTGAGATTTTTTTCAGGATAAACTCTTGTGAACCTGCATTTAAGAGAGACCCGTGTAATATTGCTTTGTGACGAACCCGTGTAAAGATGCATTTGGTCGCGCAGATAATTACTCTGTTTAGTTTCAGGAGCTAATCTTGGACCTGCTGGAAATTGTTGATGATAACCATCTTTCCTGAAAAGGTACATGATTAATTATATGTGATGCATGAAATGAGATTATGTTGTATGCAATATGTGTGTGCACGTCATAATGTATGAACATGAAATGCTATTGTGACACGTTCGAGTCTGGGAAAATCCCTGACCGCTGCTGGAGGGTACTGGAAATTAACTTCCTGGCCGTTGTAGAAAAAGTGGTTCTTCTACTTCCACTGGGGATGGTGAACGGAGATGACTATGCTGGAGATTTGCTCCATGTTGTTTGTGAATATTCTGTTGGGAAGAGACACTGCTTGAAAATAACTCTGTGGGGAATAACTCTGTTGGAAGGAGAACTTCTGTAGCTGAAGTAATAAACTATGTTAGGGGTCGAGCTTCTGCATTCAGAGAAATAAACTTTGTTCGGTAGAAAACTTTATGAACCGCTTACGATTACAAAATTTGGCTGGGGAACATAAATGTCGGTTCTCTAAAGGAACTTGGTTGGGGAAGGTAACTCCTTCCTGGGGAAGCCGATGTTAAAGCTTTAATTTACTCTACTATGTGGGGAGTGTAGCTGTCACCGGGTTGTATGTTGAGGATACGACAATGACTTTGCATCGAGACTTTTCTGCCCCTGTACCTGCTGGAGAAAATACCTGCAGAGGCTTTATGGATGGCTTGAGTGTTATCCTAACTCATGAGGTGCTTGGTAACTGCAGATCGGAATGATAATCCTTCTACTGATAGGTAATTGACAAGATGATGGGACATAGTCGTACGTTTTAATCCCTAACTTTTTCCTGGACTATCTTTTCAGATTTTCAGTCCACCGGGATACCCTTTTTTGCCCAAGCTTCCTTTTCAGGTTTTCGACTTGTCGGGTGTACATATTTTTTTGTTTTTATCCCTAATTTTGGCCTAGGCTAGTCAACCTAGAGGGTCTTTGTTCATGCATAGTCTTTTCTGACTATGTCCATGTTCACCGAGTGCAGAGATTTGTCATTGTCCATAGTGTTGTGTTGTTTTACTGTCAAAAATGTTTTCTTGATGGCACACAATTCATTGCTGGAATGCGTGCGTAATTCCCCAAGTGACTCAGATGGAGATCTTCCCCTGGCTATTTGGCACCTTTGGAGAGCCTTCCCCGGGTGTGTTAGACATCATGTCATGTCCCTTTCTTATGGAAGACTTGTTGTTGGAAGTGTCTTTCCTGCTGAATGATTCTGTCATTGAGAGGGTGTTTGTTAATTGATTATCCATTGTGTGGATTTCTCTGCTGTCAAACAATTAGTCATATGAAAACAATGTCATTTAAAGAATGCAAAACTCATGTCCGTCTTGAAATTTTTTTTTTGAATATGTGTTTTGTGTAGTAAAATAAAATCTGCGAGAATGTGATACCAACTCAGGATTCGTAACAAGTCCTATAGGAGTCAGGATACCTTTGTAACAGTATGCTTTCAAACTAACCCATGCTTCAGCTAGGACTTTTAAGGGTTATAACATGGTTTAGTTCACGGTTTAAGAAACAAAGGATAAAGGCTCAAAATTTATTTGTACCCACCCATTCTTCGTGATGTCCTTCAGTCCTATGCTCAGTTAATTTGTGTGTTTAAATCCTGGTTGGGTCCTGAAGTACTGTCCTTGATGTTCCGGTGATGGTTCGGATACTGAAAGTTTATTTTGAATAGGAAGGCATTTTTGTAATCTTATTTCTGTTGAGGATTTGTAGGACCTCTTTCTTTTTTGATTTTGTTATCCCTTCTTTTGCCTGAACTGTTTCTTTTTTGTGATTACAGTCAGCGGGATGTCCCAGTTTTTTCTTAAGTCTCCTTCATAGGTTTTGACTTAAAGGGATTTTCTTTTGTGAAATAATGACTGACTGCTTTGATGATTATGCGGAACCATCACCATCTTCTGATTTGGGAGGACGTCTTCATTGTTATTCATTGTGTACAAAGCGGAAGATTGCGAATGAATGCGCCTTTGAATTAACTGAGAAAACTACCGTGCCCCTGGTTATGATTAAGGGTTTTAATTTGTGTGAAAGAAAAACTACAACTTCTTTAGCTCAAAGGGGTTGACTAGGGATTATCTTCCTTATAACTCCATTGTTTGGGATTTGAAACAACGCTTGTACATTGTCAGCGAGGTCTGTTCAAAAGCATATTGTAGAGATTGTGGTATCATTTTCGTCATCCTCCCTCTAAGGCTTAGAGCTTTTAATCGAGAGTTGAATATCACGAAAAGGAAGTATAAAGCAGTTTAAGCATAATGAAAACAAATTAATTCAAGACAAACATGTGTAATGCATTAATGAAATAACAAAGTTTTGACATGACAATAATTGTTCGAATAAACAAAGAAAATACAACTTGAGAATTCAAATGAACAAAAATGCTTTCAATCCTAGCCATGTTTTTGCAAGGGAGCAGTGATCACGTTGGGAGTCTCAGGAGGGTCGAATTCGATCTCCTTGGCGTCAATCATATTCTGGATCTTGTATTTCAACACCCAACAATCATTAGTATCGTGCCCCGGGCTTCCAGAATGATAAGCACACCTTACATCAGGATTATAGTTAGGAGAAGAAGTCTTAGGGTTCGGATGCGGGTTTATCACCGTAATCAGATTCATCTTCAACATGTGTTTCAATGCTTGTGACAATGGCATATTGATTTGGGTGAACTGCCTTTGAGGTCTTTCTACCCTTGGCTGATTATTTAGTTGTTGAGTAGCCGTAGGCCTAGGTATCATCACAGCCTCTACCATTAGACGGCGCTCAGCTTTGCTCTGACCTGTTGAGTTATAAATGGCATTGACCTCCTTCTTACCCGTGAATGGCTTCTCCACTGCACTTGACGAGGTGTGTTTCTGGATATTTCCACTCCGGATCCCAGCTTCTACCCTTTCTCCAGTCAATATCAGCTCGGTGAAACCAGCTAAGGAGCTACCAATCAAGTGATTGAAGAACGGACCAGACATTGTACCAAGAAACATATCCACCAACTCCCTATCAGACAAAGGGGGTTGGACTCTCCCTACTAGATCTCTCCACTTCTACGCATAGTCCTTGAAACCTTCGCCTTCACTCATGGACATACTATGGATTTAAGTACGGGTAGGGGTAAGGTTAGGGTTATATTGATACTTCTTGTAAAAAGCAGCAACCAGATCTTCCCAGTTGCGAACATTGGTTCCTCCAGCTGATAGAACACCTCAAGCTGAGTCCCAGACAGACTATCCTGAAATAAATGGACCCACAAGTTCCTATCAGCAGTGTGAGGCTGAATCTTCCTCACGTAGGAACGGAGATGAAGCTTGGGACAAGACACCCCATCATACTTTACAAATATCAAAGTCTTTAACTTCCGTGGGATGACTACCCCAGATACTAAACCCATCTCTTCAAAATCTAGCCCTGGTATTCTTTGGATCTCCATTGCGCTCAGACGATCCTCTAACTGTTTGTACCTATCCTCAGCGGGAGGATATTGTTAATCGTTTTAGTCATATTCATCCTCATAAACTCTTGGACTAGGGTCTTCCTCCCTTGTTTCGCCCTCTTGGTTCTCCCCTTCTTTGGATGAAGAAGTCAGATCAACCATTTGTTTCAATGGTCCCCTAAATCTTCTGCCCAGATTCAGGACACCAACGGTCTTCTTCTTCTTCTTCTTCTTCTTCTTCTTCTTCTTCTTTTTCTCTTTCAGAATAAGGGCCTTTAGATCTTCCTGCCCCTTAGCCAAGGCTACGAGCATTTGCTGAAATTGGGCATTTTGTGCCTGGAGGTCCTCGATGCTTTATTCAGAAGACATTTTTGTTGAAATAAACAGCGCAGAAGATGAGAAACCTGTTATGAAACTTGTTTATGCAATGTCATGGATGATATGCATATGCAATGATTTCAAGGACTCTTAAAGGCTCAAATTTGCTTAACCAAAAGAAACACACGTTAATTGTATTAATAAGTTTGAATTGTTACAAAGGGTTCTGTGATACGGTGGGAGAACTGACTTGAGTTTTTGCGTTTGTATTCGCAAATGTTTCGGTTTAGCAAGAGTCGCCACCGACTTTTTATTTTATCCTAAGGAAAGGTTAAAAAGCACAGGAAAAACCTTTGAGATGTTTTCTTGGGTTCGGGGAGTAGATTATAGAAAGGGAAGGTATTAGCACCCTTTCTATCCATGGTTATCCATGGGCTCTTAGTTACTTGCTTAGATCACTTGCCTTGCATTTTCAATTGTTTGAAATGGTGCTTTCAATTGTTTGAAATGGTGCTTTGTGTGTGTGGTTTTTGAAAATTTTTTAAAAAAGATGCCTTGTCTAGGCAACCATTGTAACAATTCTTTACTAGAATGTTTTACAAAGGTGTTTGTCTTTTTGAAAAGATGTTTCAATGTTTTTGAAAGTTGTTTTTGAAAGTTGTGTTGTGGAGTGTGTTTTGAAAAATGGCAAGGATTTGTTTTTCAAGTTGGTCAAGTAACTAAGAGCTATCTACCCTAAATTTCTCAAAGATCTTTCCTATGTTTTAACCCTTTTAACAGTATTGTTCCACCATTGTATTTGGTGGACAATCTTGTGTTAGGATGTTAACGGGACGGGCGCGGGTCGTCGTTTAGACCATGAATGCAATAGTGTCAAGTGTCTTTGGCAATTTTTCTTTCAAGGGACTTGATCATTTTTTAGGCAACTTGAGAAAGCTTCATCGAGGGACTATGATAATTTGATTTGTTTTTGTTTTGCCAAGGACACTCAACATGCAACATGGCCCATTTTTGAAGGCAACAAGTGTAGTAACCCTAAGGGTGCAAGTGTGCATTGTGTTGTCCATTTTCATGCTTTTTTGTCTTTGTATTAGTCAAGCTATTTTTTATTTGATTTGCATACATACCCTAGGTCTATCATGGCATAATTTGAAAGCTTTTAAATGCGGAAATTTAAAATCCTAAATTATTACAACATAATTATGGGGATGGGGGTACAAATGTTTGAATGGGGGAATACTTAGCAAGAAATTAAATCTAAAACTATTACATCCATATTGAATATACAAATATCAAATTGTACAATATTTAAACAAATATGATAAATATGCAAAAATGTATTATGCACAAAAAGGATTTTTTATGTATGAGAAAGTATTTTTCAATGTGAAATATAAACAAAAATAAAAAAGTCAAATTTTGAATGTTTTTATGGTTTAGGGCAAAACCCTAGTTTGTTAAATAAATAGTATTTATTTATTAATATTATACAATATTATATATTAATTTATACAAAAATAAAAAAAGAAGTATATTGTGAAAAAAGTTTTTTTTAGTGTCACATATTAATAAAAATAAAAGTGTATTATTTTATATTTTTATCCTAAGTATTCTAATAAATATATACAAGTATTTATATTATATATTAAATATACTAAATATATACAAGAATAAAATATTAATTATTTACAAAAAGTATATTTGTAGAAAATGTTTTCAAAATGTAAACAAAAAAATAATAATTGAAAAATATATATATTTGTATTATTTTCTAGGGTTTTAAATAAAAAGTATATATATATATTTATTTACATGTATATGCTAAATAAAACAAATAAATGCCAAATAAATGCAAAAAAGGGTGGAAAAATATTTTTAGTGTTTTTTCATGTTTGAATAAAAATATAAAATCAGAATCAAAAAGAAAAAATCAAAAATGATAAATATATCACACAATGGGCCAGGGGGTGCAAATGGGAAAAAGTGGTGTAAACAGTAAGGGTGACTCAGGCCCAGCCCAAGTCACCACCTTCTTCAACCTCCAGCCATTCTGTTTGAATTTCGTGCGCCTCCTTGCTCAAATAATAAACTCCTGATTCTTTGACTTTTACACAAAACTCATAACACAAACATTGTATAGCATCAACTCACGAGTTCAAATATGTAAAAAACTTAACCTAACTCTAAGAAACCAGGGAGAATTTCTTCATCCCCAATTTCTGACCTAATTTTTCTTCAATGTTCATGGCCAAAATTCTCACAGCACACTCAATATAAATGAAAAGTAGATACATGGATGGCTTCAGGGCTATGAGGAGAACATGTTTCATTCACAAACCTAAGCCTAACTCTTCCTATATTGAGAGATAGAAGTTCATGTTTTTACCTGTTTCAGCTTGAGTCGTGTACAACAATGGAGGTATCTTCAATGGAGTTTGAGCTATGGTACAGCTTGCCTGAAGTCCAAGGATGCTTCTCCAACACCTAGCTTGCTTTGAATCACTATGAATCGTGCTATGGAAGTTCACCTGCAAAACTGAAAAATGAAAATGGCAACAGAGGTTAGGGATGTTACAGTTTGTATCTAGGGCTTGGGATAGCTTCAATGGATGGTAGGGAGTGTGTCTGAACAAGCTTTGGCCAAAACGCACAAGCAAACTGAGTTGTGCAACTCAATCTGCAGGGATGCCCTGTTTCTTGCAGAAAAATGGTGTTTTGATGAATGAGGGGGTATTGAGGATGAAGCAATCGTGTTTTAGGTCAGTTAGGGTGTATGCAAGATGAGAACAAAGTTTGCTTAGGCTTATACTTGCAGGAATGAAAGATGGTCTGTGTTTTGCCAAGTTTTCTTCTACTTGAAGCAAGAAAATGCAAGTTTCAATACAGGCCTGTACAATGCCCTAAAGTATGTTGCCCATCTTGTTATTGATCAGAGGGATTTGTGTACAAATTCTAGCCTCAAAGATCTGGCCCATGCCTCTTGGATTTGTTATTTGACATAAAGCACTACTTTATCAAAATGGCAAATATGCTTTTTCCAATTAAGGGTTAATCTTGCATGTAATGACCAAATGAACAAAATAACACCTTAGCACAATGGTTAGGCATTTAATTATGGTGTGTGAGACTGGTTTTGAGGCCTGCAAGCTAGCTTGTACAAGCTGATTTGAAAAATGCCAATGTATGAACATGTATTTGGTTATGAACAAAAATGGATTTTGCCCAACTTTGCAAATTCGATTCTCCCTAACCACAAGGGTGTTTGAGAAGTTCTTGGACAATTTGGAAAGCTTGGAATGTGTACTACAATCCATATTTGTAATGCAAATTGAAACTCCAAGTGGAAGCATGTGAAAAATGTCCATGAAGTTGGACAAAAATCCTGCCTAGAATAGGTCAAAATTTCTCTAAGTTAAAAAATGTTTTGCACCCTTGTTCCAAAAATCATAACTTGAGCTACAAGCTTCCTTTGAGAAAACTTTGTGAATAAAAGTTGTAGATTTTTCAATGGACTACAACTTTCATGTTTTGACATTTGCATCTTGGTGAAAAAATGGGACAAAGTTAGGAAAAAATAAGGAAATTTTATATCTTAGAAAATTTCTAAGTTATGAAATTTCTTCATTTTAAACCCCAATTTGCAATTTTGGGTTTCTTGATGAACAAGTTTCATAATTTGACATGTCTTGATGAAAAATGAATCTTGGCACTTGATTTTGACCAAAAAGTCAAAGTTTGACTTTTCAGTATACAGTCAAATTTTGATCAGTTGACTGGAAAATTCATCTATCAATCATGTGCATTTGAGATCTTTTGAACTTGTTGAATGTGTCAAGACAATGCCATTGAGTTCTTGAGTCCATATGTGAGCTTGGTTTGCCATTGGTTAGGTCAAACAGTCAAAAATTGCCTTTGTGCAGTCAAAACCCTAAAAATGACCATTTTGCCCTTTTGGTGATCTGATCAAATTTCTTGTGGAATTGTGATCCAAACTTGATCAAATGGTCCATATGAGTTCAAAATGTTGATGTGGGTCAAAAATCATGAAGTTTGACTGTTAATTGGCCACAGTTGACTTTTTCCCCAATTCAGCTGATTTTTAAGTCAACTGTCCAATTGACTGGGCAAAGATTGGAATCAAGGCTTGAAACTTGGTATGGATAAACTTGTAAGTCCAACATGAAGCATGAAAGTCACTTTGGGAATTTTGGGTCAAAACATCCTTGTGCAAACTCAAACCCTAATTTGGGTCAACATTGCAAGGAGGGGTCTTGAGCAGAGCAAACCCTAACTTGATCCTGAGCTCCAAGAGTCTTGTGGTGAGAAAATGTTGATGAGAAGGGAGGGAAAATTTTGGGGTACAATAGTTGCCCCTATTTAATCTTCTTGCACCTGAAGAGTTAGATTGGCAGGTTTTCCTTTGCGACTCGAGGGTAAAAGGAGATTGGACACTAGAGTGCCCGTAAATTTGCACTCGTCGAAACATGGATGCGGGAATGGGCTTAAAGATTCCATTTGGAGATGGGCTTAAAGATGCCATCTGGAGATGTGACCAAGATCTTGTCAGGGGATGGGCTTAAAGATGCCATCTGGAATGAGTATCAGAAAGGTGTCCATGTTTTGGAATATCTCTGAACTGGGGGGGGGGGGTCTGAACAAGCAATAGATCGACATCCATGTTTGGAGAATCCGTAAACTATTTTCAGTAGTTGTATCTGAACAAGCGATAGATTAACATCTATGTTTGGAGAATCCGTAAACTATTTTCAGAAGTCTTGGATCTGAACAAGCAATAGGTTAACATCCGTGTCTGGAGAACCCGTAAACTGTTTTCAGAAGTTGAAGAATCTGAACAAGCGATAGGTTAACATCCGTGTTTGGAGAACCCGTAAACTGTTTTCAGAAGTCTTGAATCTGAACAAGCGATAGGTTAACATCCGTGTCTGGAGAACCCGTAAACTGTTTTCAGAAGTTGAAGAATCTGAACAAGCGATAGGTTAACATCCGTGTCTGGAGAACCCGTAAACTGTTTTCAGAAGTTGAAGAATCTGAACAAGCGATAGGTTAACATCCGTGTCTGGAGAAACCGTAAACTGTTTTCAGAAGTTGAAGAATCTGAACAAGCGATAGGTTAACATCCGTGTCTGGAGAACCCGTAAACTATTTTCAGAAGTCTTGAAGTTGAGTAAGCAATAGAGCAGCATCCATGTTGGGAAGCGTCCGTAAACTGTTTTCAAAAGTTGAGTCTGAACAAGAGATAGATTAACATCCGTGTTTGGAGAATCCGTAAACTGTTTTCAGAAGTTGAAGAATCTGAATAAGCGATAGGTTAACATCCGTGTCTGGAGAACCCGTAAACCGTTTTCAGAAGTCTTGAAATTGAATAAGGAACCGGTGTAGGGTTGCCTGATGATGAGTCCGTGTAGAACTATATCTGAATAATTGTTAATGATAGCCTTTTATTCTTATCCTGAAAAGGACAAAATGTTAGCTAAACACAAAGTTATGTTGCATGAAATGTATGATGCAATATATGTTATATCAATGTTTATGATATGAATGTAATGAATGTGCATGCCAGCTGATGAGATGTCTTGCTGTGGATAGAGGAATCCTGGATAGCCGGAGATAATAGAATCTTGACTGCTGCCAGGGAAAGTGAATCATTGACTGCTGCAGGGGATTGCGAGAATCTTTGATTGCTGAAGATGGGACATCCTTGTCGACTGCTGACTGTATGGGGAACAGGATCTCCAATTGTTGAGAGATCATAGGACCACTGCTGGGGATTGGTACTCTTTGGTGACTTGCGGGGCAAGAGAATTCTGATGATCTCTACTGGGGAGTCCAGAACCTGGTAGACTTATGTTGGAGAAGTAAGACTGAGAATCTTCAGTCTGGTGGGAAGTCTCTCTATGGGGAGAAGGTTCACTATTTTGGTTCCGCTGGGGATTGATAGTTGGAAGTTTTAGCTCCGCTGGGGATAGGATTTTCAGATTTTAGGGCTCCACCGGGGATACCGAAACTTAGCTCTGAGGGGAATTGAGTTCTGGAATGCTCTCTGGCTGGGGAAATCAGCTTTGAGAAAGCTTTTGTTCTGCTGAGGATCCTGAAGTTTAACTCTGTTTGGGGAATTAAGTTCTGGATTTTGACTTTGTTGAGGAATTTGGAGTTTAATTCCGCTAGGGATTCCTTCTGAAAGGGCATCAGGATATCTATCCGTACCTTCAACCTATCAGTAATCATCTTTCTTGATTTGTAAGGAAATGATTATGTTCAAATGCATATGCCTATTTTAACAAAACATTGGACGTTTCTCAAATAAAACATAAGTGTAGAAAAGCAAAAAGAAGACAAAGCAAATTTATGTATTTGGAAAAGTATTTGTATTAACTTTCTATGAGTATCTTTGTACAAGGGAGACAGGCATCCTAGTAAGAGGATGTTGTCGTGAAAATTTAAAAATTTATACAAAAGAAAGATGGCTATGTGAAACAATTCCATGGGATCCCCATTCTGCTATAGCCTTCACAACTCTGAATATTTGTCCATTTAATGCTTCGTCCGTCGATGACTGGATTGATCAGAAGCTCAGAGCTTGTTAATGAAGAGATTGTTCTTTAAAGTGATCCGACGAGACATAGTCATACGCTTTAATTCCCTAACTTTTGCTTGGACCGCCCTTTCAAGTTTTCAATCCACCGGGAAACCCTTTTTTGCCCAAGTCGCCCTTTCGGGTTTTCAACTTGCCGGGTGTACAGATTTTTCGATTTTATCCCTAATTTTTGCCTGAACCGCCCTTTCGGGTTTTCGGTTCACTGGGATTCCCATTTTTGCCAAGTCGCCCTTTCGGGTTTTCGACTTGTCGGGTGATTTTATGCGTAGTATCTTCTGACTATGTCTGCGTTCGCAGGGTGCGGCAAATCATCGTCGTCCATGGTGGTCAGAATCATTGCACCACCAGAAAATATGCTCTTGATTACAAATGGTCCTTCGTAAGTAGGAGTCTATTTGCCCCTGGGATCACTTTGGGGTAAGATAATCCGCTTGATTCCGAGATCTCCGACTTGATATACTTGACGTCTGACTTTCTTGTTGAAAGCCTTGATCATCCGTTTTTGATACGTCTGACCATGGCAAACAGCAGCGAGTCGCTTCTCGTCGATCAAATTGAGTTGATCAAGTCGGGTCTGAATCCAATCGTCTTTATTCAAACCAGCATCCTTCATAATCCTTAAAGAAGGAATCTGAACTTCCATGGGTAAGACAGCTTCCATGCCATATACCAAAGAAAACGGGGTTGTCCCGGTTGAAGTACGTGCCGTGGTACGATATCCATGCAGAGCAAACGGTAACATCTCATGCCAGTCTTTGTAGGTGACTGTCATTTTCTGAATGATCTTCTTAATGTTTTTGTTCGCAGCTTCAACAACACCGTTCATCTTTGGCCGATAGGGAGATGAATTGTGATAATAAATCTTGAACTGTTCGCATAGAGCGGTGATCATAGTATTATTCAGAATTGTACCGTTGTCTGTGATGATCCTGTCGGGGACACCATACTGGCATGTGAGGTTCTGCTTGATGAAGCGGGCAACCACATTCTTTGTAACAGAGGCGAAGGAAGCTGCTTCGACCCATTTGGTAAAATAGTCAATGGCGACCAGGATGAAGCAATGTCCATTGGACGTTGTGGGCTTGATCTCTCCAATCATGTCAATGCCCCACATTGCGAATGGCCAAGGAGCTGTCAGAACATTGAGAGGAACGGGAGGAATATGAATCTTGTCAGCGTAGACTTGACATTTATGGCATGTACGGGAATGTTGATGGCAATCAGCTTCCATAGTAGACCAGTAATAGCCTGCCCTTAGAATCTTCTTATCCATTGTATGCCCGCTCAAGTGGGTGCCAAATGTGCCACTGTGTATCTCGGTCATGATCAACTCTGCTTCAGCTTTGTCCATACATCGGAGTAAAACACAATCATGGCTGCGTTTATAGAGGATGTCGTTGCTCAGGAAGAACTTGGCAGCAAATCTCCTTAGGAACTTCTTGTCCTTTACGGAAGCTCCTTCGGGATATTCTCTAGTCTGGAGATACCTTTTGATTTCGTGAAACCAGGGTTATTCCACTACTTCTTCGGTATTAATCTCATGACAATGCGCAGGTTCATCCATTCGCTCGATGGTGATTTGGGGAGCCTCATTATCCCAGTTGAGTTTAAACATGGAAGACATTGTAGCCAGAGCATCTGCTAGCTGATTCTCTTCTCGCGGGAAATGCTCGAAGGTGATTTGCTCGAAATGAGGCAACAATGTCAGGACATGTTCTTTGTATGGGATAAGATTAGGATGTTTGGTGTCCCACTCTCCTTTGACTTGACTGATAACCAAAGCCGAGTCCCCAAATACGATCAAAGATTTGATCCCCAAGTCTATAGCAGCCTTGAGACCAAAGATGCAAGCTTAATATTCAGCCATGTTGTTGGTACAGCTGAAGCAAAGTCGGGCCGTGAAAGGTGTATGGCAACCTTCCGGGGAAATGAGTACCGCACTGATACTGTTTCCAAGTGCATTTGAAGCACCATCAAAGTACAGGGTCCATCGGGATCCTTTTTCAGGTCTGTCATACGGTCTGTTACCTTCAATGTTGTCCAAAGTCATGATGTCCTCGTCCGGGAAGTCGAATCTCATGGATTGATAATCTTCGATAGCTTGATGAGATAGATGGTCAGCTAGTACACTCCCCTTTATAGCTTTTTGGGTAGTATACTGGATGTCATACTCAGTCAGGATCATTTGCCATCTAGCGATTCTTCCAAATAAAGCAGGTTTCTCGAAGATATACTTGATAGGATCCATTTTGGAAATCAACAGAGTGGTATGAGTCAGCATATACTGTCTTAGTCGGCGAGCAGCCCATACCAAAGCGCAACAAGTTTTCTCGAGCAGTGAGTAGCGAGTCTCACAGTCGGTAAACTTTTTGCTAAGATAATAAATGGCATGCTCTTTTCGACCAGACTCGTCATGCTGGCCCAGTATGCACCCCATTGAGTTATCCAACATGGTCAGATACATGATCAACGGTCTTCCTTCGACGGGTGGCATCAGAATAGGAGGTTCTAGCAAATACTCCTTGATCTTATCAAAAGCAGCTTGGCAATCGTCGTTCCATTTGACTACCTGATCTTTCTTCAATAGTTTGAAAATTGGCTCACAGGTAGACGTCAGATGAGAGATGAATCTGGAAATATAGTTCAAGCGCCCCAAGAATCCTCTAACCTCCTTTTCAGTACGGGGGCAGGCATCTCTTGTATAGCTTTCACTTTTGCTGGATCGACCTCAATGCCTTTGTTGCTGACAATAAATCCTAGAAGTTTACCATACCTAACTCCAAAAGTGCACTTACTTGGATTCAGCCTGAGTTTGTACTCCTTCAACCTGGCAAACAGATTTTGCAGATGTTCAAGGTGTTCCTCCTCTGTTTGTGATCGAGCTATCATGTCGTCTACGTAAACTTCGATCTCATGATGTATCATATCATGAAACAAAGCCACCATGGCGCGCTGATAAGTTGTGCCTGCGTTCTTCAGTCCGAACGGCATCACCTTGTAGCAGAAGGTACCCCATTGTGTAACAAAGGTTGTTTTCTCCATGTCCTCGGGGGCCATTTTGATCTGGTTGTAGCCCGAGAATCTGTCCATGAAGGAAAACACCTTGTGTTGAGCTGTGTTATCAATCAAAATGTCGATATGTGGTAGCGGAAAATCATCTTTAGGGCTAGCCCTGTTCAAATCCCGGTAGTCCACACACATTCTGACCTTGCCGTCTTTTTTAGGAACGGGCACAATGTTAGCAACCCATTGTGGATAGGATGTAAAGCCATAAAGCCAGCGTTAAATTGCTTCATTACTTCCGCTTTAATCTTCTCAGACATGTCGGGCGTCATTCGGCGGACTTTTTGCTTGATCGGTGGACAGTCCTCTCTTGTGGGGAGACGGTGAACCACGATATCTGTGTCTAAACCCGACATGTCTTCATAAGACCAGGCGAAGATTTCAACGTATTCGTTCAACAACTGTACTAAGCGCTCCTTGACACTTGGCTACAGATTGGCCCCCACTTGTACTTCTTTCCTGTCTTCCTCTGTTCCTAAGTTGATTGTTTCCAACAACTCTTCATGAGGCAAGATGGCCCTCTCTTCTTGTTGTAGAAGTCTGGCTAGCTCCCCTGGTACTTCACAATCTTCGTCATCTTCGTATTTAGCCTGGTTGACCAAATCTTCAGAGTTATTGAAGGATACAGCAGAATAGTCACCCATAGAATCCAGAGTGGATGGGTACCTGCATTTGTGAGTGTAGGTGTGTGTAAGGAATAGCCATCCTTAAACAAACAAAAATGCAAAAGGAAAGAAAATGAACACAGCAGTTTATCAATGAAAAACGTCCAATGAATCATTAAACATGGCATATGAATATGAAGAGAATCAAAACCCTTACAAATGGACCTACATGCCCCGGGCAAGGCATGAGGTGAAAAAGTAGTGTGTAGATTGTTTAAAAGTAATTATTACAGACCAACAGGAAATGTTCGAAAGATAAGTTACTGATTAATGAAAGTAATGGGGACGAAGTCTTTCGCCTCCCAGTTGTGCAGTCCCCCTTCGATGGTTGGGAAGATCCAGTCTTCAATGTTACCCTCTTCGTCTTCGTCTTCTAGAGCATTGATTCCATGAGGAGAAATCTTGATGGGTGTCTTTTCAATTTTTGAGCGACGCATAGCTTTTTGCCCCGCAGCGGTAAATCCCAACCCAAACTTGTCTGTTTTGTGAGGAATCTCAGGCAACTGACCCCACACTGTGCTTTTTCCTTCCTTCATCGCAGCCTTTGCATCTTTCAGAGATGCCATCCTGGCCACCTGCTTGGGTACCTCGGCTACTGCCTTTGCTACTGCAACTTCGGGAGCAATTTCCTCGAAGTGTTGGAACGGTGTTTCAATGAATTCGCCCTCCACCTCTACATACCGAAAGGAGTTCAGGTGACTGATCATATATTCTTCCTCACTGTGTACAGTTATGATCTTTCCTTTGACAGGGTATTTCAGCATCTGATGTAGGGAGGAAGTGACTGCGCCAGCATTATGTATCCATGGTCTCCCTAGCAAGCAAGAGTATGATGGACGGATGTCCATCACATAGAAAGTTGAGTGGAATACTTCAGTGCCCACCTTGATGGGAATGTCGACCTCCCCATGCACCATTCTTTTAGACCCGTCAAAGGCCCTGACAATGATATTACTTGGTTTCAGCTCCAAGCCTTCACAATCCAACAGGTCGAGAGCTTTCTTAGGCAGCACATTTAGAGAAGAACCAGTGTCGGCCAAGACATGGGCGAGGGTAGTTCCTCGGCATTCAATTGACACATGCAATACGTCATTATGCTTTCTTCCTTTCGGAGTCAGGTCAGCGTCAGAGAAACCTAGGCCATTGTTGGCGGTAAGGCTGGCTACACAATCTTGAAATTGATCGGCTGAGGTTTCCTGGGGCACATAGGCTGTCTTCAGAAATCTTATCAATGCTTTGGCATGAGCCTCCGAACAAAGCAGCAAAGCTAACATGGAGATCTTCGAGGGGGTTTTCCCCAGTTGCTCCACCATGTCATAATCACTCTTCTTAATTATTTTCAGAATCTCCTCCATTTCTTTCTTAGAGGTTTAGGGGATGACCAATGGCTGAGCCCCGTCCTGACGAGCTCATCTTGGATCCCTTTCCCCTTATCAGCAGAAGTAGGAGGGACAACCACAGGAGTAACAGCTTCTTCAATTAACTGAGTTCTTGCAGAAAGTTTTATCGGTGCAGGAGTAACCTTGGCAGCAGCTGAGGGTCCAAAGATTTCCTTTGGAGGGGCAATCTCTGGAGAGAAAATTCTCCCACTTCGGGTAATCTTGCTCGTATCGGCAATGTTTCCAATGTCGGCATTTTCTTCGTCAGAGCTCTCTTCAGTTATCTCAACTTGTTTAACACCGTGGTAGTAGATTTCTCCACCATAATTCCACGGTATCGATTTGTCAGATTTGTAGGGGACAGGCCCAGGCATGGTTATTTTCAGAGGAACAATCTTTGTAGCGGATGTAATCTTAACAGGATTTTTAGGGATCTTGGAAAGATTGGTGGAAATGGTGATTATTGAAACATCTTCGATAGGAGTTGGAGTAGCAGGAATCTTTTCGAAAAGAATTTGTTGGTTGTCCATTAGGCCTTGGATGCTTATCTTCAGCAATGGACAGTCGATTGGTAGGGAGGAACAACAGTAGCAGTCTTCTTTACATCCTGGGAAAATCCTAGCTTTCAATAGATTCAACTTGATTGTTAGTAGTGGAGTTACCAGATCATGAACATCAGCAACATACAGATCTCTTTCAATAGCATGGATATTGCGACCATGCTTTGGCATCGGAGCGGATATTACATTCGGTTTCTCTGGAGCATCGAACTCAACCTCTTTTGCATCTATCAAGTCTTGAATTTTATGCTTAAGCGCCTAGCAATCGTTGGTGTCATGCCCGATGCTGTCAGAATGATAGGCACATTTAGCATTGGGGTGATAATGCGGGGAAGTTGTATTCACATTTTTTGGTGCCTCTTTGATAGTGGCGAGATTTAGCTTCAACAAATGGGGAAGAACTTGTGCAGGCGTCATGTTGATGTGGGTGAACTGCCGTTGTGTCCGTTCTAACCGTTGCTGGTTAGATCTGGACTGATTGACACGAGGTTGATCATTTGACGAATTTTGAATCATCACGGCCCCTACAGTCGGCCGGCGCTCCGTTCTTCCCAATCTTTTCTGAGAGTATATAACAGCTGCTTCCTTCTTGGCCGGAAATGATTTCTTAACAGTTGTAGATGCAGAGGCATCCCTTTGAATCTTACCACTCTTAATACCAGCTTCCACCCGTTCTCCAGTCAGAATCAATTCAGTAAACCCCGCGGAAGAGCTCCCGATCAAATGGTTGAAGATCGGGCCAGATAGGGTCCCCAAGAACATATCAACTAGCTCCCTATCTGAAAGAGGTGGCTGTACTCTTCCGGCCAAATCGCACCACTTCTGGGCGTATTCTTTGAATCCCTCATTTGAGGCCATTCCCATACTTTGTAGCTGAGTACGGGTTGGCGCCAAGTCAGTGTTATATTGATACTGGCAATAAAAGGCAGCTGCCAAGTCTTCCCAGTTATGCACTTCTGACCTCTCAAGCTGGTAAAACCAGTCTAGCTGTGTACCGGACAAGTTGTCCTGAAAGAAGTGTACCCAAAGATTTATGTCGGATGTATGAGGTTGAATTCTTCTGACATATGACCTTAGGTGCATTTTTGGGCAAGACAGCCCATCGTATTTTGCAAAAATTGGCACCTTAAACTTTGGAGGGATCACAATCCCAGCAATCAATCCCAATTCTTCAAAATCTAACCCGGGAACCCTTTGCAGCTCCATAGCTGCCAGCCTATCCTCCAGGGTTTTGTATTTGTCATCCGCTAGCGGGTATTGCTGCTCTGAATAATCTTCATCTTCCTCAATCTCTTCCTCTTCAGCCTCGGACTCAGAAGGTAATGCAGCCCCTTTTCCTTTACCGTTCCCCTCATCAGATGTGGAAGGGAATTTAAGAACTCTCCTAGCTTCATTCTCAAATCTTCTTCCCAGTGTAGCTACCCCAACTCTTTTCTTCTTCTTTTTTCCTTTTTCTTGCTCTTTATTTCCTAACAGTGCTTTAAGATCCTCCTGACCCTTTGCTAAGGTCATTAGGAGCTGTTGAAACTGTGAGTTTTGTGACTGCAGATCTTTGACCGTCTGTTCAAGATCCATCTTACTGAAATAAACAGCAGAAAGATAAGGAAACCTGGTGTGAAGACCTGCTTATGCATATGATGAATGATATGTTTATCCATGCAATGCATTCAACGATTTAGAAATTCAAAATTGTTGCAGACAAAAAGAACACACGTCATATTAATAAGAAGAAATTTTGTCAGTACATAAATGCCCCATGGGCCAAATATTACAAAAACTTCTCAAGGTAAAAAGACGTTGCACATCCTCTTTGGTGCGATGTAGTTGTTGAGGGTCTCCTCCTCGTGAAGTCGGCGGGTAAGCTCTAAAACCTTCTTCTCACTGGCGTAGAAGCTGGCTTCAAAAGTATTCTGTTCCTCCTTGAGTTGGATCCAACTCTTCTGCATCTCCTTCCATGATGTAGGCATGTCAGGATGTAGGATGGTGTATGGAACCTATCCTTCCTTAACAGGCTCTTTAATCAAAGGGAGAATGTGAGGGTAAGGCATCATAAGATTCTGGGCTCGGGTTCGTACCCACTTGAGATAAGGCTCAAGAGGGATGGAGTTCTTGTGCCTAGCGTCTTGCTATCTACCTTGTTAGGCATCCTCCAAGCTCAGATGAATCTTTGGCGAAGTCCTTGCACATCGTTGTCGAAGTCAAAAACTAGGTCAGGAATCAGCATGTCATGAGGGCCATCCCTCCGTGCATATCCAAATTGCCTCAAAGCTAGACAAGGGTTGTAGGTAATGCCTCCCCTAATGCCAAGTAATGGAACATTAGGGAACAAACCATAATGATCGACGATGATGACATTTTCTCTGGACCGAGAACACCAATGTACATCAGAGTGTGTGAGGGTCATCAACCGTTGTGACCACCTTAAGCCTTGCTCATTCTTCAAAACAGATTGTGGAAGGTGAGAAATAAACCACCTAGCAAGGAGAGGAGTACAGCACATGAGAACACCTCGCTTTCTCATTGTTCGTGTGTAAAATGAGTGGAGGATGTCCCCAAGTAATGTAGGTATCGGATTCCTAGATAGGAAAATCTTGACAGCATTGACATCTATAAGTTGGTCAGGATTTGGGAACAAGACCAACCCATAAATAAGGAGTGCCACAATCTCTTCAAAGGCTTGCAGATCCAAAGAATTCCAACACTCTTGTGCCTTCTCAAACAAGAATTTTTCCAAGAAGCCTTTGACACCACTTCTAGTTTCCCAATTCCCCTTGATGTCAGATGGTTGCAAGTGTAGTGCTTGAGCAACATCTTCAGGCTTTGGTTCTTTTTCCGTACTGTTGTAGGGTAGTTGATTAAGAATAGGAATTCTCAGGAGTTGAGAAAATTCCTCCAAAGTAGGCACCAATTGGTAGTCGGGGAATGTGAAACAGTGGTGAAGGGGGTCAAAGAATTGGAACAATACTTTCACCATGTCTTCTTCAATGCTGGTGTTGACTAGGTTGAGCAGTCTACCATGTCTTTCACTGAAGAGAGAGCTTTCTGGAATTCTGGATGTAAGCTCCTTGAGTTGAGGAGGGATTCTCACAAGGTTGACTTGGATAGTTTTCCTGTGAAGAATTTCCATGACCTACAAAACAAGAACAAAGATGAAGATCCAAACCCTTGAAATGGTTAGTGGATGCATATGATGCTTTATGATGTTCATGATGTATGCACAAACATATGTACAAACAAGTCACACAAAACCCTAGTTTCAGGCTTGCATGGGGTTTCATAGGTAAGTATCCTCTTGAGTGTAGTTGGCTTAAAAACCTGTCCTATAAATAGTAATCGGGTTCTAAGGAGCTCAATATCATTGGATTGTTTTCCATGTTCATTGTTTTGGTTTATCCACTTAACTAGTGACCAAAATATTCCAAGAAAACAACCCTCAATGAGTTTAGTATCGAGTATCTACCAACTTCGGACTGCACCAAAGCCGGTCATCTCACTACCCCTAATAAAAGGCCAAGATGGTCAAGTAAGGTTCTAGGTCATTAGTGCTTAGTGACATCACTCAGTGGCCCCGTACTCTCCTTGATTGAACTCAAGGGTTACCGGTACTCACAAATATGTCGCACTAATATAGCTATTACTTCAACCGTGTCGGTATACCCCACACAGTTTCCACAACGTATTGCTATCTATGAATGTTTCCATAATCCGGGTGTAGGATTTCAAGCCCAAACAAGAGAACCAAAATGTAAAGCAATCAAAGCAAACAATTAGTCATGCAAAAGGGTGATCTAAGCCCTAAGGTTACTCCACTTTTAAAGTAGTCCCCAGCAGAGTCACCAGTTCTGTGATACGGTGGGAGAACTGACTTGAGTTTTTGCGTTTGTATTCGCAAATGTTTCGGTTTAGCAAGAGTCGCCACCGACTTTTTATTTTATCCTAAGGAAAGGTTAAAAAGCACAGGAAAAACCTTTGAGATGTTTTCTTGGGTTCGGGGAGTAGATTATAGAAAGGGAAGGTATTAGCACCCTTTCTATCCATGGTTATCCATGGGCTCTTAGTTACTTGCTTAGATCACTTGCCTTGCATTTTCAATTGTTTGAAATGGTGCTTTCAATTGTTTGAAATGGTGCTTTGTGTGTGTGGTTTTTGAAAATGTTTTGAAAAAGATGCCTTGTCTAGGCAACCATTGTAACAATTCTTTACTCGAATGTTTTACAAAGGTGTTTGTCTTTTTGAAAAGATGTTTCAATGTTTTTGTAAGTTGTTTTTGAAAGTTGTGTTGTGGAGTGTGTTTTGAAAAATGGCAAGGATTTGTTTTGCAAGTTGGTCAAGTAACTAAGAGCTATCTGCCCTAAATTTCTCAAAGATCTTTCCTATGTTTTAACCCTTTTAACAGTATTGTTCCACCATTGTATTTGGTGGACAATCTTGTGTTAGGATGTTAACGGGACGGACGCGGGTCATCGTTTAGACCATGAATGCAATAGTGTCAAGTGTCTTTGGAAATTTTTCTTTCAAGGGACTTGATCATTTTTTAGGCAACTTGAGAAAGCGTCATCGATGGACTATGATCATTTGATTTGTTTTTGTTTTGCCAAGGACACTCAACATGCAACATGGCCCATTTTTGAAGGCAACAAGTGGAGTAACCCTAAGGGTGCAAGTGTGCATTGTGTTGTCCATTTTCATGCTTTTTTGTCTTTGTATTAGTCAAGCTATTTGTTATTTGATTTGCATACAAACCCTAGGTCTATCATGGCATAATTTAAAAGCTTTTAAATGCGGAAATTTAAAGTCCTAAATTATTACAACATAATTATGGGGATGGGGGTACAAATGTTTGAATTGGGGGATATTTAGCAAGAAATTAAATCTAAAACTATTACATCCATATTGAATATACAAATATCAAATTGTACAATATTTAAACAAATAGGATAAATATGCAAAAATGTATTATGCACAAAAAGGATTTTTTATGTATGAGAAAGTATTTTTCAATGTGAAATATAAACAAAAATAAAAAAGTCAAATTTTGAATATTTTTATGGTTTAGGGAAAAACCCTAGTTTGTTAAATAAATAGTATTTATTTATTAATATTATACAATATTATATATTAATTTATACAAAAATAAAAAAAGAAGTATATTGTGAAAAAAGTATTTTTTTTAGTCTCACATATTAATAAAAATAAAAGTGTATTATTTTATATTTTTATCCTAAGTATTCTAATAAATATATACAAGTATTTATATTATATATTAAATATACTAAATATATACAAGAATAAAATATTAATTATTTACAAAAAGTATATTTGTAGAAAATGTTTTCAAAATGTAAACAAAAAAATAATAATTGAAAAATATATATATTTGTATTATTTTCTAGGGTTCTAAATAAAAAGTATATATATTTATTTACATGTATATGCTAAATAAAACAAATAAATGCCAAATAAATGCAAAAAAGGGTGGAAAAATATTTTTAGTGTTTTTTCATGTTTGAATAAAAATATAAAATCAGAATCAAAAAGAAAAAATCAAAAATAATAAATATATCACACAATGGGCCAGGGGGGTGCAAATGGGAAAAAGGGGTGTAAACAGTAAGGGTGACTCAGGCCCAGCCCAAGTCACCACCTTCTTCAACCTCCAGCCATTCTGTTTGAATTTCGTGCGCCTCCTTGCTCAAACAACAAACTCCTGATTATTTGACTTTTACATAAAACTCATAACACAAACATTGTAGAGCATCAACTCACGAGTTCAAATATGTAAAAAACTTAACCTAACTCTAAGAAACCAGGGAGAATTTCTTCATCCCCAATTTCTGACCTAATTTTTCTTCAATGTTCATGGCCAAAATTCTCACAGCACACTCAATATAAATGAAAAGTAGATACATGGATGGCTTCAGGGCTATGAGGAGAACATGTTTCATTCACAAACCTAAGCCTAACTCTTCCTATATTGAGAGATAGAAGTTCATGTTTTTACCTGTTTCAGCTTGAGTCGTGTACAACAATGGAGGTATCTTTAATGGAGTTTGAGCTTTGGTACAGCTTGCCTGAAGTCCAAGGATGCTTCTCCAACACCTAGCTTGCTTTGAATCACTATGAATCGTGCTATGGAAGTTCACCTGCAAAACTGAAAAATGAAAATTGCAACAGGGGTTAGGGATGTTACAGTTTGTATCTAGGGCTTGGGATAGCTTCAATGGATGGTAGGGAGTGTGTTTGAACAAGCTTTGGCCAAAACGCACGAGCAAACTGAGTTGTGCAACTCAATCTGCAGGGATGCCCTGTTTCTTGTAGAAAATGGTGTTTTGATGAATGAGGGGGTATTGAGGATGAAGGAATCGTGTTTTAGGTCAGTTAGGGTGTATGCAAGATGAGAACAAAGTTTGCTTAGGCTTATGCTTGCAGGAATGAAAGATGGTATGTGTTTTGCCAAGTTTTCTTCTACTTGAAGCAAGAAAATGCAAGTTTCAATACAGGCATGTACAATGCCCTAAAGTATGCTCCCATCTTGTTCTTGATCAGAGGGATTTATGTACAAATGCTAGCCTCAAAGATCTGGCCCATGCCTCTTGGATTTGTTATTTGACATAAAGCACTACTTTATCAAAATGGCAAATATGCTTTTTCCAATTAAGGGTTAATCTTGCATGTAATGACCAAATGAACAAAATAACACCTTAGCACAATGGTTAGGCATTTAATTATGGTGTGTGAGACTGGTTTTGAGGCCTGCAAGCTAGCTTGTACAAGCTGATTTGAAAAATGCCAATGTATGAACATGTATTTGGTTATGAACAAAAATGGATTTTGCCCAACTTTGCAAATTCGATTCTCCCTAACCACAAGGGTGTTTGAGAAGTTCTTGGACAATTTGGAAAGCTTGGAATGTGTACTACAATCCATATTTGTAATGCAAATTGAAACTCCAAGTGGAAGCATGTGAAAAATGTCCATGAAGTTGGACAAAAATCCTGCCTAGAATAGGTCAAAATTTCTCTAAGTTAAAAAATGTTTTGCACCCTTGTTCCAAAAATCATAACTTGAGCTACAAGCTTCCTTTGAGAAAACTTTGTGAATAAAAGTTGTAGATTTTGCAATGGACTACAACTTTCATTTGCATCTTGGTGAAAAAGTGGGACAAAGTTAGGAAAAAATAAGGAAATTTTATAACTTAGAAAATTTCTAAGTTATGAAATTTCTTCATTTTAAACCCCAATTTGCAATTTTGGGTTTCTTGATGAACAAGTTTCACAATTTGACATGTCTTGATGAAAAATGAATCTTGGCACTTGATTTTGACCAAAAAGTCAAAGTTTGACTTTTCAGTATACAGTCAAATTTTGATCAGTTGACTGGAAAATTCATCTGTCAATCATGTGCATTTGAGATCTTTTGAACTTATTGAATGTGTCAAGACAATCCCATTAAGTTCTTGAGTCCATATGTGAGCTTGGTTTGCCATTGGTTAGGTCAAACAATCAAAAATTGCCTTTGTGCAGTCAAAACCCTAAAAATGACCATTTTGCCCTTTTGGTGATCTGATCAAATTTCTTGTGGAATTGTGATCCAAACTTGATCAAATGGTCCATATGAGTTCAAAATGTTGATGTGGGTCAAAAATCATGAAGTTTGACTGTTAATTGGCCACAGTTGACTTTTTCCCTAATTCAACTGATTTCTAAGTCAACTGTCCAATTGACTGGGCAAAGATTGGAATCAAGGCTTGAAACTTGGTATGGATAAACTTGTAAGTCCAACATAAAGCATGAAAGTCACTTTGGGAATTTTGGGTCAAAACATCCTTGTGCAAACTCAAACCCTAATTTGGGTCAACAGTGCAAGGAGGGGTCTTGAGCAGAGCAAACCCTAACTTGATCCTGAGCTCCAAGAGTCTTGTGGTGAGAAAATGTTGATGAGAAGGGAGGGCAAATTTTGGGGTACAACAGGTTCCTTTTAGGATTACAACAAAAAAAAACTTAAGGCAAAAAATAAAATTAGGTCTCCCAGGAGCGCATCCTCTTTGGTGCAATGTAGGCGTTTATATTCCTCTCTTCATGAAGTAGCCTAGTGAGTTCTAGGACCTTCTTCTCGCTGGCGTAGAATTGAGTTTCAAATGTATCCCTCTCCTCTTTGAGTTGAATCCAGGATTTTTGTAATTCCACATGATCAGTTGGCATGTCAGGATATAGAACAAGATAAAAAGTGTCTCCTTCAGCAACTGGTTCCACAATCGTTGGTAGGATAGTGGGGTAAGGCATCATAAGGCTTTGAGCCTGGGCTCGCACCCATTTGAGATAAGGCTCAAGAGAGATTGAATTCTTGTGCCCCAGTGTCTTTCTATCAACTCTATGTACCATGCCCCAAGCTCGCATGAACCTTTTACGGTAACTATGAGCATTATTCTCATAGTTGAAGATGATTCCTTGGATAAGTGTATCATGGGGACCATTCCTTCTCGCGTATCCAAATTGTCGCAATGCCAAAAAAGGATTGTAAGTGATTCCTCCCCTAATGCCTAAGAGAGGGACATTAGGGAATTCTATGCATCGATCAATGATGGTAACATTCTCTGAGGATCGAGGACACCAATGAATACCTGAATGTGTAAGATTCATTAGCCTATGAGACCATCTCAAACCCTGTTCATTCTTCAAGACGGATCGGGGTAGGTGCGAAATAAACCACCTAGCCAAAAGAGGATTGCAACACATAAGGGTCCCTCTTCTCTTTATAGTGCGAGTATGCAGAGAATGTAGGATATCTCCAAGCAAAGTTGGTACCAGATTGCGTGACAGGAAAACCTTAACCGCATTCACATTTACGAGTTAGTCCGGATTAGGAAACAATACTAACACATAGATGATAATGGCTAACACCTCTTAAAAGGCTTGTAGGTCCAGGGTATCCCAAAAATGATGAGCTTTCTCAAATAAGAATTTAGCCAAAAAACCCATGGCAACTCTCCTGGTTTCCCAATTTGCTACTACGTCAGACCGTTGTAAGGATAGAGCTTTAGAAATATCTTCAGGTTTAGGGTCTCTTTCCATGCCATTGAAAGGTACCTTGTTAAGGATAGGCACCCCCAGTAACAGAGAAAACTCCTCCATAGTAGGCACTAACTGGTAATCTGGAGAAGTGAAGCAGTGATGTAGAGGGTCAAAGAACTGAAAGAGCACTTTTAACATTTCTTCATCAGGATTTGAAGTGACCAAACTGAGAAGTCGACCATGTCTTTCGGTGAAGGGAGAGCTTTCAGGAACCCTTGAGTGTATGTGATACGGTGGGAGAGAACTGTCTGTTTTTTTGAAATGCTGGTTCGCGTTTTGCGTTTGTTTTTGCAAAATGTCGCGGTAAGCAAGAATCGCCACCGTCTTTTATTTTATCCAACAAGGAAAGGAAAAAAAGCACAGAAAAATTCCTTTTTCGAGATATTTCTCGGGTCCGGGGGGTAGATTATAGAAAGGGAAGGTGTTATCACCCTTTCTATCCGTGGTTATCCACGGGCTCTTAGGTACTTGCTCAAAGTGTTTTCAAAATTTTCTTTTCTTTGTGTTTGTGGGTTTGAAAGAAGTTTTTGTTTGAAAAGTGTAAGTGCGAAAAGTTTTATTTTGTTTTGAAAGAGCAAGTACTTAAGAACCATCTACCTACTCGAAAAAGGAATCAATCTGCACTAATTTCCTTTAGACAATGCTATCCCACTATTGATGAGTAGGTAGAATCATCGTTGGAGTTTTAAGGGTCAATTCGATTAAGGGACGTGCGGTCACTAAAGCAATGTTAGGATGCCTTAGCGGTAACACTAATGTCTTAGATCATTTTTCCGAGGCAACTGTTTCGAGGCAACTATGATCTTTGGATAAGAGGGTGACCTCTAAAACTTCCTATACTCAATGACCACGTTTGAAGGCAACCAAGTGAGGTGTACCCTAAGAGTGCGCATGTGCGAGTGTGTTATTTCGGTTAATTTTATCTTTGTACATGTCATGGGTGAGCTATGTTGATTTTAAGTTCATACATTTGATCTTGTCATGCATTCCCTATTATCAAACATCTAAAAGTGTATAGTTTGCGGAAATTAAATTACGGAAATTAAATCTAAACTATTACAAGGCGTCGGGTATTTACATCGCCAAAAACAAACCCTTGAAATTAAATTGCGGAAAGTAAAAGAAAGCGATAAAATAATTAAAGTCCTATTTAAAGCTATTACATCCCAGGAAACAATTACATCAATATCATAAATGGATCGCGCGCGAAAAATTAAATCGGATGCGTAATTTTTAGGGTTTTGACCCTTTTTCGAAAGAAAGCATTTTTTGGTTATTTTTGAATTAAAAGGAAATTGGATCTAAGTTAATTAAATTAATTAATTAATTAATTAATAAAAAAAGATATTTTTTTTTGGATTTTTGGATATTTAAGGAAATAAAATAAATTTGATTAAAAATTAGTAAAACCTAATTATCTATATTAATTTTAAATATTGCAAAAATATTAAAAGTTAAACCTAATTAAATTAAATTAATTGAATTAATTTATTTACAAAAATAAAGTGATGAAATTAATAAAATATATTTTTGTGTTTTTGATTTTATTAAGAAAAAAAAGATTTAATTGGTTAGTAATAATAATAAAAATAATAATATAAAACATTTAAATAAAAGGAATATAAAAAAGAATAGAAATAACCCAAAGGGGGGTTTGGGCCCAGATATGGATGTGAGATAGCAATTTTCCAGGCCCAATACAAGCCAGCCTAGTTGACTTTTCTGCTTCCCCACGCGTATGCTGACTTGGATGTATGGTGGACATCACCCTGGGGCCATCAGATTTGGCCTGGAGGCCATCTGGCGCTTGGGATCTGAAGGAGTATGGTGGATTGCAAGGCATGGGGCACACTGGAACGCCTGAAAGAAAATAACAAGAAATATGTTGGGGACCTGGCATTCGAACCCAGGTCCTATTGGACAATGCACTGACGCCTTCACCACTGGACCACTGTGTTTCTTTTGTTAGTGGGATACACAACAATTAATATATTTGAAACAAATTCATATGCCTAGAAAGAAAAAAAAGCGCGAACAATTTGAATCGACGTATGGGATGGGGACACGTCTTCGTCCATGTCCTTGGAATTACACAAGAATTACCTGCGGATTCATATCCGCAGCAAAAAACGTAGGTTGAACCTAAAACCAAATCTAGGCCATGAAAATTCAATCTAAAGCCATGGTCTTGTTCGTCACTCCCTCCTGAATTCATCCATGTCCATTATTTGCCTCAATTTTGCCTGAAACTCAAACGCCTAAAAACAAGAACCAAAAAACCCTAGTTTCGGGTATGGCATTACAGGCTATAAAAACAAAATCAAACATTGCAGAAAGTTTGGAAATTGAATGATAAGCATGATTGTACCAAAAATTTGCTCAAAAGATGCAGGAATATGGAATCACGATTTCAAGTGCAAGGGTGTTTTTCAGGAGACTTACAGCGCTATTGGGAAGGTGTGATGGCCTTATTTTTATTGCTTTAGACTCAATGGATGTCCAGTAAGAGGTCTACATTGAGATTTGACCTTGAATCTGCCTCTAACCAAGATTTCAGTTCCATACTTTTTCAAGCTTTTTTCAAGTTTTCGCTTTTGTGATTTGGCAGCCTCTTCGTCCTAATTTCGTATGCTTTGTGTTGTATATGTAATAAGGAATGAATTAGGTTAACATTTGTGGACTCAATCCTTATGCATTGATGGTTTTGGATTTGATATGATCCTCCATGAAAAAGCTTCCAAATTTGTCCCAAATCCAATATTTTGTTCATAACATGGCTTGATACGGATTTGATCATGTCCATAATGATATTAAAGACTTGTATCAATCAAAAAGATTCCAATTGATCAATATTTAGATTTTATTTGGATTTAAATTGATTAAAAATGAATTAATTCAATAAAAATCAAATAAAATAGAAAAATTAATAATTGGTCACAAGATTGAAGATAGGACACGTGTGTGGTGTGACAAGATCAAATCGAGTGGAAAAAAGTGGGTCCATTTGACAAAATTTGATGATTTGGGGATAGTTGACTTTTGGCAATTTTGAAAAAATGCCCAACTTCAACAATCCATAACTTCTTCAATTTTGAGCTTTTGGAGGTGTTCTTTGACTTTTTAGAAACCTTGAGATGTCCTCTAACAAACCCTTTTGGTATCATATCATTTTGATATTCCATGCTCAAGTTATAAGCTTTGGAAAAAAAGGTGTTTTTGTTGACTTTCAAAAATGACCTATAATGTCCAAATTTGTAACTTCTTGTGAGTACATTTCTTGATCTTGGGGTGTGAATATGGATTGTAGGAAATTGCATCATATTCAAAATGAGCTTTGTATTGGTCATTTCTTATAAAGTATGAGAAAGTTATGCTTGGTCAAAGTTGAGTTGACTTTTCCTACAAAACCCTAATTTAGCAACTTTTGAATCTTGATGAATCTTGAGCAATCCTTGATGAATCATGATCAACCCTTGATCAAATGATGAATTATCCTTCAAAATGATAATGTTGACAAAAAATATTAAGGTTTGACTATTTGTAGGTCACAGTTGACTTTTGCCCTAGCATAGTCAATTTTTGGGCCTCTTGAGAAATTGACTGACCAAACTTCCTCTGCAAGGCTTGAAATTTGACATGGATGAACTTGTGAACATATTAGGACATTGGGAAGAACTTGAGGTCATTTGGATGCAAGGACCTTGATGCAAAACAAAACCTAAGTTTGAGTTTGACTGCCTTAGGAGATGATTTGACTGTCCAACTCTTGAGCAATCTTGAGCCAGTTGGAGATTATTCTTGCAATGTCTTGAGAAATATGGGAGGGAAAATTTTGGGGTATAACAGCTGCCCCTGTTCAATTTTCTTAAACCTGAGAATATAGATTGGCTTTCGAGCCTTTCGTGATCCGAAGGTGGAAGATGATTGAACACTAAAGTGCCCAGAAATTTGCACTCGCATGAAGTAGTATCAGCCTTGTGATGTCAGGAATGGGCTTACAGATGCCATTTGGAGACTGTTGGTAGGTGGTCTGAACTTCAAGTAGAATACGAATCAAGGAGATCTTGTCGGTGATCTGACTGAACCAGAGGAGGTCTTGTCTTCTTTGACTGAATTGGCATCAGAAAAATCTTTAGGAATCGATTTAACTGGACCAGAGGAGGTTTTGTCTCTTTTGACTGGATTGACCTCAGAAAAATCTTTAGGAATAGATTTAACTGGTTTTGTCTCTTTTGACTGCGTTCGCATCAGAAAAATCTTTAGGAATCAATTTAACTGGTTTTGTCTCCTTTGACTGCGTTCGCATCAGAAAAATCTTTAGGAATCGATTTAACTGGTCTTGTCTCCTTTGACTGCGTTCGCATCAGAAAAATCTTTAGGAATCGATTTAACTGGTCTTGTCTCCTTTGACTGCGTTCGTATCAGAAAAATCTTTAGGAATCGATTTAACTGGTCTTGTCTCCTTTGACTGCGTTCGCATCAGAAAAATCTTTAGGAATCGATTTAACTGGTCTTGTCTCCTTTGACTGCGTTCGCATCAGAAAAATCTTTAGGAATCGATTTAACTGGTTTTGTCTCCTTTGACTGGGTTGGTATCAGAAAAATCTTTAGGAATCGATTTAACTGGTCATGTCTCCTTTGACTTAATTGGTATCAGAAAAATCTTTAGGAATCGATTTAACTGGTCATGTCTCCTTTGACTGAATTGGTATCAGAAAAATCTTTAGGAATCGATTTAACTGGACCAGAGGATGTCTTCCATATAGTTGAGAATTTAACTACATCTTTCCTGAAAGGTAAAGGTCAGTCATATGTAATGCATGATATGGATCAAGCAATGATGTTCTCAACATAAATGAGATTGTATGGTATGATGCGTTTATGCATGTATCATGATGTACGGAAATGTAATGCTTTAGCTGGGGGGAAAATAAATCTCGGGGATGCTGGAGAATAGAGTTGAATTCTTCGCTTCCGCTGGGGATGATGAACGAAGATGATAAACCTGCAGGAGAGGAGAACTTCGTTGGGGAATAAACTGATGAGGAGATTACTCCGAGGGGAATTAATCTGTGAGGAAGAGATGTTCTGCTGAAGATTCCACTGATAAACTCCGCTGGGGATGGATTATCGTTGCTGGTGATATTGCATCTGTTGAGGATTGAATATCTGTTTGTGAAAGGAAAGAAACTTCGCTAAGGATGATCTTTCAGTTGCAACTTGATGGGGATAACCTTGTTAGGCTCCTGTGGGGATAATCCTTTGAACTTGGCTAGGGAGATTTATTTTTGTACTCCGCTGGGGAATAAACTTCCAGAGTCTACTGGGGATGATGCTTCAACTCCATTGGGGAAGATTTTTTAGACCGTGCTGGGAAAATATTGACTCCACTGGGGTATCTTGTGTTCTGCCAGGGAACATTCTTATACTCCATTGATGAATATTAAGACTACCAGGGATACTCTTATACTTGCTGGGAATATTCTTACACTCCGCTGGGGAATATTAAGACCCTTTTAGTGTTGATGATAGCCTAACTCTGCTTGGGGAGAGTGTTGTTGATTCGTTCGTAGTTGCAAGTTTCAGCTGGGAGCTATCTTTATTGTCTTACTCTGCGGGGAGTGAAAGTATCTTAGCCATATTCTTCAGCTGAGTATACCTTGGTACCTGGTGGACAGAGCAACTGTACAGCTTGGATAATTCTTATTGCCCCTGTTTCTGATATTACCAGTAATTCATCTTTTGTTTCGCATGTAAATATTTATGAGCAGCAATTAATGTCACATGCATATATCAAAAATGAACTTTGGGCGTTCTTTGCAAAACAAAACAGATAAAGGAAAAAGCAGTTTGAAATTTGTCTGAAAATGAATTGTATTTATTTTGAAGTTTAGCCTGTAAATAGGCGTTTTTTGTACAAGAAGCTGACGTCCTAGTAAGAGAACACCGCCGAACAGATAGAATTTACACAATTTGTGAAAACAAAACAAAACAGCTATGTGACTAATCCCACTGGGTTCCAACTCTGCTATTGCCCTTATATCCTCGAGCATCTCATCACTTTGTTGCTTGGTTGAAGATGAATCAGATTGATTAGCGTCGTCCGATCTTGATAGTCAATACCGAAGTCTGGATGCAAGGTGATCCAATGAGACATAGTGTTACGCTTTGATCCCTAACTTTTTCCTGGACCTCCCTTTCGGGTTTTCAGTCTACCGGGATACCCCTTTTTGCCCAAGCTGCCTTTTCAAGTTTTCGACTTACCGGGTGTACAATTTTTTCATTTTCATCCCTTATTTTTGCACGAACCCTTTTGGTTCGTCGGGAAGCCCTTATTTTTGCCTAGGCTAGTCAACCTAGCGGGTCTTTGATTTAGGCGTAGTATCTTTTCACTATGTCTGCATTGACGGGGGGAGAAAGGTCGTCACCGTCCATAGTGGGCAGAATCATAGCTCCTTCTGAGAAGATGTTCTTAACCACAAATGGCCCTTCGTAAGTAGGGGTCCATTTTCCTCTGGGATCACCTTGAGGTAGAATAATGCGCTTGATTACCAGATCTCCAACTTGATACTCTTGTCGTCTGACTTTCTTGTTAAATGCCTTGATCATCTGTTTTTGGTACGTCTGACCATGACAAATAGCAGTAAGTCTCTTTTCGTCGATTAGGTTCAGCTGATTAAGTCGGGTCTAGATCCAGTCATCTTTGCTCAAACATGCATCCTTCAGGATCCGAAGAGAGGGTATCTGAACTTCGATGGGCAAGACTGCCTCCATGCCATATACCAAGGAATAGGGTGTTTCCCCTATTGACGTCCGTGCTGAGGTACAATACACATGAAGAGCAAATGGTAACATCTAGTGCCAGTCTTTATATGTCACTGTCATCTTCTGCACAATCTTCTTAATCTTCTTATTAGCCGCTTCAACATCCCCATTCATCCTCGGCCGGTAGGGAGAAGAGTTATGATGTTGTATCTTGAATTGCTCGTACAGCTCGGTGATCATCTTGTTGTTAAGATTGGTACCATTGTCCGTGATGATCCTCTCTGGTACACCATATCGACAGATCAGATTATGCCGAATGAACCGTGCCACGACGTTCTTGGTGACAGTAGCGAAGGAAGATGCTTCAACCCACTTCGTAAAGTAATCAATTGCTACCAGGATGAAACGATGCCCGTTGGATGCCGTAGGTATGATCTCGCCGATCATATCAATGCCCCACATTGCAAAAGGCCAAGGTGCCGTTAAGACGTTCAGAGGTACCGAAGGTATGTGCACCTTATCAGCATAGACTTGACACTTGTGACATGTCCGAGAATGCTGATAACAATCAGCTTCCATTGTGGACCAATAATATCCTGCCCGTAGGATCTTCTTTGCCATGGTATGTCCACTGGAATGAGTTCCGAAAGTACCTTCATGTAACTCTTCCATGATCCTTTCTGCTTCGTTCTTATCCATACAACATAGTAAGGTCGAATCATGGTTACGCTTGTAAAGAATGCCATTGCTGATGAAGAACTTCGCCGCGAACCTCCTCAGAAACTTCTTGTCATTAACAGATGCACCCTCCGGGTACTCCTGAGCTTCAAGATACCTTTTCACCTCATGATACCAGGGTTTATCTGCTACCTCTTCAGTCTCAATGTCACAGCAATGCGCAGGTTCATCCAGCCTTTCAATGATAATCCGGGGAGCTTTGTTGTCCCAGTTGACTTTGAACATAGAAGACATCGTAGCTAATGCGTCCGCCAACTGATTCTCTTCTCTAGGGAAGTGTTCAAAGGTTATCTCCTATAAATGGGGAAGCAATGTCAACACATACTCCTTATAAGGAATAATATTTGGGTGTTTCGTACCCCACTCGCCTTTGATCTGACTGATTACGAGAGCGGAATCTCCGAAGACACTTAGAAACTTAATCCTTAGATCCATTGCTGCTCGAAGACCCATGATGCATGCTTCATACTCCGCCATATTGTTGGTGCAGTTGAAACATAGTCGGGCGGTAAATGGAGTATGAGAGCCTTTAGGAGATATGATCACGGCGCCAATGCCATTACCCAAAGCGTTCGAAGCTCCATCAAAGTACATAGACCATCGGGATCCTTCCTCAGGTCCTTCATCCGGTCCAGGTGTATCACAATCAGTTAACAACATGATATTCTCGTCTGGGAACTCAAAGTTCATAGACTGGTAATCATCCACTGCCTGATGTGCCAAATGTTCTGCCAACACACTTCCCTTAATTACCTTTTGGGTCGTATATTGGATGTCATACTCAGTCAAGATCATCTGCCATCTTGCTATTCTTCCGGACAAGGCAGGCTTCTCGAAGATATACTTGATTGGATCCATCTTTGATATCAACAGAGTAGTGTGAGTCAACATATACTGTCTCAGTCGGCGAGTAGCCCATGCCAAAGCGCATCAAGTTTTCTCGAGCAACGAGTATCGGGTCTCGCAGTCGGTAAACTTTTTGCTAAGGTAATAAATAGCATGCTCTTTTTGTCCAGACTCGTCATGTTGACCCAACACACACCCCATTGAATTATCGAGTACTGTCAAGTATAAGATCAAAGGTCTCCCTTCAACTGTTGGCATCAGAATAGGTGGCTCTTGAAGATACTCTTTGATTCTTTCGAAAGTGGCCTGACATTCATCGTTCCAACATATTACTTGATCTTTCTTCAGTAGCTTGAAGATTGGCTCACAAGTAGCAGTCAGGTGCGAGATGAATCGGGAAATGTAGTTCAGTCGTCCCAGGAAGCCTCTGACTTCTTTCTCTCTTCTGGGAGCTGGCATCTCCTGTATAGCCTTCACCTTTGCAGGATCCACTTGAATACCTTTGTCGCTCACGACGAAACCCAGTAGCTTACCAGATCTCACCCCGAAGGTGCACTTGTTCGGGTTCAACCTCAGCTTGTACAACTTCAACCTGTCAAACAGCTTCTGCAGATGGTCAAGGTGTTCTTCCTCAGTTTGGGATCTTGCAATCATATCATCGACGTATACTTCAATCTCATGATGGATCATGTCATGAAACAAAGCAACCATGGCACGCTGATATGTTGCCCCAACATTCTTCAGTCCAAAAGGCAAGACATTGTAGCAAAAGGTGCCCCATTGAGTAACAAAAGTTGTCTTCTCCATGTCTTCGGGAGCCATTTTGATCTGATTATAACCGGAGAAACCATCCATGAAGGAGAAAACCTTATGCTGATCAGTGTTGTCAACCAGAACGTCGACATGAGGTAGAGAAAAATCATCCTTGGGACTTGCCCTGTTCGGATCCCTATAATCAACACACATTCAGACCTTACTGTGATCGGTGGATCTGGAACTGACTGTTTAACGCTGGTTCGCGAAATGTCGCGGAAGCAAGAGTCGCCACCGTCTTTTATTTTCTCCAAATGGAAAGGACAAAAGCACATAAAAATTCCTTATAGAGATCGCTCTCGGTTCGGGAGGTGGGTTATAGAAAGGGATGGTGTTAGCACCCTTTCTATCCATGGTTATCCATGGGCTCTTAGATACTTGCTCATTTGTGTTTTCAAAATTGTTTATTTCCTTTTCAGAGTGGGTTTGAAAAAGTTTCGTTTAAAATTTCAGTTCGACTCTTGTATCAGTCCTCAAGAGTGTTTGAAAAGTTGTTTTTGAAATCTTTTTGAAAGGTGTCGGTGTGAAAAGAAGTTTTGATTTGTTTTGAGTTAGAGCAAGTATCTAGAGTCGTCTACCTACCCTAAGGAATTCGTCTGTGTAAATGTCCTTAAAGTAATGCCATCCCACCATTGAGAGGTAGGTAGCACCACCGTTGGAGGTGTTCGGGTCAATTCGAGGTTCGGGACATGGTGATCACCAGAGCAATGGGAAGACACCTTAGAAGCTACCCTCATGCCAGGTTCCCGGATCATGAGGACTTACTAAGACGTCCTCTACTCGATGATCACCTTTCGAGGCAAGGCAACAGTGAGGCGTACCCTAGGGGTGGTGTGTGAATTTGTGTGTCGTTTTCAGATATTTTTGTCTTTTGTCATGTCATTGGTGATCTAGCGCTTGTTTTTATTTTTGTCCATTCATTCTTTCATGCCTTGATTAACAGTTAAAAAGTGCGAGAAAAGTAAAGATTCTAAACTATTACAAACGGCGCGGGTCCACATCGCCAAAATTTCCAGAACCCGGTTTGACAGAAAAATAAATAAAAAGTAAAGAATTAAAAGTGCGATGGATTAATTACAAGGCCTTGGGAGAGATACACAAATATTAAAAGAAATAAACAATAAACGCGCGAATTTTAAATAAGAATTAAACGAGGGCGTTGGACCCTTTTTGCAAAATTAAATTAAGTGATTAAATTAATTAATTAAAAGAAAGAAAAGAAATTGTTTTTGGTATTTTTTGGTATTTTGTGATTTTAATGAAAAAGAATTAAATGAAATAAATGTTAACCCTAATTCTAGTTGTTTTTAATTTTTTAAGAAAAAATTAAGTTTTAACCTAATTTTTAACCTAATTAATTTACATGCAATTTAATTTATAAAAGTAAATAATATTAATATTTAATTATTATGAAAGAAAAATAAAAAGGAATAAAAATTATCACAAACCCTAATTCTATATTTTTTAGATTTTTATTAAAAGAGTTTAAAATTAAAACCTAATTTAAAACTAATTAATTTATGAATTTATTTACAAGAAATATTAAAATGAAAAATATTTATTATTTTTTCTCTTTTCTGATTTTTTATGGTTTTTTATATTTATGAAAATAATAAATTAAAGCATTAAAAAAAAATTAATTAAAACAAAGAAAAGAAAAAATATAAAAAGTTAAAAGAAGCAAACTGGAGGGGGGTGTTGTCCCCAAATGGAGGTTAGTCTTTAGAAATCTGGCCCATTTGAATTGCTGGCCCCTTTGACTTTTCAGGACGCGTGTATACGCGTTGACTAGGGTGTATCATGTTCCCCAGATCTGTGCCTTTGATTTGATGCAACTGAACGCGTGGACAGTTAGATTTTGAGGCGTATGATGTATCTTCAGCATTGACACTGCACAGGAATTTTGATTGAAAAATAATATGAAAATAGTGAGGACCTGGGGCTCGAACCCAGGTCATGAATGTTACCAACAACTGTGCTTACCACTGAACCAATCCACACGCGTTTAACATATAATAACTAACAAATATTATAAAAGAAAAATGGTCAGTGGCTTAAAAAACGCGCGAAGAATTTGAATGCTCCACTCATGGACAGCCACCTCGCCTTCTTCTTCCTCGGCCTGATTTTTCCTGAAACACAAACATAATAAGCAACGGTTTTGAAACGTTGTTGTAGGCACTATACTAGAAAATAGCGACTAGCACATGAGCATTCATAAATTGTTCGGACTAGGGCCATTAGAATCGTCTCTCTCTCATGATTCCAACTATGTATGTCTCATGGCCTAATTGTTCCAGGTTTGAAAACCCCCAAATTGATTTCCACGGAAACCTAATATGCTTTCATGGTAGATTCTTCGTTTGGGCATGAAACTTCAATCAAACTATGCAGTTAGCTTGCGAACATCATTCTAAACACAAAAACAACAACGAAACATGTTAAAAATGCATGAATAATGGAAAACGATTTTGGAATTTTCTCTACCAATTTCAATGATGATTTCGCGTTTTCTTGAGTATGGGGCTTAGGGAATGATTGGAACACGTTCTATGATCCTTGAGGAAGCTAATGGAATAGCTATTTGGCCTTGAATCACCCTAGAACTAGGTTTTCAGAATTGGTTTTTTTTTGATAAATTTCAAGTGTTCAAAAGGTGTTTTCTGCGCAGCTTAGGGGTTCTTTTCATTAGGTTTGCTTGCTTGTATATGTAGGAATTATTAGGGTTAGAAAACTTGATCCAAATCTCTTGCATTCATGAATATGATATTTGATTTTTAAACATGATTTTCAAATCTTTTTCACATGCTTTTTGATACAAATCATGACCAATCCAATTGATTCTTTCCATATTTGGCTAGGCACGAAATCTTGAGGATATAACATGCATAAAAAGATTGAAAAACTTAAGTTAATTATTTTTCATGTATTTAATTGATTTAAATGAATTATTATTAATAAAAATTCAAATAAATAAATAAATAATGAAGAAAAACTTCCCTTTGGGCCTAATGGTCGTGCACATGCCTTGGATGATGAATTATGGAAGAAAAATAGGCCCATTAGTAATTTTAGGTCATTTGAACCAATGTTGACTTTTCAAAATATCCAAAACTTTCCCAACTTCCACAAGGCATAACTTGCTAAATTCTTAAGCTTTGCTCATGTTCTTGGACATTTTGGAAAGGTCTTTGAGTCCTCTAACCAATGTCTTTGGTCCCATGTCATTTTGAATTACCAATCTCAAGTTATGGCCTTTGACTTAAAGTCCCTTTTTGTTGACTTTTGAAAATGGCCTATAATGTTGAAATTGATAACTTTTTGTGAGAGAATTTCTTGGACTTGAAGTATGTAGATGAGTTGTAGGAAATGTCTTTCTCTTCAAAATGAGCTTTGGATGGAATTTTTCTGACAATCCATGTGAAAGTTATGCCCTGGTCAATTTACAGTTGACTTTTTCAATTGTCCAAATAAAGAAACTTTTGCATCTTGATGATTTTTGAGCCAAGCTTTAAGAATCATGATCAAGCATTGATCAAATGATGTTTGTGGCTTCCAAATGAGATGTTGACCAAAAATTTGAACTTTTGACTGCCAAATGACCATTTTGCCCCTACAGTTGACTGTAGTGCAATTAGGGTTTTGACTGTGCAATTTTGTGCTGAAAGTCTTGAAACTTGGTATGAGGATGCTTGACCATATTTATAGGCATGTGGGACTTGATTGGGCCCTTCGAAACTTCATTTTCTTGATCAGAACAAAAACCCTAATTTTGACTGTTTAGGAGGCTCTTACACTGTGCAACCCTTGGGGAATTTTGAAGCATGACTTAGCAATTTCTTGAAGAATATGGGAGGGAAAATTTTGGGGTACAACAGTTGCCCCTGTTCAATCTTCTTAGACCTGAGGATGCAGATTGGCTGACGTGCCTTTCGTAATCCGAAGGTGGAAGATGATTGAACACTAGAGTGCCCAGAAATCTGCGCTCACATAGTAGCAGTGTGATGATGGGAATGGGCTTATAGATGCCATTTAGAGATTGATGAATAGGATGATGGGCTTATAGATGCCATCTGGATGTTGATCGCGTAAGAGATTCCTTAGCGAGAACCTGCGTACCTGCAAAAGAAAAAATGAGTACCTGACATGTTGCAAGAGCTGGTTTTCAGATGCTTGGTATAGATGTGTCCTGACTGGTTACAGGAGCTGAGTCTGGAGCTTCAAAAGATGATGAATGAACCAGGAGTGGTTACTACCTCAACGGGAACGGTGAGAGAACCTTGGATAACTTCAGCTTCAACAATAGTTGTTGAGAGAATCTTGGTGGGAATTACCATCTCCGCAGTATCGGGAAGAGAACCATAGGCAATTATAATCTCAAAAGCGGACGTTTGAGAAAAACCTGGAATGGAATTATCATCTCCGCACCGTTGGGGAGAGAACCATAGGAAATTATAATCTCAAAAGCGGACGTTTGAGAAAAACCTGGAATGGAATTATCATCTCTGCACCGCTGAGGAGAGAACCATAGGAAATTATAATCTCAAAAGCGGACGTTTGAGAAAAACCTGGGTTGGAATTATCATCTCCGCAACATTGGGGAGAGAACCATAGGAAATTATAATCTCAAAAGCGGACGCTTGAGAAAAACCTGGAATGGAATTATCATCTCCGCACTGCTGGGGAGAGAACCATAGGAAATTATAATCTCAAAAGAGGACGTTTGAGAAAAACCTTGCTAACTTCTACTGAGCCTTCATCAGAAACATCTGTTTGGGGTCGACTTAGCTGGACTAGAGAAAGCCTTGGACTGGATAAGAAATCTTTGGAGTCGACTAACTGAACCGGTCTAGGTCTTGAAAGATGATTGAGAGTTTAGCTGAATTTTTCCTGAAAGGTAAAGGTCAGTCATATGCAATGCATGATATGGACCAAGCAATGATGTTCTCAACATAAATGAGATTTGTAAGATATGATACGTCTATGCATGCTATAATGATGTATGTGATGTTTAGGAATGTATGCTTTCGTCTAGGAAAGTAAATCCTTGACGGGTGCCGGGAAGTCACTCCTGGGCTGATGTTGAAAAATAAGCTTTTACTTCCGCTGGGGATGATAGTTGCAAGAATACCGGTAGGAGAAGATAACTCCATTGGGGAATAAACTTGGCGAATAGAATATTCTGCGGGGAGACAGGTACTCTAACGATCTTGCTGGGGAGCAATAATCTGTGGGGAGAGAGATATATTGCTGAATTGTTAGTAGTAACTTGCTGATGATATCTTTGCTGTGTTGGAAGTGTTGATTGGACTTCGTTGGGGATAAGAAAGAACTGTGTTGACGACGACCTTTCCGTGGCTTTTGGCTGAGGATAACCCAGTTATATCCTGATATGGAAATAACTCTTTGAATAAAGCCGGGAGACGCGTTCGTGCTTTGCGAGGATAAGCTTCCAGAATCTATTAGGGATAAGCTTACTGCTTGGAGAGATGGATTCCAACTTTCTTGGGGGAGCTGGATTGGATTCTCTTGGGGAAGTTTTGAACTGCGGGGGAAGTGATTCCTTTGAATGTTGGTATGCCGCCGGGGAACAATCTTTAGACCAAGACTGCCGGGGATGCTTGTTAAGAATATGTATATTGCTGCTGGGGAGACGTTGAGATCCACTGGAGGATACCCAACTTCCTTAAGATTTGATTGTAGCTTTGCTTGGGGAGAGTGCACTGACTTGCTGGCCCACTCTCTGGGGAACTAAGATATGCTGGTTATGTTCTTCAGCTGAATCTACCTTGCTACCTTGGAGGATAGAACAACTAGATTGCTTAGACAACTCATCTTTGCCCCTATTTCTGACGTGGGAGAGGAAGACCTGTGAGGTGCTGATAGCTTGTTGATGGACAGACCTACTTCTGGTAGGTGACAAGATTACTGGACATAGTCGTACGCTTTGATCCCTAACTTTTTCCTGGACCGCCCTTTCGGGTTTTCAGTCCACCGGGATACCCATTTTTGCCCAAGCCGCCTTTTCAGGTTTTCGACTTGTCGGGTGTACAGGTTTTTTCATTTCATCCCTCATTTTGCCCGAACCCTTTTGGTTCGCCGGGAAGCCCTTATTTTTGCCTAGGTGTGTCAACCTAGCGGGTCTTTGATTATGCGTAGTATTTTTTCGACTATGTCCGTTCTCAGAAAGTAGGGAGTTGCCCCTGTTAGAAGTGTTTTGTCATGCCACCAGAAGATGTTTGATCAGGCAAGATTCGTTGTTGGAGTGCCCTAAGTGACTCAGGCGGAGATTTTCCCCTGGTTATCTTGGCATTTTGAAAGATTCTCCGAATCTTGACTGAATTGCCCCAGATAATAGACAATAGTCATGCCATGCCCCTTGATTGGAAGTACTTATGTTCATTAGGCATTCGTCGTGCGAATTTCTATGCTGTTCAAACAAAAAGTCATATGCAAACAAAGTTATGTTAAAAATGCAAAGCTCATGTCTGTCTTGAAGATTTTAAAAATGCATTCTTTTTCATAAAACAAGTGAATGTTTGTAAAACGTGATGTCAACTCCGTATTTACCGTAAGCCTTAAGGAGTCAGGATACCTTTCGTAATAGTATGCTTCCGAACTAACCCATGCTTCAGCTAGGACTTTTAAGGGTTATAACGTGGCCTGGTTCACGGTTTAAGAAACAAAGGATAAAGGCTCAAATTTTATTTGTACCCACCCGCTCTTCGTGATGTTCTTCAAACCTAAGCTCAGTTGATCGTGCGTTAGACCTTGTTTGAGTCTTTGCTCTGGTTTTCCGGTGATGATTCGGATGTTGATAACTTATTCTGAATAGGCAGTCATTTCCTTTTGTCGTTGAGGGTTGGTAAGTCCTCTTTCTTGTCTGATTTTTTTTGTTATTCCTTTCTTTTTGCCTGAACTGTTTCCTTTTTTGGAATTACAGTCAGCGGGATGCCCCAGTTTTGTAAGTCTCCTTCATGGGTTTTGACTTAATGGGTTTTTTTTATTTATTTTGAAAGATAATGACTGCCTTTCTTTATTGATCATTCGGAACCATCACTGTCTTTCTTTGTTTTGTAAGGATCTTTTTGGTGCCATTCGTTATGCACTTGGATCAACTGAGAGACTACCCTGCCCCAGGTTATGATTAAGGGTTTTAAATTTCGAAAAGAAAAACTCCTACTTCTTTGGCTCAGAGGGGTTGACGAGGGATTATCATCCTTATAACTCCAGTGTTTAGGGATTGAAACAATGCCTGTACCTCATCAGCTAGGTCTGTTCAAAAGCATACTGTACATTGTGGTATCGTTTTCGTCATCCTCCCTCAAGAGGCTTAGAATTTTAGATCAAGAGTTGACATCAGAAAAAATATGAAAATAATTTGCATTTAGTGAATACGAATATATTGTTTCAGAACAGACATATGCGATGCATTAATGAAATAACAATGTTTAATCATGAATAAATGTTTGAACAGTTAAAAGAAAGTTACAACTTGAAAATTCTAATAAACACAAGTCTTCCAGTCTCAGGGCTTATTACTTCGACTGTGCATCTTGTAGGGATGGCAGGAGCATTCAGCCTGGCCTATCTGGGTGAAATCCACAGCTCTTTCATTAATCAGATCTTGAATCTTATTCTTCAAAGCCCAGCAGTCGTCGGTGTCATGTCCTGGACTGTCAGAGTGGTATGCACATCTTTCCTCAGGATTGTACTTTAGGGAGGTTGTGTTGAGACGCTTAGGAGGGTCCCTTAACGTCACCAGATTCAACCTCAACAATCGTTGTAAAGCTTGAGACGGTGACACGTTGAGTTTGGTGAACTGCCTTTTAGGCTTGTCTGGCTTGCTCTGATCATCCCGTTGTTCTGGGCGAGGTCGTTGTTGGACCTGTGAAGTAATAGCAGCTTGGAGAGGCCCAAACCTTTGACTTCTTGGAAGTTGATTAATGACTGGGTCCCTGACTTGGGCTGGTTGCTTCATGCCTTGAGGAAGTTGGCTGATCATGGCTCTCAGCTCTCCTTGCTCCTGAGCTAAACCTTGAATGAGGGCCCTTTGCCCCAGCATCTGGGTTTTCAATGTGTCTACCTCAGCTTGTAGACGTTTCAGCTGTTCGTCCTTGTTATCTTCAGGACTCTTTCTGATCAGATTCCCCATGAGGAGTGTCCTCAACTCTTCCTGCCCCTTGGATAGACCTAGGAAGATTTCGCTGAACTGAGTCTCTTGAGCGTGAAGGTCCTGGTTATCTTGTTGTGAAGCCATTGCTGAAATAAACAGCGAGAAAGGTAAGTGACCTGCAACAAGTGTACCTGTAATGCAATGATATGTATGCAATGTTTTCAAGGACCTCGCGGGATAAACAAAGAAAATTTGTTAGAATTTGGGTCCGGTAGCTTGATTGAAGGAAACCCATGTTGTGGAGAGTTCTTCTTCAAGGGTCAAAGGCTCACCATATCCAGTGGGTCATAGCCCCTAACTCGAGTTATCATGTTTTGATCTCCAAGCAACTTTGGCTAAAGGAACCTTCTTCAAGTGTCAAAGCTCACCATACCAAGTGGGTCATAGCCTCTGACAACCTTGGCTAGAGGAAAATAAATCCTCTTTGCCCCTTGCTAGATGTTTGATTCATCCTGACCTGCATCGCAAACCCTTGAGATCCTTGAAATAGGTTAGGATGTATGCAATGGTATGATGTCATGATGCATGGGGTAACATGGGTAAACCTTGTTATAAGTCCCTATTAAGGACTATAAACAAAACCTGCAAGCAAACTCAGTAAACCCTGTCATGAGTCCTAATTAAGGACTAAAACAAAACCTGCAAGGAATTCAATAAACCCTGTTATAAGTCCTAATTAAGGACTATAAACAAAACCTGCAGGAAACTCAAGTTTCAGACAACAAGCATGCAAATAGTCAAGTACGAAGGCACACAAGTCACACAAAAGAGCCCTTAGAGTTTAGGCCAGCATGAGGTCTAGGTATTACCCTCTTTCAGTTTGTTGGTTCATACCTGTCCTATCAAAGTAACCGGGTTCTTAGAGGATCCCAATATCATTGACTACCCTCAATCGGTCATAACTCCAGCATCGCAATCTTTTCTTGCGGCCAGAACCATCACGAGAGTTTAGCCTCAATGGGCGTAGCATACTGCTACTGTTCTATTGGCCAAGTTGGGTCATTTAAGGTTCTAAGGTCGGTTGGTGCTTAATGACTCCTCAGAAGACCCATATTCTCCTCGTTGCGACACAAGGGATATCGGTACAGACCAAGGTGCCACACCAATGTAGCCACTGTTTCACCCGTGTCGGTCTACGCCGGACAGGTCCCTCACAGCTTATGCTACCTAAACAGGGTATCCCCAGATCCGGGTTAGGATCTATGTAACTCCCATGCAACCCACAATAGTAAAGCAAACAAATCAATACAATTGAAAACACAGTTATGAACTAGCCCTAAGGTACACCTCACTTTAAGATATTCCCCAGCAGAGTCGCCAGTTCTGTGATCGGTGGATCTGGAACTGACTGTTTAACGCTGGTTCGCGAAATGTCGCGGAAGCAAGAGTCGCCACCGTCTTTTATTTTCTCCAAATGGAAAGGACAAAAGCACAGAAAAATTCCTTATAGAGATCGCTCTCGGTTCGGGAGGTAGGTTATAGAAAGGGAAGGTGTTAGCACCCTTTCTATCCATGGTTATCCATGGGCTCTTAGATACTTGCTCATTTGTGTTTTCAAAATTGTTTATTTCCTTTTCAGAGTGGGTTTGAAAAAGTTTCGTTTAAAATTTCAGTTCGACTCTTGTATCAGTCCTCAAGAGTGTTTGAAAAGTTGTTTTTGAAAGGTGTCGGTGTGAAAAGAAGTTTTGATTTGTTTTGAGTTAGAGCAAGTATCTAGAGTCGTCTACCTACCCTAAGGAATTCGTCTGTGTAAATGTCCTTAAAGTAATGCCATCCCACCATTGAGAGGTAGGTAGCACCACCGTTGGAGGTGTTCGGGTCAATTCGAGGTTCGGGACATGGTGATCACCAGAGCAATGGGAAGACACCTTAGAAGCTACCCTCATGCCAGGTTCCCGGATCATGAGGACTTACTAAGACGTCCTCTACTCGACGATCACCTTTCGAGGCAAGGCAACAGTGAGGCGTACCCTAGGGGTGGTGTGTGAATTTGTGTGTCGTTTTCAGATATTTTTGTCTTTTGTCATGTCATTGGTGATCTAGCGCTTGTTTTTATTTTTGTCCATTCATTCTTTCATGCCTTGATTAACAGTTAAAAAGTGCGAGAAAAGTAAAGATTCTAAACTATTACAAACGGCGCGGGTCCACATCGCCAAAATTTCCAGAACCCGGTTTGACAGAAAAATAAATAAAAAGTAAAGAATTAAAAGTGCGATGGATTAATTACAAGGCCTTGGGAGAGATACACAAATATTAAAAGAAATAAACAATAAACGCGCGAATTTTAAATAAGAATTAAACGAGGGCGTTGGACCCTTTTTGCAAAATTAAATTAAGTGATTAAATTAATTAATTAAAAGAAAGAAAAGAAATTGTTTTTGGTATTTTTTGGTATTTTGTGATTTTAATGAAAAAGAATTAAATGAAATAAATGTTAACCCTAATTCTAGTTGTTTTTAATTTTTTAAGAAAAGATTAAGTTTTAACCTAATTTTTAACCTAATTAATTTACATGCAATTTAATTTATAAAAGTAAATAATATTAATATTTAATTATTATGAAAGAAAAATAAAAAGGAATAAAAATTATCACAAACCCTAATTCTATATTTTTTAGATTTTTATTAAAAGAGTTTAAAATTAAAACCTAATTTAAAACTAATTAATTTATGAATTTATTTACAAGAAATATTAAAATGAAAAATATTTATTATTTTTTCTCTTTTCTGATTTTTTATGGTTTTTTATATTTATGAAAATAATAAATTAAAGCGTTAAAAAAAAATTAATTAAAACAAAGAAAAGAAAAAATATAAAAAGTTAAAAGAAGCAAACTGGAGGGGGGTGTTGTCCCCAAATGGAGGTTAGTCTTTAGAAATCTGGCCCATTTGAATTGCTGGCCCCTTTGACTTTTCAGGACGCGTGTATACGCGTTGACTAGGGTGTATCATGTTCCCCAGATCTGTGCCTTTGATTTGATGCAACTGAACGCGTGGACGGTTAGATTTTGAGGCGTATGATGTATCTTCAGCATTGACACTGCACAGGAATTTTGATTGAAAAATAATATGAAAATAGTGAGGACCTGGGGCTCGAACCCAGGTCATGAATGTTACCAACAACTGTGCTTACCACTGAACCAATCCACACGCGTTTAACATATAATAACTAACAAATATTATAAAAGAAAAATGGTCAGTGGCTTAAAAAATGCGCGAAGAATTTGAATGCTCCACTCATGGACAGCCACCTCGCCTTCTTCTTCCTCGGCCTGATTTTTCCTGAAACACAAACATAATAAGCAACGGTTTTGAAACGTTGTTGTAGGCACTATACTAGAAAATAGCGACTAGCACATGAGCATTCATAAATTGTTCGGACTAGGGCCATTAGAATCGTCTCTCTCTCATGATTCCAACTATGTATGTCTCATGGCCTAATTGTTCCAGGTTTGAAAACCCCCAAATTGATTTCCACGGAAACCTAATATGCTTTCATGGTAGATTCTTCGTTTGGGCATGAAACTTCAATCAAACTATGCAGTTAGCTTGCAAACATCATTCTAAACACAAAAACAACAACGAAACATGTTAAAAATGCATGAATAATGGAAAACGATTTTGGAATTTTCTCTACCAATTTCAATGATGATTTCGCGTTTTCTTGAGTATGGGGCTTAGGGAATGATTGGAACACGTTCTATGATCCTTGAGGAAGCTAATGGAATAGCTATTTGGCCTTGAATCACCCTAGAACTAGGTTTTCAGAATTGGTTTTTTTTTTGATAAATTTCAAGTGTTCAAAAGGTGTTTTCTGCGCAGCTTAGGGGTTCTTTTCATTAGGTTTGCTTGCTTGTATATGTAGGAATGATTAGGGTTAGAAAACTTGATCCAAATCTCTTGCATTCATGAATATGATATTTGATTTTTAAACATGATTTTCAAATCTTTTTCACATGCTTTTTGATACAAATCATGACCAATCCAATTGATTCTTTCCATATTTGGCTAGGCACGAAATCTTGAGGATATAACATGCATAAAAAGATTGAAAAACTTAAGTTAATTATTTTTCATGTATTTAATTGATTTAAATGAATTATTATTAATAAAAATTCAAATAAATAAATAAAAAATGAAGAAAAACTTCCCTTTGGGCCTAATGGTCGTGCACATGCCTTGGATGATGAATTATGGAAGAAAAATAGGCCCATTAGCAATTTTAGGTCATTTGAACCAATGTTGACTTTTCAAAATATCCAAAAATTTCCCAACTTCCACAAGGCTAACTTGCTCAATTTTTAATCTTTGCTCATGTTCTTGGACATTTTGGAAAGGTCTTTGAGTCCTCTAACCAATTCCTTTGGTCCCATGTCATTTTGATTTACCAATCTCAAGTTATGGCCTTTGACTTAAAGTCCCTTTTTGTTGACTTTTGAAAATGGCCTATAATGTTGAAATTGATAACTTTTTGTGAGATCATTTCTTGGACTTGAAGTATGAAGATGAGTTGTAGGAAATGTCTTTCTCTTCAAAATGAGCTTTGGATGGAATTTTTCTGTCAATCCATGTGAAAGTTATGCCCTGGTCAATTTACAGTTGACTTTTTCAGCTGTCCAAATAAGGAAACTTTTGCATCTTGATGATTTTTGAGCCAAGCTTTGAGAATCATGATCAAGCATTTATCAAATGATGTTTGTGGCTTCCAAATGAGATGTTGACCAAAAATTTGAACTTTTGACTGCCAAATGACCATTTTGCCCCTACAGTTGACTGTAGTGCAATTAGGGTTTTGACTGTGCAATTTTGTGCTGAAAGTCTTGAAACTTGGTATGAGGATGCTTGACCATATTTATAGGCATGTGGGACTTGATTGGGCCCTTGGAAACTTCATTTTCTTGATCAGAACAAAAACCCAAATTTTGACTGTTTAGGAGGCTCTTACACTGTGCAACCCTTGGGGAATTTTGAAGCATGACTTAGCAATTTCTTGAAGAATATGGGAGGGAAAATTTTGGGGTACAACACTTACCATCCTTCTTCGGCACAGGAACCACATTGGCTACCCACTGAGGGTAAGAATTCATTGCTAGGAAACCGGTGTTAAACTATTTCATAACTTCAGCCTTGATTTTCTCGGACATCTCTGGGCGCATTCGGCGGACCTTCTGTTTTACGGGAGGACAGTCTTCCTTGGTAGGAAGGCGGTGAACCACAATATCTGTCCAAACCAGGCATGTCTTCATAAGACCAGGCAAAGATCTCAATGTAGTCATGCAGCATTTGAATCAACCGTTTCTTCACACTAAGCTCCAGATTTGCACCGATCTTAACTTCTTTCTTGTCTGTCTGTGTACCCAGATTCACTAATTCTACCGGCTCTTCATGCGGCTGAATAGCCCTCTCTTCTTGGAGTAATAGTCTTGCAAGTTCACCAGGCACTTCGCAATCATCTTCACCTTCGTCTTCGGCGAAGTTGATCGGATTTTCGAAGTCATAACTGGCAGTAGCAGATTCGTTACCAGTGAGATCCAGAGTGGATGTGGACCTGTATACGTGAGTGTGTGTAAAATAGCTGTTTTGCAATATATAATAAAGAAAAACAAGGAGCGCAAAATTTGGAATGCAAGAACGTCCAATGCTTTTATTAATGATATATGAAAATGACACACATAAAGCCCTCATAAGTGAAGCCACGGCGCCTCGAGTAAGACACCGGGCCATAAAGTTTAAAACATTGTCTGTTACAAATTCAAAACAAAAAAGTTTCATTACTGGGTGATAACAGAAACGGGCATGGAATCCTTCGTTGTCCAGTTGCTTAATCCATCGTTGGCAGTCGGGTAGATCCAACTATCGATGTCAAACTCTTCATCATCATCATCCCTGATAGCATTCACCCCTGCATCTTATTTAGGCTTCTCTGGTGCTCCGAACTCGATCTCTTTCGCATCAATCAAGTCTTGTACCTTGTTCTTCAAAACCCAACAATCATCCGTATTATGCCCCGGGCTATCAGAGTGAAAAGCACAGCGGGCATTAGGGTTATACTTTGGTGACGTTGTATTTGAATTCTTTGGGGCTTCCTTTAGAATCAACAGATTGGTCTTCAGCAACTGTGGCAAGATCTGAGATAAGGTCATGTTGAGACGAGTGAATTGCCTTCGAGGTCTCTCGTCCTTTTGTTGATTGTTGTACTGAGGAGCACCAGCAGGTTTTGAAATAACAACCGCGTTAACAACTTGGCGGTGTTCAGGTCTATTCTGTCTTTTCGAACTGTAGACAGCACTGGACTCTTTCTTAAATGGCTTCTTCTCGGTGCCTGATGAGGCACCCTTCTGTATCTTACCAGCCTTAATTCCAACCTCAATCCTCTCACCGGTCAAAATAAGCTCCGTAAACCCAGACGAAGAGCTCCCAATTAAGTGGTTGAAAAATGGACCAGACAGGGTCCCCAGAAACATGTCAACTAGCTCCCGATCAGCCAAGGGTGGTTGTACTCTTCCGGCGAGGTCCCTCCACTTTTGGGCATAATCTTTGAATCCTTCACCCGTTCCCATTGACATACCCTAGAGTTGGGTACGCGTAGGAGCGAGGTCGGAGTTGTACTGGTACTTCCTGTAGAAAGTAGTAGCCAAATCTTCCCAACTGCGAATACTGGGTCCGTCCAACTGATATAACCACTCAAGCTGAGTCCCTGAGAGACTGTCTTGAAAGAAATGGATCCATAAGTTCTTATCAGCGGTGTACGGCTGAATCTTCCTCACATATGACCAGAGGTGCAGCTTCGGACAATAAACTCCATCATACTTAGCAAAGGCTGGTGCCTTGAATTTATGGGGAATCACTACCCCAGATGATAGACCTAGATCACCAAAGTCCAGACCAGGCACCTTCTGAACTTCCATAGCATTCAACAGGTCTTCCAGTTGCTTGTATCTGTCCTCGGCTGGAGGATATTGTTCTTCATCGAAGTCTGTCTCATTGTCGGAGACCACAGGGCTAGGAGCCCTCCTTTCTTCCTGACTATCTTTCCCTCCAGATGAGGTAGTCAGATCAACTTCATTATGTAGCCTGTTTCCAAACCTGTGCCCTGTGTTAAACAGGATTGTCCTCTTCTTCTTCTTATTCTCTTTCAGAATCAGGGTCTTCAGGTCTTGTTGACCCTTAGCTAGATTCATGAACAGCTCTTGAAATTGGGCATTCTGGGCCTGGAGGGCCTTGATAGCTTACTCGGTTGAAGGTTCAGCAGACATGATGAGTGCTGAAATAAACAACGAAGAAGATAAGAGCCCTGTAATGGGTACCTGTTTATGAAGTGCATGGGATGAAATGTGTATGTTTATGATTTCAAAGACAGTCGGGAGATTCAAATTTGTAAACCAGAAAGGAAACACACTTTATTAGATAAGCTTTGTAATTCAAATTGTTCAACAAATTGCCCTTAAGGCGTTACAAGAATGGAAATACTAAAAAGTAAATAAAAACTGGAAAGGAAATAATCAAAGGTCAATCAATGCTCCCATGGTCTCTTCTTATTAGTGTGGACATAGTCGTTGAGAATCCGCTCGTTCTCTAACTTCCTGGTTAACCTCTGGATCTTCTGCTCTTGCTCATTGAACTTCTCTCGGTAAGAATCCCGTTCTTCCCTCAGTTGCATCCAAGACCTCTTCAGTTCCCCAATGTCAGTGCGCATATGAGGATGGAGGATGGTTGGAAAAACCCCTTCTTCATTAGCAATTTCAACAATGATAGGCCGGACAACTTCATATGGCATACCCAGCTTTTGGGCACGGATACGGACCCATTTGAGATATGGCTCCATTGGAAGTGAAGTCTTTGGGCCCAGCTCGTATGGATCGGATCTGTGAACTCTATCCCAGGCCTTTATGAATCTGCGACGTTGCTCATCGCTATCCCCTTGAAAATCAAAGATGATACTAGGCATTAGCATCTCATGAGGTCCTTCTCTTCTGGCTCTTCCAAACTGACGTAGGGCCAAGCACGGATTGTAAGAAATTCCTCCATGGGTTCTTAACAGTGGAACATTGGGATACTCCCCACAACAATCAATGATAGCCTCCTCATCCATACCTTTGAGAGTCTAGATAATGTCATTTTGAGAGAGAGACATCACCCTATAGGCCCAGCCCATGCCTTCTTTGTTCTTCAGCAATGATTTGGGAAGGTGCGAAATAAACTACCTTGCCAATAAGGGAGCACAGCACATCAAGGTTCCCCGCTTTCGGGCGGTACGAGCATAGAGCTGATAAAGGATGTCACCCAAGAGAGTGGGTACAGAATTGCGATAGATGAAGATCTTTACTGCATTAACATCAACAAAGGAGTCAGAGTTCGGAAACAATACCAAGCCATATATCAGAAGAGCCAGAATATCCTTGAATGCCTTGAAGTCTAGGCTATCCCAGAAATAGTTAGCCTTACCAACCAAAAACTTAGTCATAAAGCCCTTTGCTCCACTTCTAGTTTCCCAATTATCCATTACCTCATCCTTGGTCAAATGAAGGGCTGCAGCAATCTCTTCGGGCCTAAGAACCTTCTCCCAACCAGTAAACGGGGTCTGCTCCAGAATGGAGATACCGAGCATATCAGAGAATTCTTCTAAGGTGGGAACCAGCTGGTAGTCCTGGAAAGTAAAACAATGGTACAATGGATCATAGAACTGGACTAGGACACTCATCATCTGCTCGTCCAATTTGGAGGTGACCAAACTGAGAAGATAACCATGTCTCATGAGGAAAGAAGTAGTATCAGGCATCTTTGCAATAAAATCTTTAAGCACAGTGGGAACCTGGACAAAGTTAATCCGGATGGTATTCCTACGCATAGGCATCATGATAACCTACAAAACAGAACAAAGATGAATCCCTCATGTCTTTGAAATAGGTTAGTCTTATGCAAGATGTATGCAATGTTATGATGTCATGATGTCATGATAGAAAGCACGCCACAAGTATCCACAAATAGCAAACATGGTAAAGGCACACAAATCACACAGAGAGCCCTTAGATTTCAGGCTAGCAAGGAGCTTAGGTACTACCCTCTTTCAGTTCAGTTGGATTAAACCTATCCTAAAAATAGTAATCGGGTTCTAGAGGATCTCAATATCACTGACTACCCTCAATCGGTCATAATTCCAGTTTAGCAACCTTTTCTTGCGGCCAGAATCATCGCGAGAGTTTAGTCTCAATGAGTGTAGCATACTGCTACTAGTCTATGGCAAAGTTGGTCAATTTAAAGGTTCTAAGGTCAGTTGGTGCTTAATGACCCCTTAGAAGTCCCATATTCTCCTCGTTCCAACACAAGGGATATCGGTACATACTAAAGTGTCATACCAACGTAGCTACTGCTACAACCGTATCAGTTTATGCCGTACAGTTCCCTCACAGTTTATTGCTACTTACCTAAAGGGTATCCCTCAGATCCGGGTTAGGATCTATAGTAACTCCTATACAACCCACAAAGATAAATCATACAAGTCAAGCAATTGTAAACACAATGATCTACTCCTAAGGTACACCCCACTTATGAGTAATTCCCCAGCAGAGTCGCCAGTTCTGTTATACGGTGGGAGAGAACTGACTGTTTTTTTGAAATGCTGGTTTGCGTTTTGCGTTTGTTTTTGCAAAATGTCGCGGTAAGCAAGAGTCGCCACCGTCTTTTATTTTATCCAACAAGGAAAGGAAAAAATCACAGAAAAATTCCTTTTTCGAGATGTTTCTCGGGTCCGGGGGGTAGATTATAGAAAGGGAAGGTGTTAGCACCCTTTCTATCCGTGGTTATCTTAGGTACTTGCTCAAAGTGTTTTCAAAATTTTCTTTTCTTTGTGTTTGTGGGTTTGAAAGAAGTTTTTGTTTGAAAAGTGTAAGTGCGAAAAGTTTTATTTTGTTTTGAAAGAGCAAGTACTTAAGAACCATCTACCTACTCAAAAAAGGAATCTATCTGTACTAATTTCCTTTAGATAATGCTATCCCACTATTGATGAGTAGGTAGCATCTGCGTTGGAGTTTTACGGGTCAATTCGATTAAGGGACGTGCGGTCACTAAAGCAATGTTAGGATGCCTTAGCGGTAACCCTAATGTCTTAGATCATTTTTCCGAGGCAACCGTTTCGAGGCAACTATGATCTTTGGACAAGAGGGCGACCTCTAAAACTTCCTATACTCAATGACCACGTTTGAAGGCAACCAAGTGAGGTGTACCCAAGAGTGCGCATGTGCGAGGGTGTTATTTCGGTTAATTTTATCTTTGTACATGTCATGGGTGAGCTATGTTGATTTTAAGTTCATACATTTGATCTTGTCATGCATTCCCTATTATCAAACATCTAACAGTGTATAGTTTGCGGAAATTAAATTGCGGAAATTAAATCTAAACTATTACAAGGCGTCGGGTATTTACATCGCCAAAAACAAACCCTTGAAATTAAATTGCGGAAAGTAAAAGAAAGCGATAAAATAATTAAAGTCCTATTTAAATCTATTACATCCCAGGAAACAATTACATCAATATCATAAATGGATCGCGCACGATAAATTAAATCGGATGCGAAATTTTTAGGGTTTTGACCCTTTTTCGAAAGAAAGCATTTTTTGGTTATTTTTGAATTAAAAGGAAATTGGATCTAGGTTAATTAAATAAATTAATTAATTAATTAATAAAAAAGATATTTTTTTTTGGATTTTTGGATATTTAAGGAAATAAAATAAATTTGATTAAAAATTAGTAAAACCTAATTATCTATATTAATTTTAAATATTGCAAAAATATTAAAAGTTAAACGTAATTAAACTAAATTAATTGAATTAATTTATTTACAAAAATAAAGTGATGAAATTAATAAAATATATTTTTGTGTTTTTGATTTTATTAAGAAAAAAAAGATTTAATTGGTTAGTAATAATAATAAAAATAATAATATAAAACATTTAAATAAAAGGAATATAAAAAAGAATAGAAATAACCCAAAGGGGGGTTTGGGACCAGATCTGGATGTGAGATAGCAATTTTCCAGGCCCAATACAAGCCAGCCTAGTTGACTTTTCTGCTTCTCCACGCGTATGCTGACTTGGATGTATGGTGGACATCACCCTTGGGCCATCAGATTTGGCCTGGAGGCCATCTGGCGCTTGGGATCTGAAGGAGTATGGTGGATTGCAAGGCATGGGGCACACTAGAACGCCTGAAAGAAAATAACAAGAAATATGTTAGGGACCTGGGATTCAAACCCAGGTCCTGTTGGACTATGCACTGACGCCTTCACCACTGGACCACTGTGTTTCTTTTGTTAGTGGGATACACAACAATTAATATATTTGAAACAAATTCATATGCCTGAAAAAAAAATAAAAAGCGCGAATAATTTGAATGGACGTATGAGATGGGGACACGTCTTCGTCCCTGTCCTTGGAATTACACAGGAATTACCTGCGGATTCATATCCGCAGCAAAAAACTTAGGTTGAACCTAAAACCAAATCTAGCCCATGAAAATTCAATCTAAAGCCATGGTCTTGTTCGTCTCTCCCTCCTGAATTCATCCATGTCCATTATTTGCCTCAATTTTGCCTGAAACTCAAACGCCTAAAAACAAGAACCAAAAAACCCTAGTTTCGGGTATGGCATTACAGGCTATAAAACAAAATCAAACATTACAGAAAGTTTGGAAATTGAATGATAAGCATGATTGTACCAAAAATTTGCTCAAAAGATGCAGGAATATGGAATCACGATTTCAAGTGCAGGGGTGTTTTTCAGGAGACTTACAGCACTATTGGGAAGGTGTGATGGCCTGATTTTGATTGCTTTAGACTCAATGGATATCCAGCAAGAGGTCTACGTTGAGATTTGACCTTGAATCTGCCTCTAACCAAGATTTCTGTTCCACACTTTTTCAAGCTTTTTTCAAGTTTTTGCTTTTGTGATTTTGCAGCCTCTTGGTCCTGATTTCGCATGCTTTGTGTTGTATATGTAATAAGGAATGAATTAGGTTAACATTTGTGGACTCAATCCTTATGCATTGATGATTTTGGATTTGATATGATCCTCCATGAAAAAGCTTCCAAATTTGTCCCAAATCCAATATTTTGTTCATAACATGGCTTGATACGGATTTGATCATGTCCATAATGATATTAAAGACCTGTATCAATCAAAAAGATTCCAATTGATCAATATTTAGATTTTATTTGGATTTAAATTGATTAAAAATGAATTAATTCAATAAAAATAAAATAAAATAGAAAAATTAATAATTGGTCACAAGACTGAAGATAGGACACGTGTGTGGTGTGACAAGATCAAATCGAGTGGAAAAAAGTGGGTCCATTTGACAAAATTTGATGTTTTGGGGATAGTTGACTTTTGGCAATTTTGGAAAAATGCCCAACTTCAACAATGCATAACTTCTTCAATTCTGAACTTTTGGAGATGTTCTTGGACTTTTTAGAAACCTTGAGATGTCCTCTAACCAAACCTTTTAGTCTCATCACATTTTGATATTTCATTCTCAAGTTATAAGCTTTGGAAAAAAATGTGTTTTTGTTGACTTTCAAAAATGACCTATAATGTCCAAATTTGTAAATTCTTGTGAGTGCATTTATTGATCCTGGGGTGTGATGATGGATTGTAGGAAATTTCATCCTATTAAAAATGAGATTTGGATGGGTCATTTCTCATAAAGTATGAGAAAGTTATGCTTGGTCAAAGTTGAGTTGACTTTTCCTACAAAACCCTAATTTAGCAACTTTTGAATCTTGATGAATCTTGAGCAATCCTTGATGAATCATGATCAACCCTTGATCAAATGATGAATTATCCTTCAAAATGAGAATGTTGACAAAAAAATCTTGAGGTTTGACTATTTGTAGGTCACAGTTGACTTTTGCCCTAGCACAGTCGATTTTGTGGCCTCTTGAGCAATTGACTGACCAAACTTCCTCTGCAAGGCTTGAAATTTGACATGGATGAACTTGTGAACATATTAGGACATTGGGGGGAACTTGAGGTCATTTGGATGCAAGGACCTTGATGCAACATAAAACCTAAGTTTGAGTTTGACTGCCTTAGGAGATGATTTGACTGTCCAACTCTTGAGCAATCTTGAGCCACTTGGAGATTATTCTTGCAATGTCTTGAGAAATATGGGAGGGAAAATTTTGGGGTACAACACCTTGATACTAACTCCTTAAGCTGAGGAGGTACCTTTACCAGACTGACTTGGATAGTGAATCTGCGGGCGAGGGTCATGTCCTACAAAACATGACAAAAATAAACCCTAAGAATCCTTGAAATGGTTAGTATGATATGCTATGTTATGATGTCATGATTATGCTCAGATATAGAAGAGATAGCAAACACAAACAAATCACACAGAGACCTTAGGTTTAAGGCTTACGTGGATTTTAAGGTATACCCTCTTGAAGTTGGGTTGGTTCAACCTGTCCTAAATATAGTAACCGGGTTCTAAGGGATCTCAATATCACTGATCTTTCCCCCAAATTTCGTTCCGATAGACAATTGACTTGCCACCAAACAAAACTCAAGAGTCAAACCTTAATGAGTGTAGTATCGAGTATCAACCGACTTTGGATTTACACCAAATACAGCTATCTCACTATGTCCTAAAAGCCAAGTTGGTCAATTAAGGTGCTAAGGTCAGTTGATGCTTTAAGATACCACGCAGCAGCCCCGTATTCTACTTGATTACTCAAGGGCTACCAAAGTATCGCATCAACTTAGCTACTATTTCAACCGTGTCGGTGTACCCCACACAGCTCCCTCATAGTTTATTGCTACTTACCTAAAAGGAATTACTCGGATCCGAGTTTAGGATCCAAACAACCCAAACAGATACCCTTAAAAGTAAATCAAACAAGACAAGCCAAAGAAGAAATTAAGAATGACCTAGATCCTAAGTTAAACCCCACTTTATTAATCCCCAGTAGAGTTGCCAGTTCTATGATACGGTGGCAGAACCGACTGTTAATACTGGTTTGCGTTTTTTGGTTGCAAATATTGCGGTAAGCAAGAGTCGCCACCGACTTTTATTTCATCCAACAAAGGAAAAGGAAAAAGAATAGAAAAAACCTTTTTTTGAGATGTTTATGAGTACGGGGGTAGATTATAGAAATGGAAGATGTTAGCACCCTTTCTATCCATGGTTTTCCATGGGCTCTTAGGTACTTGCTCATTTCTAAATTGCTTGTGTGTGTTTTGAAAAAGTTTTTGTTTAACTTCGTGGTAACCCTTGTATCTGTCCTTAAGAGTGTGACGAAGTTGTTTTTGAAAATTGTTTTGAAAGTGTTGGTGTGAAAATTTGTTTGAGCAAGTACCTAACAGTTTCTACCTACTCGAGAAAAGTCTGTTTGTTTTCTTATTTCCTTTAGACGGCGTTATCCTACTATTAAGGAGTAGGTAGCTCCATAATTGGAGTTTGAGGGACAATCGAAAGGGACGTTTTTACAGTCACATAAGCAATGATTAGGAAACCTTAGTAATTACCCTAGAGTCCTAAAGATCTTTCCGAGGCAATATTCGAATGAGGCATTTTTTATCTTTTGGGACTAGAGGGCGACCACTAAAATTCCCTATACTTCATGACCGTTTACCGAAGGCAACTGAAGTGGGATAAACCCTAGGAGTGAACATGTGTATGTGTTTGATTTTAGTTCATTTATCTTTGCACATTTAGGGTGATCTACTGTTTTAATTTCATTTATCTTTTGCATGCAAGCTTATTATCCCTACATCTAGACAGTTTATAGTTGTGGAAATTAAAAGCGGAAAAGTAAATCTACACTATTACAAAGCCTTGGGGAGGGGGTTACATAGCCAAAATATGAAGAAATAATAAGTAAAAACAATAATAAAACCTAATTAAAAAAAACTATTACAACCCTTGGCAGTTACAATAATTCGAAAAATAAATAAATAAAAAGCGCGCGAGAAAAACACGGGAATTAAATATCCTAATGAATCTAATTAATTAAAAGAAATATTTTTGTATTTTTATTTAAGAAAATAAAATATTTATGCATTAAACCTAATTTGTCTAATTAATTTTAATTATGAAAATAAACCAACTTACCCTAAATTAAATTAATCTACTTAATTAATAAAATTAAATTTAGTGAAAAAAAACCTAATTCTAATATTTTGTGGTTTTCTTTATTTTATGATTTAATTTAAAAAAATGATTTTTTTTTGTAAAAGTAATTAAACAAATAATTAAAAAGAAATAAGAAATTAAAAAGAGAAAAAATTAGATTGGGCCTGGTGAAAGCAATTCTGGAGGTGCATTGTTTAAAATTTCCAGGCCCAGCATAGCTGGCCCAAAATTGACATTTGATCCAGTGAGACGCTGGCCAAGAAGGTCCATTATGCGCCTGCATGCTTGAGGCGTTAGATCTGGGATGGAGATGATCCAATGATGAGGTGTTGTGGTGTATGATAAGCGCTTGGTTGTGTGGCACATGGAATCTGCTAAGAAATACCAAGAAAAAACACAAAAGCACACGCTTGGGATCGAACCCATGATGTTTTCTTTACACCTCCCTTCCTTAATCATCTGCGCTATCTAACCATTCATTAATATAATAACAAAAAATAAACATAAAGTAAATAAAGTGTTATGCCCAACTTGCCACACGCGCGCTTCTTGGTGGGTCCCTCTGTTTGAATGAACCAATCCCTGAACACCACGCCATTACCTTCTTCATTGATCCATCGTTTTAGATGATGGACTTTTACCTAAAGTCGTTTTCGTAAACCTATAACATTCTAAAACATGATTCAAGTATAATAAATTCCTTCCAAATACATGGATTGACTGCAAATCATCTCGTGAACACCAAGGGGTCCTTAATTTTGTCCAATTTTGCCTCTAGCTAGGGTTACCCAATTTGAAGCTTCAGAACCCTAATAATGGCATATCACGCATCCTGCACCTAAACACAAATTCAACTACACATAAAGCTTATAGGCATCCATATAAACACAAATATGCAATCAAAATAGATTAACAATGTAAGAATCCACGGATACGAATTTGACAAAAGTGACAAACCGTGATGATGTTATGCGATGATTCCTAGAGCTTTGATGCGTGCAAATGATGATGTTAGCTTCAAGAGGTTCCCATGAATGGATTGTTGGCCTTGAAACACCTTGAACCGCCCTCTAAATCATAATTCAATCACCACTTTTTTGTCAAAAGTTGGAGTTTTTCTGGACTTGTAGAGGCAGCCTTTTAGTGTCCATTAGGGCTGACATTCTTGTCTATATGTATGAGAATACATTAGGTCAAAAAAACTGGAACAAATCTTGGAGATTGATGAGAAAGAGATTTAATTTTCAACTTGATTCTTTTCTTTCTAAACTTGGACAAAACATGCTATTTTCTTTCCAATCAGCCCTTGCACGATTTATTTGGTTTGCTAGTTGTTCATGGACTCAAAATGTGCTCACAAAATGAAATCTTTGATTTTATTTGATTATTCTACTATTTAAATTGATTTATTTTGATTTAAATGGATAAAAATCAAAATAAATAATAAAAATAATAAAATAATAGGTGGATAAGCTTAGGGGCCGTGGGCCATCTTAAGAACAAATTTCAAACAAGAAAACATGGGCCCATTTGAAAAAAAAAGGTCATTTTGATCAATGTTGACTTCATGCACATTTCCAAAAAATGGTCAACTTTGACAATACATATCTGCCTTAATTTTAACCCTAAGAAGGTGTTCTTATACTTTTTGGAAAGCTTAGGATGTCCTCTACACAACCCTTTTAGTTTCATCTCAATTGGATCTTCCATGTTCATGTAAGGAGCCTTGACCCATAAGGTGTTTTTGTTGACCTTTTGAAATGACCTATAATGTCTGAATTTATATCTTTTCATGAGTGCATTTTTTGAACTTGAGGGATGAATATAAGTTATAGGGAATTGAATTATATTCAAAATGAGCATGGGATGAGAAATTTCAAATAAAGTATGAGAAAGCTATGCCTGGTCAAAGTTTGGTTGACTTTTCCTATAAAAACCCTAATTTAGCAACTTTTGAGTTTTGATGAATTTGGGGCATTCCTTGTGGAATCATGACAACCATTGATCAAATGATGGATGTTACTTCAAAATGTTGATTTTGACCAAAAATCTTGAAGTTTGACTGTATGTGGGCCACAGTTGACTTTTGACCTAGTATAGTTGATTTTCAGGCATCTGCACAATTGACTGAGCAAACTTGTAGTGCAAGGCATGAAACTTGACATGAATGATCTTGAGGGTATATTAGGGCAATGGAAGTCATTTAGGACTCTTGGAACTCAAACATCTTGATGAGGAGTGAAACCCTAGTTTGAGGCTCATTATCTTAGGAAGAGGATTTGTCTGGTCAATCCTTAGGCATCCTTGGGCAAGTTGAAGACCTCTAGAAGTATGTTTTGAATAAAATGAGAGGGAAAATTTTGGGGTGCAACAGACTGCATCAATAATATTATAAATATATAATGAAATAGGTACATAAATATCAAACTTACTAGATGTTACAAAAGTTTCAACTCCCAGAATGGCATCTTTAAGAAGTTTAGACGTTTTCTTCTTCTTTCTTTCAGGATTAGAGCCATCTGATCTTTCTTTCCTTTTTCCTTTAGAACAATCAACTTCATCAACATAATATTTGGTGATGTAGAAATTAGACATATCATGTCCGGCTCTAGCCATTCTTACAACATATGCAACTACGTCAGTTAAGTTACCAGTCTTGGAAAATAGAGGAAAGTTGTCAACATGGATTCTTCTATTCTTCGTGACTTCAGCTGGCTCAACCAAATGATTCTTTTTCAGTTTAGGGATTATATTCATGTTTCTCAAGGTTTGTCCATTAAATGGTTCTCCAACATTGGAAATTAAGTATTCAGTGAACTTGACCTCTTTTGTCAGAAAATCTACCAAGCCACTTTCTACAAAGATGTCCGTTAGAAGACGTCCAAATGGAATATTAGAAGAGACCTTTTTCTATTGATTCACAGTAGTTCTTGATTTTATGATAGCCTCCTTCAAATGACTAAACAGAACAAAGGGAAGATTTACCATCTTTTTGGCAAGCAAATAGTACAACATGAACTGCTGGTTGATGTTGAAATAATATGAAGAACTTGTTAGAGGTCTAGGGTTTATGCAACCCAGAATGATCTTGTGCCAAATTCTCAAAATGTCATAAATATCCTTACTTTTGTATTCTTTCTTCTCATTGGTGCAATTATTAAACAACAATTGACGGAGAGCATTCTTTTGAGCATTAGACCTAAACTCCATTCCTAATGTACATTTTCCTTTCAAAAACTCCAGACCTAGAAGATCTGAAATAGACTTTTATGTGATGATTATTCTTTGACCAATCACATCTGAGACAATATGAAGATCATCGCAGTCAGCATTCTTCCAAAAATCCTTTACTAAGGCTCCATAAATCGGACCATGTAACCTTTGAAAGTAGTTTTACCATCCTTGAGCTTTTAAATCCTCTCTAATGTCACACCCATTTTAGCAAGATTATCAAAATAGACCATGTATTCACGAAGAACTACTAACTCAGATGGAGGAATGATGCAGTGAACTTGAAAATATTTCTGAGTGATGTGGTTCTCATCAATCACTGGATTGAAAGATGAGGCTGAGGCGATTGTAGTTATAGGGAGAACAGTTTAAAATGACGGAGCCATTGTTGAACACGAAGATGCAAAAGTTGACGATGTTACGACACATAGATTTAGAGCTTGTTCCAATTCACTAGAAAACTTAACAACTTCTTCTTAATCAGGAGTCATCGTTGTTGAAAGTGGATGGAGATGTTGAAGACGGTTGTAGAAGAACTTTTGAAGAGGATGAGAACTCCGAGAGAGATGAGGAACAATTGAAAGAAAAGGGTTTTTAGAGTTTCTAACAAGCGTGAGGAGTGACGTGTGGCTCTGTGTGTTTTAAAAAGAATAAAAGAAATAATGGGGGGTAATTAATAAAAGTAATCATGACAAATCAATTCAAGAAATTTCACATTGTTCATGATCTAGCTTAGGTAGCGTGTGATGATTAAGAATAATCAAGGGTTACACGCGTTAACCACTTCGTCTAACTAAGTGACACGATCAATATACTCAGGGTCTGGATAATCCAAAAGGTTCCATCTGATCAGAGATATTTCTGACCGAAACATCCTCTGATAACCGAGTCTATAATAAAATTAGCAGAAGTATAATAAGTAAAGAGAAGGAGAGAAATGATAATGTCATATTCTTAAAGATCTTTTATCTTTTTTTAACTTTAGCTTTCTTTTAGATATAAATTCTGATCAACTTCTTTCTTCTAATGCTTTCTTCAGAGAAGCCTTTCAGAGGTTCTGAATTATCTTCATATTGATTCCTCTTATTTCTTTGAGTATTCTCAGTTCTCTGGTTTGATAAGAATAACCTTCTTCTAAACTCTAATCTCTAATCTGAAAGCTAGGATCAGTCTTTTCTTCAGATGATCTCTTCATTCTTCTGTTTAGAATCACCCATCTGACTTCTTGACAATAATCCAGAGTACAAATATTCAGATCCTTTATTATCAGAACGTCCATCTGTTTGTCAAAGTTCCTTTGAACAAAAGTTTATTTTTCAGAAGGTTAACATTTCATGAACTTATGAGAAGCTATGTGATAGAGAGAATTAACTATCATTTCCTAACGTCTTCAGAATTTTTGATTCCTTGAACACATTGCAAAATCTGCTCTAATACAAATATCATCACATTTTGATGATTTTGACTGACAATCATGTTCTTGCAATGTTGAGCTAACTTATTTAGAGTTAATATTTGATCATACTTCTGATGATTCAATCAACGTTCTTTCCTCAACAATGTTTGGTCTTCACCAAAGCCTCCTTCGACAGATCCAATGTTTAGATCTTCTGCATAAGATCTTCAGTCTGCTTGAACAAACAACTTTATCATGAAGTTCTTATGTATCATAAGACACAATCTTTCTTTTTTTGAAAATATTCCTAATGAGACCGTATGAGAAAGTCAAGGGTGGACTAACCCGTTTCTTAAAAACATCTCATACTCTCAAGGAACTTAATCAAAAGCATTCAACATATATAACTTCTTATCTGATGAATCTTTTCTTGTTAGCTTGTTCTTCAATTTTCTGATTTTAGACAGTAGTTGAATATTGAATAACTATCACCTTAGAGTATTTCTTCAGACAATATTTGGATCTTTATCTGACACTATTAGGTGTTTAATATCCATCAATAACAGAACCAGGCTTTGATAAAAATTGAAGGTGTGAAGAAAACATAAGAAAAGGGGGGTTTGAATTGGGTTTTCCTTTCTTGAATAACTTTCGCTTCTAAGCATTATTCGTTGAACAATTCTTCTGAGTGTTACTTCTAAATAATGCTTCTAATTAAGTTAAGACAACATAAACTCTAAAGCATAAGCAAAAGTAAAGAACGTGTGATATATCCTGGTTATCTTAAGAACCCCAAGCTAGTCCAGTCCACCATACCAAGGTGATTTCTCCTTAAACTCAAGGACTTAATCCACCATAACCAATATGATTACAATTGCACGGGCAACCTCCGGTGACTAACATCCAATGACATGTTCAGTGATCCAAATTGGATATAATAATCATTGACCCAATAAAATCCAATCCCTCAGAATCTCTTACCAGAATTTCCTTCCAATGATATCCATTAGTGATCTCACAAGGCTGACCTTCACTTAACCCCCTTTGAGATATGACTATCATTGACCCAATCAATCCACTACCAGGATTTCATCTATGATGACGGCAACCAAAGTCTTCTTGAGAATTATAAATCAACTGAGTCTCTCAAGGAACCATCAAACAACTGTTTGATTTACATTTGTTTACAATAATGCTTCTACACAAGTTGGATGTAAACATAATTAAGTACACCAGAAGAACCTAATACACACTAAAATATATTACTTTGTATTTTAGATTTAATGTGTGGTCTTCTTTTCTTCAAGTAGCTTCTTCATAAAAAACAATCCAAAGCACTTGATTTGCTGAATTCTTCTTCTTCATAAGCTTCTGGAAGCTTTGTTGATCTTGATGTAGTAAAGAGAAGAACTTCTTCATTGTGATTTATCTTAGAACATTTTGGACAATAACCTTTGTTCTATTCTCTTTAATGATCACTTTAGAGCACAACATTTATGTTGTGGATTTGTAACCAGAGCTTTCATGATCATCTTCATTATCTTCTGCAGCTCAGCAAGCTTTGTGCAACATATGAAATTAAGCACATTGTGAATCAATGACTTCATTGTAATCATTATCAACATGATTGAAGAATCATTATGGTAAGCTCCTAGGTTTCGTTGTTAGTGGAAAAGGTATTGAGGAAGATCCTGGAAAAGTTAAAGTTATTCAAGAGATGTCAACTCCCTGCACTGAAAAGAAAGTTAGAGGTTTCTTGGGATGTCTAAACTACATTTCCAGATTCATTTCCCACCTAACCACTAGTGAACCAATATTCAATCTACTGAAGAAAGATCAAGTAGTTAAATGGAACGATGATTGTCAGATATCCTTTGACAGAATCAAGGAATATCTTCAATAACCTCCAACTTTGATTCCACCAGTTGAAGGAAGATCTTTGATCATGTACTTAACAGTGTTAGAGAATTAAATGGGGTGTGTTTTGGAGGAACATGACGAGTCTAGTCGAAAAGAGCATGCAATATACTACCTTAGCAAAAAGTTTACCGACTGTGAAACAAGATACTCACTGCTTGAGAAAACTTTATGTGCTTTGGCATGGGCTGATCGCCGACTAAGACAGTATATGTTGACTCGTACTACCTTATTGATCTATAAAATGGATCCTATCAAATACATATTCGAGAAGCCCGCTCTCTCCGGAAGAATAACAAGATGGCAAATGATCTTGACAGAATACGACATTCAGTACACCACTAAAAAGGCAATCAAAGGAAGTGTACTGGTAGATCATTTGGCTCATCAGGTTGTAGATAACTACCAGTCTATGGATTTTGAATTCCCAGACGAGAACATTATGCTAGTAACATACTGTGAAGAACCTAGACCAGATGAAGGACCTGAAAAAGGATCCTGATGGAATATGATTTTTGACAGAGTTTCCAACGCGCTCGGCAATGGCATTGATGTTGTGATTATCCCTCCCAAAGGTTGCCATACACCCTTCACTTCCAGACTATGTTTTGATTATACCAATAATATGGTCGAGTACGAAGCATGCATTATGGGTATTAAAGTTGTTGTTGACATGAGAATCAACTTCTTGCAAGTATACGGAGACTCCGCCTTGGTAATCCGCCTGATTAAGGGAGATTGGGATATGAAGCATCCTAATCTCATCCCTTACCGAGAGCATGTGTTAACATTGATCATATATTTTGAAGAGATTACCTTTGAACATGTTCCACGAGAAGAAAATCAGTTAAAGGACGAGCTAGCTACCATGTCATCCATGTTCAAGGTCAGATGCGATAACGAATCCCCTCGGATCACTATTGAAAGATTATATGGACCAGCATACTGTTGTGAGGTTGACACTAAGGGAGTAAAGGAAAAGTCTTGGTTCCATGAGGTGAAAAGGTACCTTGAAGCTTAAGAATACCCTGAGGGGCATATATAAATGACAAGAAGTTTCTAAGAAGGTTCTCTGCCAAGTTCTTCCTGAGTAACAGAATCTTATATAAGCGCAATCATGATTCAACTTTTCTTCGTTGTGTGGGTAAGAAAGAAGCTGAAAAGATTATGGAGGATATGCACGAAGGTTTTGGTAATAATTCTAGCGGGCATATAATGGCTAAGAAGATTCTGAGGGCAGGTTATTATTGGTCCACTATGGAAAGAGATTGCCATCACCACTCTCGGACTTGTCACAAATGCCAAATCTATGCTGACAAAGTACACGTGCCTCCGGTTCCTTTAAATGTCTTGACTGCTCCTTGGTTGTTCGCAATGTGGGGAATTGACATGATTGGAGAGATTAGACCTACCTCTTCCAATGGACATCGCTCCATCCTTGTCGCCATTGATTACTTCATGAAGTGGGTCGAGGAAGCCTTATTCGCTTTTGTTACCAAGAACGTTGTGGCTCAGTTCACCAGACATAACCTTATATGTCGGTATGGTATCCCAGAAAGAATTATCACGGATGATGGTACCAACCTCAATAATACGATGATCACCGAGCTCTGTACGCAATTTAAGGTCCAGCATCATAACTCTTCTCCTTACCTACCAAAGATGAATGGCATTGTTGAGGCCGCCAATAAGAATATAAAGAAGATTATACGGAAGATGATGGTAACATATAAAGACTGGCACGAGATGTTACCATTTTCTCTTCACGGTTACCATACCTCGGTGCGCACGTTAACAGAGGCAACCCCATTTTCTCTTGTTTACAATATGGAAGTTGTTTTAACTGTCGAAGTCCGGATTTCTTCCCTGAGAATTATGAAGGATGCTGGTTTAAACGAAGACGAATGGATTCAGACTCAACTTGACCAATTGAACATGATTGACGAGAAGAGGCTCATGGCTGTTTTTCATGGTCAGATATACCAGAAACGTATGATCAAAGCTTTTAACAAGAAGGTCAGACGTTAGGTATATTAGATTGGTGACCTGGTAATCAAGCGCATCATCCTGCCATAAGGGGATCCCAGGGGAAAATTGACTCCTACATACGAAGGACCATTTGTGATGAAAAACATATTTTTCGATGGAGCCATGATATTGACCACCATGGATGGTGACGACCTTCCACACTCTATAAACGCGAACATTGTTAAAAGATGCTACGTATGAAAAGAGACCCGCTAGGTTGACTGGCCTAGGCAAAAATAAGGTCATCCCGGCGAAAAGGGTTTGAGAAAAAATTAGGGATATATATATATATATATATATATATATATATATATATATATATATATATATATATATATATATATATATATATATATATATATATATATATATATATATATATATATATATATATATATATATATATATATATATATATATATATATATATATATATATATGTATATATATATATATATATGTTATACACCCGGCAAGTCGAAAACTTGAAAAGGCGGCTTGGGAAAAAAAGGGTATCCCGGTGGACTGAAAACCTGAAAGGGCGGTCCAAGAAAAATTTAGGGATTAAGGGCGTGTGACTATGTACCGTCGGATCACCTTGCAGCCAGACTTTGTTATCAAGTGTCAAGTTCAAACAGTACGGATCAATCCAATCAACTTCTTCTAAAAGACAAAGTGATGAGACGCTCAAAGGTATAAAGGCTATAGAAGAATTGAAACCCAATGGGATTATTTCACATAGCGGTTTTTCTTTGTGTACCACTTTGTATATTTCTCATTTTTACGATGATATTCCTCTTACTAGGATGTCCGTCTCTTTGTACAAAAGCGCCTGTTTATAGGAGAAACTTCCTCAAATTAATATAAAACTTCTCTTTTAAAGTTCAAAACTATTTGTTTTGATTTTTCTGTTATGTTTGCAAAAACGTCCAGTGATTATTTTAAATGAACATATACATTTGAATGTGATTACTGTTTACAAATGTATGCATAAAAACAGGAAAGACAGTTACTAAGGGCTCTAAGAGTTGGGACGATGTTGAAATTCGACCATAAATCCCCACAGAGCAACCACCTCTAGAGGACTATCTTCACAAATTCATCCTCAGCAAAGATACATTCCCCAGTAGGTACGGAAACAGGGGTATCTTCTTGCAGTTCACCGTCATATCTTCAGCATATAGCCTAATGATTTTAGCTTCTCCAACAGTTCTTAACAGATAAAGAGGTTCAATAATTTCCCTAGCATCTTGGAGAATTCCCCAGCATGGTCTATAGATTTCTTGGGTTCCCCAATAGAGTTTCATAAAATCCCCAAGCAGTCCGTGAAGCTTTATTCCCCAGTAGAGTTTATTTCTCTAGCTATAGAATTCCATCCCCCAGCGGAGTTTATGTCTCCAAATTGGTAAATTCTTCCAACAGAACTCTTTTCTCCAGCAGGATTAATCGAGATAATCGTCTCCAGAAGAGTAGCCACTTGCATAAAAGGAATATTTGTTCTTTCATCCCCAATCAGAGTGCATATAATCCATGCATTTCAGAAACCATGACAGGTTATAAATTCTCCTTGAAGGCTTCTATCCTCAAGAAGAAGTCAAAAGTCTCCAGTGGAATATCCTCGGACAGAGAGCAGGAATCCCCAGCAAAATTAAATTCAACAAAAAAGTGGGGAGTTACATTCTTCATCTTCAGCAGCAGTCAGAGATTTATTTTCCCCGATTCAACAACACCACAAAGAGCAATTGATACGCTCACATATTACAGTCATACAACATTTACAATACATCATAGCATATGCATAACTGAAATGCATATAACATTCTCATTTATTTTGAGAGCATCATGCAATTCATACATCATGACATTGCATGAAACTGACTTTACCTTTTCAGGTTGAATTCACAAACAGATGAATACTATCAACTTATGCACTGAAGGTCAAAGATTAATGCCCAAAACTAGACAGGGAAACTATCTATACGACCAAGTGGTATGAACTCCCAGAGCAGGACGCGTTTACCAACAAACACAGCAAGCCACAGATTAATGCCCAAAACCAGATGGGGAAACTATCTATGTGACTAGCCAAAGAACAGGCCACAGGTTAACTCTCGAAACCATACGGGAAACTATATATGTGACTAGCCAAAGAACAGTCCAAGAATTAACTCCAGAAACCAGACGGGGAAACTATCTATGTGACTAGCCTGTACTAAATCTCAAAGATAGATTTAGCAGCAAGCAAGACTAGGCCACATATTAACACCCAAAACCAGACGGGGAAACTATCTATGTGACTAGCCGGTATGCATCCCCAAGATGGGTTTACCAACAAAAATAGATTGTGGATCAATTCCTGAAACCAGACAGAGCGACTATCTACACGACAAAGCATCTTTCCATCGGAGACTGAATTCCGACAAGCATACTCCATCAGAGACTAAATTCTGACAAGCATACTCCTCAGTGACTAAATACTGATAAGCATATCCCGCAGATAAAACCAGACAAAGTTTCATTTTGATACCCCTTGGATACATTCGGGTGGAGACTTGTTCTGATCCTCTTTTATATACAATCAAGACGAAGATTCATTCTGACGCTCCCAAGCATGTCTGCAAGATACAGTCGTACATAGGCTCATCCTAGCATACTTCTACCAATGGCCACTCCAAATGGCATCTATAAGCCCATCTTCGTTGACTCTCCATCACTTCTCCAAATGGAATCTTTAAGCTCATTCCCGTTATAATCAACCAACAAGTGTTTACTTTGAGCACAAGCAAGTGCAAATTTCTGGGAACTTAAGTTTTCAATCATCTTCTACGTTCAAGTCACGAATGGCGAACATCTCAATCTAACTCTTCAAATTTAAGAAGATTGAACAGGGGAAACTGTTGTACCCCAAAATTTACCCTTTTCATTTCGACCCCTTTGGCTTATATTTCATCATTACATGCATACATATCATTGGTTATATGGTTATGGGATCAAGGTATCTCTATCAAGCCTCATCATATTACAGGTGACGTTTATTTCATCAATGGATGTTCTCAGAGTATTTTTCATGCTGAAGATCGGTTCGCGATTTCGCATTGATTCAGGGTTCAAAGATTCACAATTCCAACCCGGCACGTCATATTCAGGTGTTCTTTCGCCAAGATATCCCTGGTGACGTATTCTCAAATTCAGGTTTCGATCGAGAGCCAATTCTTTAAAGGTCCTTAAATGTGAAAGTTTTCTCGAAGAAATATGGTGAAAAAGTGTGCTGAAAGTGTAGTTTTTATGCACTAAAAAATTCATAACTTGAAGCCCGTGGCTTATTTTGAACCCGTTCCAGTGGCCGAAATCCCGTCTTGACGCCATCTACTTTTTCATATCTCACAACTGGAAGCCAACTTCATTCAGAAAGTCTCTGAAAATATGGATTTATCAAGTGTTTTCGCACAGGAAAATTGTGGCATGTGTTTATCTGCTATGTATTCAAAAACTCATAACTCGGTCGCTTTTTACGTATCAAGCTGGTTCTGGTGGCATTGTCTCACAAATTGAGTTATTTAAATTTTGGTTTATATTTTCAAAAGCAAACGGTACCCCAAAGGCTTCCATTTTTTACTCGAATCGCGTGCAACTCACTGAAAATTCTGAAGCTGGAAATTAAGTTGTCTGAGACGAAACTTCAAAAATTCATAACTAATTCTCCGTTTATCCGATTGAACCTATTTTCGGACAAGAGTTTGTTCTTGATGTCAGCTACATTTTGTTTTCACACTTCAACTTTGAAAATTGCACTGAGGTCCCTGCTAATTTTCCTGGAACGTGTCAAAATCAAGTGAATAAAAATCTGCACTATTGCTTGTGATTATTGGAGGCCCAATTGTACATCCAAAGCCCATATCTTTGCCCTAATTTCCATTTATATAATCTAATTCTTTTCATACAAACAGGGAGAACAAAAAAACCCTTTCCACAACCTTTTCAAAATATCAAGTTCTTTCAAGAATCCTAGAAATCTTGAGATCTTTGTTACAAACCAGCATCTCACTACAAACAAGCCATCTCATTCACTTCTAGGAACTCAGTAGGATAAGGTCGGTTCAATCTCCATGATCAAAAGGGTGTAGAAACATTCATACATGCCATATCGATTTTAACATTACAAAATTTCATATATTTGTTTTCTTTGTATTTCATGAGATTCAACACTGCAGGTTTGGACCATTGTAATGGTCCCATGCAAGTTTATTATAAAACACGTTGAGGCCAGATCATAACACCAATCAATTCATGGAAATGTTATAAGGGCATGGGTTCAACACCCACCCCTACTGGTTTTGGTTTTCTTCCATTCTATTTATCCTTTTACCTATTTTCCTTCTTTCTGTTTAAAACATTTTTCATAAAACCTAACATTTTTCACAAACCTTTGATTTTTCATAATAAACTCAAATAATTAATTTTAGGTTTTAATTTAATTTTAGGTTTTAATTTAGTTTTAGGTTTTTAATAAAATCAACTTAGATTTTAGGGTTTTATTTAAATTAATTACCTAACTTTTTCTATTAATTCAAATCAACTAGGTTTTAGGTTAATCATCAAACTTTTTTTTATCAAACAATCAAAACAAATTTTCTCTTTTCTTTTCCTTTTATAATTTCACGTATGTTATTATTGTCGCGTATTTTACTATTTTTTCCGATTATTGTAATTGCTAAAGGAATGTAATAGCTTAAACTATGATTTTATCTGCTTGCTATTTTTTCCCCAATTTTGTGGTTTTGTACCCCTTCCTGAAGCGATGTAATAGCGTAGGGTATTTCTTTATTGTTTTATTATTATTTTTAATGCTTAGATTAATAGGATTGTATGGAAAGACATAAAATAAATAATTATCTAACCCTAATTGCAAGATAAATGAATTGAATCAAGCACACTTTGCACACTTCACCTCTAGGGTAACCTCTCTCGTTGCCTAGAAAAAACAATGGTCATGTCCCTCGAACATAGGGATACCATTAGCAAAGACCCTCAATTACAAATCATCATAAATATCATAGTCCTTCGATGTCCCTCGAAGTTGCATATGGTATATGATCTTGTCCCTCGATGTTTCCTACGAATATATATGATGACAGACCCTTCAAATTGCTAAAGGTATACCTACATGTTGCCTTCAATGACTATAACAATGACCCTAAGCCTGTCCATCAAACATCCAATGATAGTGCTCCCTAATAACTAATGGTAGGATAGCATTATCTAAAAGAGGAGGAAAAGAACAAAGAATTTTGAGTGGGTAGTTACTGTTAATTGCTTGCTCACAACTTAAAACACTTTTTCACACCTCACACTTTCAAAAACATTTTCAAAACGCTTTATTAACACTCTTGAGGACTGATACAAAAGTTATCATAAAGAAAACTTCCTTGCTATTTTTCATTTCAAAACTTTTTCAAAAGCACACACACAAATCAAATAAAGTGAGTAAGCAAATAAGAACCCGCACATAACTACCAATGAAAAGAATGCTAACACCTTCCCTTTTCATAATCTACCCCCAAAACTCAAAATCTATCAAAGGTCTTTCCTGTTCTTTTCACCTTTCTTTATAAAATAAAAGAAAAGTCAGTGGTGACTCTTGCTATCCACAACAATTGCGATAAGACGCAAAACAAACAAGTCAGTTCTCCCACCGTATTACACATAGAAAAACCCTAATTCAAGATAAAATACATGAAAATAAAACACTTCACACACATTCACCTCTAAGGTAGCCCACACTTGTTGCCTCAGATAAAAACAGTCATGTCCCTCAAACGTGAGATGTTTTAGCAAAGACCCTCGATTACAAGATCGTAGTCCCTCGACGACCCTTCAATGTTGCCTTCGACAAACGATCTTAGTCCCTTATAACAAATTGCTAAAGTATCGTACAAGTTGCCTTTTATGATTGTACAATGACCCATGCCTGTCCCTCACATCCAATGATATGGTTCCTTACCAACCAATGGTAAAATAGCACTATTTAAAGGAGGAGGAAAAGAATAAAGACTTTTTGAGTAGGTAGATTGCTCGTAATTTCTTGCTCACAAACTAAAACCATTTTCCACACCAAACACTTTCAAAAACAAACATCTTTTCAAAAAATATTTTCAAAATAAACATTTTGTATACATTCTCAACGATACGAGAATCATTGCAAAGTTTATCGTACTAAGGCGTTTTCAAAATATTTCCAAAAAAAAAAATTCATATACACTCTCAACGATACTAGAATAATTACAAAATCACCATTTTCAAAAACATCTTCAAAACATTTTCCTACTTACACAAAACACAAAGCATTTCAAAGTGATCAAGCAATTAAGAGCCCGTAGACAACTACGGATGAAAAGGGTGCTAACACCTTCCCTTTTCATAACCTACTCCCTGAACTAAAGAAAATATCTCAAAAGGTCTTTCCTGTTCTTTTCACCCTTTCCTTTATTGGATAAAAGAAAAGTCAGTGTGACTCTTTCTATCCACAACATTTGCAATCAAACACAATACACGCAAGTCAGTTCTCCCACCGTATCACAGAACTGGAGACTCTGTTGGGGATAAACTAAAAGTGGAGTTACCTTAAGAGCTAGATCACCTTTATTTCTTTACTTGTTTTCCTTGTTTGCTTTACATTTTGGGGTTATGCTTGGGTTTATTTCTTGCATAGATCATATACCCAGATCTGGGGCATTTTAGGTAAGTAGAAATAGATCGTTGGGACTATGCGGCATTATACTGACATGGTTGAAGCAATGGTTATGTTAGTGTGACACATTTGTTGGTACCGGTGTCCCTTGAGTCCAGTCAAGGAGAATACGGGGCCGCAGTGTAGTGTCATGAAGCACTAACTGGTAGTAGAACCTTAGTTGAACAACTTGGCCATTAGAAAGTAGTGAGATAGATGGCTTTGGTGCAAGACTAAATTTGGTTTATATTCGATAATACACTCATTAAGATCAGACTTTTGGGATATTTTGGCTGCAGTTTGGATGCTTGAGCTAAAACAATGCCTGGTGAAGAAAAATCAGTGATATTAAGGCTCCTAGAACCCATTTACTTCTTTTAGGACAGGTTGAGCCAACTAAAACTTCATAAGGGTATTTACCTATAAACTCCATGCAAGCCTAAACCTAACTCCTTGTGTGCTTTGTTTGTGTATGATTATTTGATCAAGCATAACATCATGACATCATGCCATAGCATTTTCACTAACCATTTCAAGGACCTAGGAATTTATCTTTGTTATGTTTTATAGGATATGGCTCTCGCTCGCAGAAATACTATCTGAATCAACTTCGTAAGGGTGCCTCCTTAACTCAAAGAGTTAGCATCAAGGGTTCCTGAAAATTCTCCGTTCAACAAAAGATATGGTCGGCTTCTCAATCTGGTTACCTCAAGCTTTGAAGAAGACATGATGAGGGTGCTCTTTCAATTCTTTGACCTTTTACATCATTGTTTCACCTTTTCCGATTGTCAATTTGTGCCCATAATGAAAGAATTCTCTCAACTACTAGGAGTATTTGTTCTTGATCAAATACCCTTCACCGGTTTATAGGAAGCTCCAAAACCTGAAGTTATTGCCACGGCCTTACATTTGAAGAGTTCTGACATTGTAGCTAATTGGGAGACAAGAAGTGGGGTCAAAGGCTTTTTGGATAAATTTCTTATGGAGAAGGCTTGTTTATTTTCGGATTCCATGAACTTTCAAGCTTTTGAGGAGATCTTGGATCTTCTAATTTATGGGTTGGTGCTTTTTCCTAATCTCGACCAACTCATAGATGTGAATGCTGCCAAAATTTTCCTTACTCGTAACCCTGTGCCTACATTACTTGGAGACGTTTTGCACTCTCTTCATACTCGCACTATGAGGAAGCAAGGGACTCATATGTGTTGCTTGCCTTTGCTATTTATGTGGTTTATTTCTCACCTTCCCCGATTAGTATTGAAGAATGAGCAACGTTTGAGGTATTACCTACAACCCTTCTCTATCTCTACGACAATTTGGCTATGCTCGAAGAGATGGTCTCTACGATGCACTCATTCAAGGTATTGTATTCGACTACGAGAATGATGTTCAAGGTTATCATCAAAGGTTTGTACATGCCTGGGGCATGGTAAGCAAGGTTGATAGCAAGACTTTGGGGCATAAGAATTCTATCCATCTAGAGCCTTACCTCAAATAGGTGCGAGCTCGCACTCAAAACCTCATGATGACGTATCCAGCCATCCTACCAGTGGTTATAGAGCCCATTGCCGAAGGGGATATTCCTTACACCATTCTCCATCCTAAAATTCCTACTGACCTCGAAGAGTTGCAAAAGTCGTGGATTCAACTCAAGGAAGAACGAGACACCTTCGAAGCTCGATTTTATGCAAGCGAGAAGAAAGTGTTGGAGCTCACCAAGCAACTTCACGAGGAGAAAAGCCTAAATGCCTACATCGACACAAAGAGGAAGCGTTCATGGGAGACCTGAGTCTTAGGTTTTAGGAGTTTTTATTTTGTTGTCTCTTTATTGTAAGCCCAACGGGCAATTGTAACTTTTGAACCTATTAATTCAATTGTTGTTTCTGTTTCCCTTTTGGCTAGCAAACTTAAATCTCCTGAGGTCATTGAAAACATTGCATCTACATAGCATGCATCATATAATAAGCAGGTTTTCCAATATAGGTTTCATCATCCTTTTAGTGTTTATTTCAGTATAAGATGGCTCTAGAGAAAACCGTCAAAGATCTGCAAATTTAACATGCACAGTTCCAAGAGACTCTCCTGAACTTAGCCAAAGGACAGCAAGAGATGATGACACTCCTTGTCACCAAAAAGAAGACTAAGAAACGAGTTGTTATCCTCAACATGGGAAGAAGGTTTAAAGGTCCTGCCCAACTGGCTCAAATAGAAGAGGCTTAAGGCTAGGGGTGTAAATAACTAATTTTCTGAGGGTGAAGACTACTCTGATGAGCAGTACCCATCGGCAGATGACAAATACAAACAGATGGAATACCGACTTAAGGCTGTAGAGATCCAAACAGTACCTGGTTTGGACTTTGGAGACTTAGGTTTTGTCCCTGGAGTGGTCATTCCTCACAAATTTAAGGTTCATGTCTTTGCCAAGTATGATGGAGTCTCTTGTCCAAAACTCCATTTAAGGTCCTATGTCCAGAAGATTCAACTAAACACCACCGATAGGAAGTTATGGGTTCATTTATTCCAAGAAAGCTTATCTGGAACACAGTTGGAATGGTTGTATCAACTAGAAGGGACTAATATCACAACATGGGAGGATTCGGTTGCTGCCTTCTACAAACAATACCAATACAATGCTAATCTTGCACCAACTCGCATGCAATTACAAAGTATGACTATAGGGTTGAATGAAGGATTTAAGGAGTATGTTAAAAAGTGGAGGGACCTAGCTGGAAGGGTGCAACGCCCTTTGACTGACAGAGAATTAGTGGACATGTTCATGGGCACCTTAAGTGATACATTCTTTAACTTGCTGATTGGGAGCTCTTCATCAGGGTTTACTAAGTTGATTTTGACTGGCGAGCAAGTTGAAAGTGGAATCAAAAGCGGGAAGATCCCAATGGCCTCAACCTCTAATGTTGTAAAGAAACCATTTATTGGTAAGAAAGAAACTAATGTTTTTTATGGACAAAGGAGCCGTCTCAAGAATGATCGTCATCAGTCGGTAGGAGCATTGTTGATTTCTAACCCAACCCATGTTCAACAACCACAACAATCAAACAATCAGCAAAGGCCAGATGCCCCGAGGAGGCAGTTCACTAGGATCAACACGCCACTGTCTCAAGCTTTACAACATCTGTTGAAGGCGGATTTGGTAACGTTGCGAGATCCTCACCCTAATCCCAATAGTTCCTCTCCCAAATATAATTTGAACGTGAAATGCTCCTATCATTCAAATAGTCCTGGCAATGACACCAACAATTGTTGGGCGTTGAAGAACAAGATACAAGATTTGATTGAAAACAAAGTAATTGAGTTTGACCCTCCACAGACCCCAAATGTGATTACCGCACCCATGCCCAGTCATGGTAAGGGTATCAATGCCATTGACGATGTCTCCTTTGTCTCTACCATCAGCGATTTGACTACTTCCTTGATGATCATTAAGAAGAATTTGATAAGAGCCGGTTTATTTCCGGGCTGCCTTAAAAATTGTTACCATTGTGCTTCCCAAACTAATGGCTATATGTGGCTGAAGAAAGGTATTCAACGCCTGATTGATAGCCATGAAATTTTGTTTGAGAAAACTCCACCCGTATAAAGATTGCCTGAAAATATACCCCCAAGAATTGAGACTTGAAGATGTTTCCATAATCACTATTTCAAACACTCATATTAGGATCACCTCTAAAGGCCCTATAAGGATTTCTGCTGAGCCAAGAGTGGCTCCCATGATTATCACTACAATGAGGCCAGTCACGTATTCCTCTGACAAAGTTGTGCCTTGGAACTATGGGGAAGTAATTTATTATCATGGTGTCAAGCAAGAGACATGGATTGATGAAAATGAAGATCCTAAAATTACAAATATTGCCGGAACTAGTAAGGTCACTAGGACATGAAGGGTCTTCTCTCTGGAGATCTCTCTTCCAACAATTACAACAACACCTGTTTGCATTCCTACTGTTGGGTCAACTGATAATGCCCAAGGTAAAGAGAAAGTAACTGAGTCTGCCCTGACGGAGGCACCCTTAAAAGAGGTGACAATTGAATACCCATCTAGACAAGAGATGGAAGAAATTCTAAAGATCATTCGAAAAAGTGACTAAAAAATAGTTGAGCAACTGGGGAAGACACCCTCAAAGATATCCATGTTGTCCTTGTTAATATGATCTGAAGCATATGCCCAAGCTTAAAGTGCAACAACTGAAGAAAAACACAAATAAAATAGAAAGTGTTCATCCCCCCGAGTGTTACGTATCAGAGCAATGACACTGACTCGAACTACTGAAGGTAAACCGCCTTCACTCTGGATTACCTGCACGTTACCAACATAGGGGTAATATTCAAACAAAAGGGGTGAGATATTGAACCATATAATATAACGTATGATAAATAAAACATTAGAATTAGTTCATACATGTTCACCACTTCTCATATTTTTAACAACATAAGCATAATCAGATCAACAACACAACGACTCAGAATGCAACACAGAATGAAACTTCTATTTATGCAAATGCATGTGGTACCAATGGAGAAGAACTCCCAACTTAAAATATTCCAATAAATAGAGGCATCAAAAAGTAATAATCCTTCAACTTAATATTTTGCCAATCCATGCCAACTTAACGAGCATCAGCTCTGACTTGATATGCGATGTATGCAACACAACATGAATGTAGCAAAAATCAACAAAAAATAACAAATCAACATAAACCAGCGTGGGACATAAGCCTACAACATCAATAACAATTCAACATCAACATGATTCAACTTTGGCCATAAGCCTACAACATAATATATGCCCATAATTAGAGGCATCTCAACATAAATCATCAACCTACAAATTCTCAATTCAGAACAACTTATACAACAATGGTATCTACCAAAACAACATGTACATGCAAAATGGATAAGAAGAACTATGCACCCCTCAACATGCACAACAACAAGACAGAATAAAAACCGACTCAATATCCCTCGACACGCACCGACACAAAGAAAAATAATAACTACTTATGCTCTTCGACATAACATGCAGCTTCGTGCAGCTCGACATCAATATTGTGCTCTTCAAAATGCCTTGTAGCCTAACACCGCTCGACATCTAACACCATCAGCATCCTCCTCGACCACTAATTCCAGCCAACAGCATAGAATAATACAACAGCATAACCACCATCACAACATAATCCATGGTTTTTGGCCAACTGCTAGGAATAACATAACAGCGGGAAACTATGTCTACTTTCAACAGATTCACTAATTGTACAAGAAAGTCACGCAGAGACCCTCCTAAAGCGACCACAACAACAATCCCTAATTTTCGACCAACCACTCGGAGTACCACAACATCTTAACACCTACATCAACAGGGGATAACTACCCTAACCTATCCATCGATTATACCAGGAAATTATTCAGACAACTCCAAACTCCCACAATACGACTAACGACCAACTCAATAACAGGTTCGCTAACCAAGCAAGCCAGTCATACGGTAACTCCCTAATGACCACGACATGGGGAAACATACAACTTCAAAAACGGATTCTGAAACATCAACGTACAACAGTCATACAAAAGACCAATTCCCACATGATACACATCATCAATCCCATTATACAGTCAGAACCCCACCCTTACCTGGATTGAAGGTTGCTCTACCAAAATTTCCAACCGACAGCCTTGCTTCGTTCTACTCGACACCGAGCAGCTGCTCCTCTCTTCGCATGGCTTCACACAGTCAGCGCACATAACTCCTTATTCTCCCAAAAACCAAATCCTTGTGTCATCTTAACCTTATATCATCAATCATATTGGGCCTAACATACACACCCTCACTTTACTACTTCCAACCAATAACGTAAGTCCAACACAACTATTCCATTAATTCCAACATTATTATTATTATTATTAATCAACTAATTAACTAATTAATAATAATCTAATAACTTATACCAACAATTCTCAACATCTAACAACTTCAACAAATAATCCTAAAAAATAATTTAATTAAATAATTAATTAAATTAATGGGCGTTACAACTCTCCTCCACTTAGAATATTTTCGTCCTCAAAAATTTACCTCATTCGAACAACTCGGGATAGGAGTCCCGCATCTTGCTTTCCAACTCCCACGTCATGGTTTCTCCGGCAGCTCCTAGCCAAACTACTTTCACCAAATCAATCTCTTTTCCTCTTAACGTCTTCATATCACGATCCGCGATTTGTACATGCATCGTCTCCACAATAATATTATCCCGTACTTGCACATCATCCATATGAATCACATGAGATGGATCTGAAATATACTTCCATAGTTATGACACATGGAATGCAAATTCGAAAGATTAGGCGGTAAAGCCACTCTATAAGCAACATTTCCAACTCTGTCCAAAATCTGATATGGACCAATAAAATAAAGAGTGAGCTTATTAGACTTCAATGCTCGCCCAACAACAGTCACAGGTGTAACTCTCAGAAACACATGGTCACCTGCTTGAAATTCTAAATATTTCCTTCGCTTATCATGATAACTCTTCTGTCTACTTTTGGAAGCTTTCATCTTTTCTCGAATCAACCTCACATTCTCAGTAGTCTCACGAACAATTTTAGGTCCAAGCACTACACTTTCTCCAAATTCATGCCAACATAAAGGAGTTCTACATCTCCGACCATACAATGCTTCAAAAGGTGCTATTCCAATACTAGAATGGTAACTATTATTATAAGTGAACTCTATTAATGGAAGATAAGTATCCCACAAACCTCCCTATTCAAGAACACATGCTCTCAACAAATCTTCTAATGATTGAATAGTCTGTTCAGTATAACCATCCGTCTGAGGATGATATGCCGAACTCAGCCTCAACTTAGAACCCAATGCCTCTTGCAAACTCTTCCAAAAATTTAAAGTAAACCTCAGATCTCTATCCGACACAATACACAAAGGAACACCATGCAGCTTTGCAATTACACTAGTATAAATCTCTGCCAACTTCAACACTAGAAAATTGATGTTAATAGGAGTAAATAAGCCGACTTCGTAAGCCTATCAATAATCACCCAAATTGAATCATGTCCTCTTAGAGTATTAGGTAATCCTGTCACAAAGTGTATCGAAATACTATCACATTTCCATTCTGGAAATTCTAACGGTTGCATCAACACTGCAGGCTTTTGATGTTCAACTTTCGACTTCTGACAAGTTAAACATGCATGCACAAATCGAGCCATATCATTCTTCATTCCAGGCCACCAAAACAAATTCTTCAAGTCTTGATACATCTTTGTAGCTCCTAGGTGAATGCTCAACTTGCTTCTATGACATTCCTCAAGAATCACTTTCTTCATCTTTGCATCATCAGGAATACAAATCTGATTACGAAATCTCAACACACCTTGCGCATCTAACTTAAAATCACTATTCTCATATTGATCGATCCCAACCATCAAACCTACTAATTTTACATCTAACTTTTGAGCTTCTTTGATACTATCCAGAAAATCATTATTAATTTTCAATATCCTCAATATAACACTATGCGGTGTCACCTTGCAAACTAAGCTCATATCTCTGAAATGTTCAATTAATTCCAACTCTCTAACCATCATTTCTGACATATGTAAAGTCTTTCGACTTAACGCATCAGCCACCACATTCGCCTTTCCTGGATGATAATTTAAACCAAAATCATAATCCTTCAACAACTCCAACCATCTTAGTTATCTCATATTCAATTCCTTCTGATCAAATAAATATTTTAAACTCTTATGGTCGCTAAATACTTCAAATCTAGAACCATAAAGATAATGCCTCCAAATCTTCAAAACAAAAACAATTGCAGCAAGCTCTAAATCATGCGTAGGATAGTTCTTTTCATGAGTCCTCAACTACCTTGACGCATAAGCAACTACCTTATCATTCTTCATAATCACACCTCCTAAACCCATCTTAGAAGCATCACAATATACCACAAAAGGTTCTCCTGGATTAGGTAATGTCAAAATTGGAGCCGACGTCAATCTTTTCTTCAATTTTGTAAAACTTTCTTCACACTGAACGTCCCACACAAAAGCTCTACATTTACAAGTCAACTTATTCAATGGAAGTTCCAACTTAGAAAATCCTTCGATAAACCTTCTACAATAACCAACTAATCTCAAAAAGATTCTAATCTCGGTAGCCGACTTTGGAGTTCCCCACTGCAACACAACATCTACCTTAGATGGATCTACGACAACGCCACTACCTGAGATAACATGACCAAGAAAACTAATCTCCTTTAACCAAAATTTTCACTTAGACAGCTTTGCATACAACTTCTTCTCTTTCAAAACTTGTAATACTATTCTTAAGTGTTTTGCATGCGCTTCTTCAGATTTAGAGTAAATCAAAATGTCATCAATGAACACCACTACAAACTGATCCAAATAAGTATGAAAGATATGGTTCATGTACTCCATGAATACACCCAGCGCATTAGTAACACTGAAAGGCATCACCGAATAATCATAATGTCCATAATTCATTTTGAAAGACGTCTTCTGGATATCTTCATCCTTCACTTTAATCTGATGGTAACCCGACCTCAAATCAATCTTACTAAACACTCGAGCACCCACCAATTGATCCATCAAGTCGTCTATTCTCTAAAGTTGATAGTTATTCTTAATTGTTACTTTAATCAATTGTCTATAATCAACACAAAGTCTCATACTTCCATCTTTCTTCTTTACTAGAAACACTGGAGCTCCCCACAGTTATACACTTGGTCTTACAAATTTCTTTTCAAGTAACTCTTCCAATTGCTTCTTTAATTCTGAGAATTTAGATGCAGACATCCTGTATGGTGCTATAGAAATAGGTCTGGTACCAGGTACATGATCAATAAAAAATTCGACTTCTCTCTCTGGTGGTACATCAGGAATTTCATCAGGGAAAACTTCAGGAAATTCACGCACCACTTGCAATTCCTCTATTACAGCTTGATTTTCGATAGATAGTAACGCCATCAACGAGAACATCTGAGCCTCTTCTTCCATCAACTTCCCCAACTGTCTAGCTGACAATAGACCAGCTTCCTCGTCTTCAGGAGTAGAAAACCTCACCGACTTGTCATAACAGTTAATATGAATATACTTATGCTCTAACTAGTTCATACCTAAGATCACATCAAACCCACTTAAAGGCAAACAAACCAAATAAACAGCAAAGTCTCTGACGAAGATCGATAAAGGACACTTTAAACACAGAAGAGAAGTATTCACCGGCCCATTGGCTGGAGTATCGACGACCATCTCTCTATTCATAGGAGACAACATAAGACCTAATCTTTTAACACAATCAGCCGTAATAAAACAATGAGTATCATCAGTATCAATAATAGTAATTAAAGTAGTACTATTAATGAAACATATACCTCTGACGAGTCTGTCCTCATTAGTCATCTGATTTTCAGCCAAAGCGAACACTTTTCCACTAGTTTGTGCCTTCTTTAGTTTCTGACACTGACTACCAATATGTCCTTCTTCACCATAATTGAAACAATTCATCTCCTTATGCTTGCACGCAGATACAACATGTCCAGTCTTACCACAACTGAAACACATATTCACCTCAGGAGTACACACATTTCTCTTATGACCAGGTTTTCCACATTTGAAACAAACCACACCAGCAGGAGCATCTCCCCCACTAGTCCTCTGACCCTGAGAAACTTTCTGTTTACCTTTACCAGCTGGGGCATCATAAGGCTTACCACAATTCTGTTGGTGCTTACCCATCTTCTCATTGATAATCTTATAATGAGCATTATTATCCTCTTCATAGATTCTGCAACTATCAATTAAATCAGCAAAGACACGAATCTTCTGGTATCCCACTGCCTTCTTGATATTTGGGTGCAACCCGTTCTCAAACTTGATGCACTTCAAAATCTCAGTATTAGCCTTGCTATAGTGCGGATAAAACTTAGCAAACTCCACAAAATTTGCAGCATAGTCAACAACCGACATACTCTCTTGCTTCAGCTCAAGAAACTCAATTTCCTTCTATCCACGAACATCTTCATGGAAATACTTCCTCAAAAATTCCCTACGAAACACAACCCAAGTGACATTTTCACCTACAGCTTCTAACCTCTGACACGTCTCTAGCCACCAGTCATCAGCTTCGACTGTTAGCATATGAGCTCCATAATGAACCTTATGTGCTGGAGTGCAATCCATCATGTTGTACCCCAAATTTTGACCTAAGATATCATCTCCTACCTGCATAATTACATTACAGGTGTTTTGATCCATCGATTTTAAAATTCATAACTTTTTTCAGGCCGAGAGCTATTTATGTTGAACACTAAATCATTTAATCGATTCGTGCTAAAATAATGTTTATTAATTATTTATTATCTTAAATTTAAATAATTGGAATTTGTTTTCGATTATTATGTAATTTAAAGATGTATAGATAATAAAATAAACATTAGAGAAGAGGCGCATTAATTGTGCAGACAGTATTTATTTATTACTCACTATCTTAAATTTAAATAACTGGAATTCATTCTCAGTTATTACATAATTTAAAGGTTTATGAATAATATAATAAATATTCGGAAAAGTTTATTGGTCAATAATGATTATTTAATCATTTGTCATTCTAAGTTAAATAATTGAAATTCTATTTTAATTATTATAATTTAGAAAGTTATGGATGATGAATTAAATAATTGAGGCTATTAATTGATCAATGATAATTATTAGTTATCTGTTTATTATTCTGAATGTAGGTAGTTGAAATTCGTTTTCAATTATTATACGATTAAAGAATTGTAAACGATAAAATAAATAATTAGAGAGAAAGAAGAAATTAATTGGCGAATATTGGATTTTTATTCATTTTTTCTAATTGTACAATTATTATGTAAATATTGTATCTATTACAACAAAATTACAATAATAAGTTTACAAAGCTAAAATGAAATAAAAAATTAATCTAATATTCCTAATTCTAAATCTTCTGATCCAATGCATTTTTGTCTGCTCACTTGATGTTACCTGCAAAATTAAAAGAAATTAGAATTCGAACAAATAATTAAAAGAAAAATTATTTAATGTTCATCATTAAAAGCAATGGTCGGAATCAGTTTACTCTTTTTTGCAAATCACGGGATTTCTCCCGGTTCACAAAAAAGAGAGGAATTTTTATAAATGAATGCACAAATCCACTTTTGTCAAAGAAATTGCATCTTTCAAATTAATTGCATTTTTTAAAATCTAATGCATTTTTTCAAAATATGCACAGCATACAAAGTCCCTGCATGATCTCAACAGCATATGCAAGCAAGCAAATGCCAACGTAAACCTATGCCCACATAGTAGAAAACAAAACATAAGCTATACTATTGCATTGAAAGTCAAAGATATGCAGTTTAACCAATATGCAAGCAATGTAACATTCCTTTTTTCATCATATTCTGGCCTTTTGCAATTTCAGAAAATAGTACAGCATATCATTTTATTGTCAAAATTGTACTGAGAGAGAAAAAGAGAGGAGGAAGTGTGGTTTTACAGGTTTGGCTTAGGCAGGAAAGGGATACAAGACAAACTGCAGTAATATAGCCAGTAGAAGTAAAAACATAAAATAGGAATAGAAACAAATTAGTGGTAGCAGTATGGTGCAGAATGCCAGGGAAGAGGGTGAAAGTATTTCAAATCTCCAGCCTGTAACGTAAACAAAAGAGAAGAGAAGACTGTTATAACATAACAACCAAAAAATCACATATCAGATCATCAATATCCAAGCCTTCAAGACTTAGAAAAATTGTTTCCAACAAGAGGATACCAAAACCAGCAGAACCTGCATAACCATTCCTACTATCAAAAAACCATAAAAAAACCAATATGGCCTAAACCTCACCAAAAACAAAAACTGATTGAGCCCTCAAGCCAACATCATCATCCTACTGTCAAATATACATCAAAAAAACAATTTCATACAAAAACCAGTTTAAACCATTTCACCATATGGCCTAAACACAGAACCATCCTTTCTACTGTCCAACCAACACAAAACCAGTTTAAACCATTTCACCATATGGCCTAAACAAAGAACCATCCTTTCTACTGTCCAACCAACACATAACCAGTATACCCATAAACCTGTCAAACTTATTGCCCAAGCCATGAACATCATCAGTCACAAGCCTGCTGAAGCCAAGCTAGGCCAAACCTGAAACGATCCAAGCCAAAACCAACTTCGAAGGTAACATAAGCAAGGCCTCAATACATTCATCATTGGCCAAAAAAAAGCAAAAATCATACAGTAGTATAGGCGAGAAGAAGAAGAAAATGCTAGTCAAAAAGTGAGCATTTCAACAGTAGCACTCAATCGTCCAAAAGCAAAAAGCATACAGTACCAAGGCAAAAGAAGAAGAGAAAGATCAAAGCTAAGGTGACCAGCAAGAAGAAGAAGGAAAACATATAAAATACCGGCCACCGAAGCAAGCTCGCGACGCGCCTCCCTTCCTCGCCTCGGCCTCCTACGCTCACCCGACCTCCTCCTCCGTCTCCGAAGGTAACCCCTTTCCTTCCCTCTCTTTCATGCATCAAATAACATCAAAAGTTCGAAGTAAGAATCAATGTAATCAGAATCAACACATGCAAAAAATGTAACCAAGCTTTAACAAATCAGAAAACGTTTTCGTACCCTGAACCCATCGTGCCTTGGTTTGCGTCGGAGGGAAGAGAAGTTTAGAGAGGGTGGCCATTGGACAAGGAAGCTTAGGCAAGTTCAGAAGCATGGAGAAGATAGACGCGAAGAAGATGACGAAGAAGAGAGATGAGCGTCGTTCTGCACCACAGAACCCTAATCCCCAATTATGCTAAAACAAATTAACCCTAAAATGAATTGTATAACTAATGGGCCTCACCCCATTTTTCCTGCTTAAGCCCACACGACCTACTTCTGCACCCCCTCTCTTTTTTCTTTCTGTTTGGGCCCTCTCAAACCATCTAGCCCATATATATTTTGCTTGTCTTTTTTATTTGATACACTTTTTCTTTTTATTTTACTTTCTCTAATTTTTTTTTAGAACTATTATGATGTTGGTTAATTAGTAAATATATTAAAAAACAAGAGATATGTCTAACTAGGTAAATTTTTTTTTTTTAATTAGTTTGACCTTTTAGTTTAAACTTTGGATTTAATTTAGGAGTTTTAATTTTATTTTATTAGGGTAAATTAATAACTTTCAATTTAATTTAGAACCTCTTAATCTTTTAAATAAGTACTTTATTTTCATATACATAAAAAAATATAGAATTTAAGAATGTAGACACTTTATTTTTTTTAATTCTCCTCTTACATCGCTATTAAACAAAACTCTAAAACATATAAAAAATAGAAAAAACTTAAAAAATATTTTATTAATTCATTTTCTTGCTTTATTAATATTAATATCAAAATATATAAAATAAAAACTTAAAACTAAAAAACATTATGTCTTCGTTAAATAATTCTCTTGCTTTTTATCCATATCAAAAAACGCGTAAAAATTAAAATACTCTCTTTTCGTTAATATTAAACAAAAAAATCATGAAAATGCATTATTCGCATCATTTAGTCTATCATTTAAATTATCGTTATTTAATCATTATCCGCATATTTTGTCTGTGTATTTATTCATTTGTTTATTCTGTTTATGTTTAAATCCAAAGGAAAAAACAGTAAATTTGTTGACTTCATGTCCTCAAGTCTAACTGCGCGAACTTTCGCATTTCATTAAAACTTAGGATAATTTTTCCTCAAATATTCAACCTTTTCAAAATTTATGCCCCTTTAAGCAAAAAACTTCGACATTAGGTCGTCGTATCTTCAAAAACCCGTCCGTATCCCGTTTCGGCCAAAACGATTTATTTTCAATCAAGCAATCAATTTTAAAAAAAACAGATATTTCAAAAGGTTCCTATAGAGTACTATAGATGCATTGGGTGCTAATACCTTCCCATTGTATAACCAACCCCCGAACCATAAGATCTTTTTTTCAAAAAACGCTTTGTATTTTATTATTATTTACATCGCATATTTAGGGTTTTATTTCGCTCTTTTCCCTTTTCCTTTGGAAACAATAAAGCGCGGTGGCGACTCTTGCTTTTGTGAGATGAATTAATCAATAATTCGATCTCCGATTTACCCCGCTACATTTTTTATCGCTACAGAATTGGCGACTCTGCTGGGGAAAGATTGACCTCTTGCTGGTCCATCCCTAAGTGGGTTAAGCCTAATTTGTCTTATCTGTTTACTATTATTTGATTTGCTTGATTATGTGCTTAAATTGGGGTGTTTGGGTTTTTTGCAAAGGACGAATCATATACCCGGATTAAGTAACACTTAAGGAATAGGACGGGCGGTATAGTCATGTTAACTTTGAGGGAGTAATCCCGAAGAAGGAGGCATGAGATCCCCCACTCAATGGAAGGCCCTCTTGAACTTAATATTTGTTTACCGAGTAATCGGGAAGACATTATTATTTTCGACCTAGGAGCCCGAGAAGTTGAGGACCGTAGAACCCCAACCCATCTTGGCCTTTTTAGGTGTAGCGCGGAGATTACAACGGAGTAATTCGGAAGTAGTTGTTACGCGATGCTACGCTCGGACGAGTTTCTCTTCAGAATATTGCTAATTATTGAGTAATCAAGACGTTGGTAATATCCGAAGGAGGAATGTAGACTCTGGGAACCCTTAGAACCATGTCTTACAGGTGCGATTGAACCGTTAGTACATACCTTTGGGTGGTCTTTACCCTCGACTCCATGCTGAACGTTGAACCTTTGAACCCCATGTTTGCAAACTTGTGTGTGACTGTCGCATTATCATTCATTCATGCATTCATCAACATCTTTGTAAAAAACTTGTTTTTCAAGGAACTTTGGAATGATTTTTGTAGACGTCTCAGGGTATTATGGAACTTGGAAGGAGAAATACTCGAAGCTTCAGCTTCAAGGAGCCCGAGATTGAAGAACTGAAGAGTTTGATTCCGAAGATCGAGAGTCCGACAGATTTTCAGAAGAAGTATGGGTCCATCGTACCGCTCATGAAGCGCAAGATGAAGAAAGGCATCCTCAACATATTGGTTCAGTTCTATGATCCCTTGTACCGATGTTTCACCTTTCCAGATTATCAGTTGATGCCCACTTTAGAGGAGTACTCCTATATTCTTGGTTTGCCGATCGCCGACCGTGTTCCTTTCTCTGGATTAGAAGAGGAGCCCAAATCCCACGAGATAGCAGCTATCACCCACTTGAGGAAGTCAGAGATAGAGGAGAATATGACTACGAAAGGGGGAATCCGGGGTTTGCCGGCGCAGTTTCTGTTGAAGAAAGCTCGCTACTTTGCTGATACAAAGGATACTGTTGCCTTCGAGGACGTGTTTGCTTTACTCGCATATGGTCTTTTCTTATTCCCTAACGTTGATAAATTTATGGATATCAACGCCATCAGAATTTTCCTGATTGGAAATCTGGTCCCTACGCTGCTAGGGGATACGTATTACTCCATCCATCTTCGAAACTCTTATCAAGGAGGGATGATTATTTGTTGTGCGCCGTTGCTGTATCAGTGGTACGTCTCGCATTTACCTGGGTCCGATGCTTTCTGGGATCTCGAGAAGGAACCGCGTTGGGCGCCAAAGATTATGGCTCTCACTCATTTCGACATTGACTGGTATAATCGAGTTTACCACGACGTGGAGATCATTGATAGCTGTGGTGCTTTTCCTAACGTACCTCTTCTCGGTACGAGGGGTGGAATCAACTACAACCCTGTTCTAGCGCGCCGTCAGTTCGGGTACCCGATGAGAGATAAGCCGAACAATATCCATGTGAGTGGTCTCTTTCTTCAGGAAGGACAAGATCATCAGGCTGCTAAGAGGGAGATTGAAGGAGCTTGGCGCCATATCCACAAGAAAGGGAGAGATATGCTGGGACATAGAGGTGTCGTTTCTTTGGAGCCTTACCTGCAGTGGGTCCGTGCTAGGGCTTGTGCTCTCAAGATGCCATATAAACTTGAGAAACCTTTATTCCCTGCCATCGCACCATCATCTGTTGTTATCCCTATCGCGGATGTAGGAGAATATCAAGGAAATCTGGCTAGGATGAAGTCCGAGAGGGATGCTTGGAAGGAAAAGTACCATATGTCTGAATATGAGAATCGAGTCCTGACTCGAAAACTAAAAGAAAAGGAGGAGTTGCTGCTTATTCAAGACGGCCGGTTCGTTGACCACGATGAGAAACTTCGTCAGAAGGATGCCTTGCTGAAGAAGTTTGCGAATGAAAGGAAGAGAAAGAGGGAAGGTTCGGTAAGCGTGGCTCTCGTTCCTAATCCGCAGGAAGAAATCATCGAGCGACTGATAGCTGATAAGAAGGAGATGGAAGACTTTTACGAAGAAAAGGTCAAGAAGCTCCGATTACAGCTGGTGTTTGGTCCGTCATCTGAGGATTCCGAGTGAGCTTTAGTTTTTAGTTCATTTTATTGATGTCATTTTGTAAAACTATGTAAAAGGGCTTCATGCTCCGAAGTTGTAATTTATTGTTTTATTATGGGCTTCATGCTCCAAAGTTGTAATTTATTGCTTTCATGTTTTAAAATTGTAATTTATCACTTTATTATGGTTTTCATGTTTCGAAGTTGTAATTTATTGCTTTCATTATTGGATTTATTATCCCAAGGTTGTAATTCACTGTTCCAAATTGTAAGTTGTAATTTATCGCTTTCGATTAATGGATTGAGTTTTTGTTGTTCCAAATTCCTTTACCATTGATGTATGCAAAATTATTAAAGTTCCTTGAAAAACTTTTAAAATGAGTCATCATTTGCATCGCCATCATGCATCATTTCACATTCCACTTCACGTGTTTTCTAGAGTCTCATCCTTGTTCTTTTTCCACCGAAGGTTGTCAAGCTGTCTCACCGATACGACACTCGGGCCAATCGTCAGAGGAAAATGGAAGATTTGGAACAGGAAAATGATGAGCTTCGTGGGGAAGTTGCTACACTTCGTGTCGAGATGGAAAAGTTAACTGCGTTAGTGGAAAGTTTGGTGGCTGTTCAGAATCAGCCATCGACTACGGCTGCCGAGATCCAGACTTCAACTCCCGTGGTTTCCGAGATTGTCACAGTTACTGCCTCCGTAACTCAAATCAACTCTCGGCTTCAACATCAGATGCCGAAAGATTTTCCGTGGGGAATGCCTTACAACTTTGTGCCAGAGGGGTATCATCCTGCCGTCCAACCTCTATTTCAACCTGCATTGTCTCTTCCTCAACCAGAGACAACTGCCATGCCGCCAGTAATTCCGTCTGTAACACCTTTTCCGCAACCAATTATGACGACCGTTGCTGCTGTGGTCCATTCCGTGCCTTACTTGAATGAACCTCCTTATCCTGCCGAGCCCGCTGAAAGTTTGGGTCTTTTTGATAGAATGGAAGAATTTCAGGATCAGTTCCAGGAAATGCAGAAGGAGCTTAGAGCATTGAAAGGGAAGGATTTATTTGGGAAGAATACACATGACCTTTGTTTAGTTCCGAATGTCAAGATTCCAGCGAAATTCAAAGTGCCAGACTTTGAGAGATATAAGGGTGATTCGTGTCCTAGAAGTCATTTGACAATGTACGTGAGGAAGATGTCTACGTACTCCGATGATCATGATTTGTTGATTCATTTTTTCAAGACAGTTTGACGGGTGCTGCTCTAAAGTGGTATATGGGTTTAGACAGCATTCGAATCCACAACTTTAACGATCTTAGTGAAGCCTTTGTCCATCAGTACAAGTACAACGTTGACATGGCGCCGGACAGGGATCAACTCCGGGCGATGTCGCAGAGAGACCGGGAATCTTTTAAGGAATACGCCCAGAGGTGGCGTGAAATTGCTGCTCAAATCTATCCACCTCTTGAGGAGAAAGAGATGACTAAGATATTTTTGAAGACTTTAGGATCCTTTTACTATGAAAGAATGATAGCCAGCGCACCCAGTGACTTCACTGAAATGGTAAGCATGGGCATGCGATTAGAGGAAGGGATTCGTGAAGGGCGTTTGGTTAAAGAAGGGAGTCCGTCTAGCAGTGCGAAGAAGTTTGGAAGTGTTTTCCCGAAAAGAAAAGAGCAGGACATCAGTGCTTTGTTTCCAGGTAGGCCTAGGAGAGGTTACTCTCACGTTGCGGCAGTCACTCCGGCTGTCCGCCCAGCTTTGATGACCCCAGCTCATCAAACTCCACCAACTCAACAACGGCCTTTTCAGCAGCAGCCTCGACAACAGGCTTATCCGTTCAACAATCAGAACCGTTCACCCAGAAAACCGCAGTTCGATGCCATTCCTATGACTTATACTGAATTGTTCCCTGCTCTCATCAGAAAGAATCTCATCACGACAAAGCCTCCTCCTGTCACGCCGAACAGTGCTTCTCCGTGGTACAAGGCGGATCAATTTTGTGAATATCATCAAGGGTCGCCGGGGCACAACCTTGAGAATTGCTTTTCTCTGAAGGCAGACGTACAGAGATTAATTAAGAATGGCATCTTGTCTTTTAAGGATGTTAATCCAAATGTCAGAGATAATCCTTTGCCTCGGCATGGGGCAGCTTCGGTAAATATGGTGGAAGGTTGTCCGGGGAAGTTCCGAGTTTTTCAAGTAGAACATATAAGAGAACCATTGATCAGGTTACATCAGAGTTTGAGAAGACTTGCCTTTGTTAGGCACCAACACGATTATAATGTTTGTGAATTTTTCTCAAGAGAGGATGATTGTCCTATTGTGAAGGAGGATATTCAAAAGTTGCTAGATCAGAGAGTCATCACTATTACCTATGACCGAAATCCGGAGGATGAGGTGAATGTTATCACACCACAATTCAATTTGCCAGAATCAGTAGAGATTACTTACAACAGTCAGACTGCGCCTGTTGATCCTTTGATTATTTACCCGCCTGGCCCTGTGCCTTACAGCTCAGACCAAGCTGTGTCGTACAAGTATAACGCCACAATGATGGAGAATGGGGTAGAAGTCCCCATACCAACCAGGCCATCTTTTGTTAACATTGCTGATGTGAGTAGAGTTACAAGAAGTGGGCGTGTTTTTGCAGCAGTACCGTCGAGGAGACCGGAAGTTCAAGTTAGGAGGCCCATACCGGCGGAGATTCCAGTAAGAAATGTTGAACCGAGGGTTGAGATAAACCGATCCAGTGAACCTATCCCACATCCTGAGGATGATGAGATTTTGAAACTTATCAAGAGAAGTGAATATAAGATTGTGGACCAGCTTTTGCAAACACCTTCCAAGATTTCCTTGCTTGCCTTATTGAGAGATTCTGGTGCGCATAGAGAAGCCTTGATGAAGGTCTTGGACCAGGCGTTCGTAGACCATGATGTGACGGTTGATCAGTTTGATGGGATTGTGGGAAATATAACTTCGTGTAACAATCTTGGTTTCAGTGATGAAGAACTCCCGGAGGAGGGGAGAAACCATAATATGGCTTTGCACATTTCAGTAAGTTGTGGAAACGATACCTTATCAAGCGTGTTGGTGGATACAGGTTCGTCATTGAATGTGATGCCCAAGACTACGTTGTCTCGGCTTTCATATCCAGGTGCTCCTATGAGGCCTAGTGGAGTAATTGTCAAAGCATTTGATGGTTCCAGGAAGACAGTTATTGGTGAAGTGGATCTTCCCATAGTGATTGGTCCCCATACTTTTCAAATCACTTTCCAAGTGATGGATATCCGTGCTTCCTACAGCTGTTTATTGGGTCGTCCCTGGATCCATGATGCCGGGGCAGTCACCTCTACGCTCCATCAGAGACTAAAGTTTGTAAGACATGGGAAGCTAGTGATGATTGGGGGAGAGCAGGCTTTGGTGGTAAGCCATTTATCATCATTTTCTTTTATCGATGCTGACGAGGATGTGGGGACCCAGTTCCAGGGTCTATCTGTTGCTAAGAATACAGTGAAGAAGCAAGGGGCATCCATCTCTTCTTTTGAGGATGCGCGGCGAGTGGTGGAAAGTGGTTCGGTCGAAGGATGGGGCCAGGTGTTGACGTTACCCGAGAACAAGTCTGGGGAAGGTCTGGGTTTTCATCCAATATCTGCAAGGGTCGAGAAAGAGGTGGTTGTTCGTCCGATTCAAGAGGTTTTCCGAAGTGCAGGGTTTGTACATCCTGAGGTTGATGCTATCATAGATGATGATTCCGAGGAGGATTTGCCCGTGTTTGTGACGCCTGGATTGGCTTGCCAAAACTGGATAGCTGTTGATGTTCCTGTGGTTATGCATATTTCCGAGTAATGTTTTGTTTATTTTCCTTTGAAAAATTCGCTCTGCCCAAGGCGAAACGTATTTTGTGTCGGGCTATGAAAAATAATTACTTTTGCTCTGCCCAAGGCAAAAGAGAGATGTCTGGGCTTTTTTTTGTTTCAAGTATTCCCCTTTAATGAATAAAAATGTTATTTTGTCCACTGCTGTTTTATTTTTCACTTTTTCTGGGAAATAACAATGAAAATTAATTAATAACATTGTGTTTTATTTGCACAAATCGATTTCTAAAATAAAGCATAATCATATGTGCAGATTAGTCCATGACTTAACCATCGAAAACAATGATCCTATGCCCTCTCCCAACTTTGAATTCCCTGTGTTCAGAGCCGAAGAAGAGGATGATGAAGAGATTCCTGTTGAGATTTCCCGTTTGCTTGAGCATGATGAGAAGATTATTCAACCATTTGAAGAACCTGTAGAGTTGGTCAACTTGGGTGATGAAGAAGATAGAAAGGAAGTCAAAGTCGGAGCATTGCTTATCCCGGAAGTTAAGGAGAAGATGTTGGAGCTTCTCAAAGAGTATGTTGACGTGTTTTCTTGGTCTTACCAAGATATGCCAGGGTTGGACAATGACATTGTGGAACATCGTTTACCGTTGAGACCTGAGTGTCCACCGATCAAGCAGAAGTTGAGAAGGACTCGTCCCGACATGGCTGACAAGATCAAAGAGGAGGTTCAGAAGCAGATCAATGCAGGTTTCCTTGTTACGTCGGTCTATCCTCAGTGGTTAGCCAACATAGTGCCTGTTGCTAAGAAAGATGGCAAGGTTCGGATGTGTGTAGACTACAGAGATCTGAATAGAGCTAGTCCGAAGGATGACTTCCCATTACCTCATATCGACGTATTGGTCGACAGTACCGCCAAGTTCAAAGTCTTTTCTTTCATGGATGGTTTCTCTGGTTACAATCAAATCAAGATGGCGCCGGAAGATATGGAGAAGACCGCTTACATTACGCCTTGGGGAACTTTCTGTTATCGGGTTATGCCGTTTGGTTTGAGGAATGCCGGCGCAACATACCAAAGGGCCATGACTGCTTTGTTCCATGACATGATGCATAAAGAGATCGAAGTGTATGTGGATGAAATGATTGCCAAATCACAAACTGAGGAGGATCACTTGGAGCATTTATTGAAGTTATTCCAGCATTTGAGGAAGTATAAACTCCGTCTGAATCCCAACAAGTGCACTTTTGGTGTTCGTTCTGGAAGACTTCTGGGTTTCATTGTCAGTCAGAAAGGTATTGAAGTAGATCCTGATAAAGTCAAAGCTATTCGGGAAATGCCCGCACCCAAGACGGAAAAACAAGTAAGAGGATTCCTTGGGAGACTGAATTACATTTCTAGGTTTATATCTCATATGACTGCTACCTGTGGGCCGATTTTCAAGCTTCTCCGGAAGAACCAAGGATGTGTGTGGACAGAAGATTGTCAGAGATCTTTTGATAGCATCAAAGAATATTTACTTGAACCTCCCATTTTGATTCCTCCGGTGGAAGGAAGACCGTTGATTATGTACCTGACTATATTGGAAGACTCCATGGGATGTGTGCTCGGTCAACAAGATGAGACTGGAAGAAAAGAACATGTTGTATATTATTTGAGTAAGAAATTCACAGACTGTGAGTCTCGATACTCATTTCTTGAGAAAACTTATTGTGCTTTAACCTGGGCTGCTCGCCGTCTGCGCCAATATATGATTAACCACACCACTCGGTTGATCTCCAAAATGGACCCGATCAAGTATATCTTTGAGAAGCCAGCCTTATCTGGAAGGATAGCCCGTTGGCAAATGTTGTTATCTGAATATGACATTGAGTACCACACTCAGAAAGCGATCAAAGGAAGTATTTTAGCCGATCATTTGGCTCACCAACCAATTGACGATTATCAGTCCATCAAGTTTGATTTCCCGGATGAAGATGTTATGTACTTGAAAGCTAAAGATTGTGAAGAGCCGTTACCTGAAGAAGGACCTGATCCTGAATCCCGTTGGGGTTTGATTTTTGATGGAGCTGTGAATTCTTATGGAAATGGAATTGGGGCAATCATCGTTACTCCCCGAGGTACTCATATCCCGTTCACGGCAAGACTGAAGTTTGACTGCACGAACAACATGGCGGAATATGAGGCATGTATTATGGGTCTCGAAGAAGCAGTGGACCTAAGGATTAAAATTCTTGATATTTATGGAGATTCGGCATTGGTGATTAATCAAATCAAAGGAGAATGGGAGACCCGTCATCCTGGTTTGATCCCTTACAGAGACTATGCTAGAAGGTTGTTAACTTTCTTTAACAAGGTGGAATTACATCATATCCCTAGAGATGAGAATCAAATGGCTGATGCTTTAGCTACTTTGTCTTCAATGTTTCAAGTGAATGATTGGAACGACGTGCCTACAATCCGAGTTATGCGCCTCGACAGACCTGCTCATGTGTTTTCAGTAGAAGAGGTCACCGACGACAAACCGTGGTTCTATGACATTAAACGTGTTCTTCAAACTCAAGAGTACCCGCCTGGGGCATCCAATAAAGATAGGAAGACGTTGAGAAGATTAGCAAGCAGTTTCTTTCTCAATGAAGAAGTTTTGTATAAGAGGAATTATGACATGGTCTTGCTCAGATGTGTAGACAGACGTGAAGCAGACATGCTGATGCAAGAAGTACATGAAGGGTCCTTTGGCACTCATGCCAACGGACATGCAATGGCTAGAAAGATGTTGAGAGCTGGTTACTATTGGATGACAATGGAATCTGATTGCTGCAAGTATGTGAAGAAATGTCATAAATGCCAGATTTATGCGGACAAAATGCACGTGTCGCCGACCCTCCTCAATGTTATATCTTCACCTTGGCCTTTCTCTATGTGGGGCATTGATATGATTGGAATGATTGAACCCAAAGCTTCAAATGGTCATCGTTTCATCTTGGTAGCGATCGATTATTTTACTAAGTGGGTGGAAGCAGCATCTTATGCTAACGTAACCAGACAGGTGGTAGTCAGATTTATCAGGAATCAGATCATTTGTCGATACGGTATCCCGAGCAAGATCATCACTGATAATGGTTCGAATTTTAATAACAAGATGATGAGAGAGCTCTGTGAAGAGTTCCAGATCGAACATCATAATTCTTCTCCTTACAGACCGAAGATGAATGGAGCTGTTGAAGCTGCTAACAAGAATATCAAGAAGATTGTCCAGAAGATGGTGGTAACTTATAAGGATTGGCATGAAATGCTTCCGTTTGCTTTACACGGGTACCGTACTTCAGTTCGAACTTCAACAGGTGCAACTCCGTTTTCCCTGGTTTATGGTATGGAAGCAGTACTCCCCGTGGAGGTTGAGATTCCGTCTCTGAGAGTGTTGATGGAAGCTAAACTTTCTGAGGCTGAATGGTGTCAAAGTAGATATGATCAGTTGAATTTAATCGAAGGGAAGAGATTGACAGCGTTGTGTCACGGTCAATTGTATCAGCAGAGGATGAAGAAGGCTTTTGATAAGAAGGTTCGACCACGCGAGTTCAGAGAAGGTGACCTTGTGCTCAAGAAGATATTATCTTTCCAACCTGATTCTAGGGGGAAGTGGGCTCCGAATTATGAAGGACCGTATGTTGTTAAGAAAGTCTTCTCTGGAGGTGCCATGATTCTCACCAATATGGACGGTGAAGATCTTCCGCGTCCCATGAACGCCGATGGAGTCAAGAAGTACTTCGCTTAGGCGAACTTCTGGTCAAATCAGTCTTGGCATCTGAGCACATTCTGGAATTCAAAGTTGTTAGGGAGAATAGTGATCATTGTTTTTGTATAACCTTTTATTTCATGTACTATTTCCCACATTTTTGTAAATCGTTGGAGTCGCGTTGTTAGCGAACTACCATCTTATTAATGAAATTTGAGCATTTACCTTTTGTGGGCAAAATTTTAATTTTTATGGAAATACTTGAAACAAATTTACTTAAAATGTTCTTATTTTAAAAATGTATCGTGAATAACGAAAGTAATATTAACAGTTTGTTCCAAGGATGGTCAAGCCATGAAATGCAAAACAGTACAGTAGTTTATCCTTGCATGATGAACATGTTTCGTTTCAAATTCGTCTTGAGGTGTTGGTTGTGTACACTCTTGGTTCTAGTGATGCTAAGTTTGGTGACTCCCCAGCTTTTCCAGTTGAGCGTTGTTTTGGCCACCTTTGTTTGGGAAATTTATGAAGTGTGGTACGCTTTGTCTCTTTCCAGTAGCCTATTGGTATTGTAAGATTGGATTCAATACTTTTCTCCTTAGAAGACTTGAGCCTTGTGGCGTGTTACGCTCCGACGTTGCTTTGGGGTTCCAATTCCAGTTATCTTCCGTCTTTTTCAAGATTGGCCGTGTATCTATTATGCTGTGACATCTTATTGTCTTCAAGATATTCCATCTGTCTGTTTTGTCAGCACAACATTCATTTACTCATTTACACTCATATCAGCATGCATATTCACATTTGCCGTTGATTTTGGGTCGTACTTTGTTTATTCAAACAACGTACATATTTCTTTCCAAGTAGAAGGTTAGCTTAGGCAGAAAATGTGCTTCTTTTCTAAATTCCCCAATCGAGTTACTTTCTCATTGGGTGGAGTCTTGTTTGACTGTTTTCTCTCTAAGTTATTCCTGGATGAAGTTGCTGCCTCTTGCATAGGCTATTTCTTTGATTCTCCCCAGTAAGTTCGTGACCTAGACAGCTGGTGCATTTATGTTGCACCTTTAAGTAGGTGATCTCCTCGGGAAGGATTGATTCATGGTTCTCTTTGACGAGGATTTTATTCTCTGCCAATATCATCGCAATTTCCTTCTGTTTGTTTTTTGGGAGACGACAAGCGGCAGCTCTTCATGAGCAACTTGTACGTTATAGACACCGTTGGAAAACGACAAGCGGCAGCTCTTCATGAGCAACTTGTACGTTACTTTTTGAAAGCGCCGAGCAGCAGTTCTTCACGAACTACTAGTGCGTTATTACTTTTTTTGAAAGCGCCGAGCAGCAGTTCTTCATGAGCTACTAGTGCGTTATTACTTTTTGAAAGCGCCGAGCAGCAGTTCTTCACGAGCTACTAGTGCGTCATTTTATTTTTTCTGAAAGCGACAAGCAGCAAACTCGTCATGAGTTACCAGTACGTTATTACTTTTCTGGAATACAGCAAGCGGCAGCTTCTTTATTTGAGCAGCTTGTATGTTATCGGTATTTTCTTTGGACAACAACAAGCGGCAACTTCTTTATTTGAGCAGCTTGTATGTTATTTGTATTTTTCTTTGGACAACAACAAGCAGCAGCTTCTTTATTTGAGCAGCTTGTATGTTATTGGTATTTTCTTTGGACAACAGCAAGTGGCAGTTTTCTTTATTTGAACAACTTGCGTATCTACAATCTTATTACTTCAGCATTAATGAGTATATCTCTGAAAATCTAGCAGAGAAGTCTGTTACGAGTCTGTACCTCCAGAAGTCGGTAATCAGTTATCAGCAATTTGATACTCTCTGTCTATCATTGACCTTGAGTTGCGAACTCACTGTTTTGGATCAATGATCTGTTATGGCCTATGCACGATGCTCTCTTTGTTAGGGTTAGAGGTCGTATTCCCTCGATTTTATTCGCTGTCCGGAGTCTGTCGTTTGAAGTCGATAGCTTGTTTCCCCAGTAATGTATAATCCATGCCTCTGTGTTTTGTTGGTGTTCGATTCCCCCCAACATTGTCTTGTTTCATACAATATCTTTCTCTGTGAGTTTGATCACTGCATTCATATCAAACATGACGACGGCATCTTAGGACAAAATTTGCGTAATTATGTATTTAAGTACCTTCAATCTCGTCGAAACGAAGATTTCAATCTTCATATCTCCGGATAGAAGACACTTAAATAGGGGCAGCTGTTGTACCCCAAATATTGACCTAAGATATCATCTCCTACCTGCATCATTACATTACAGGTGTTTTGATCCATCGATTTTAAAATTCATAACTTTTTTCAGGCCGAGAGCTATTTATGTTGAACACTAAATCATTTAATCGATTCGTGCTAAAATAATGTTTATTAATTATTTATTATCTTAAATTTAAATAATTGGAATTTGTTTTCGATTATTATGTAATTTAAAGATGTATAGATAATAAAATAAACATTAGAGAAGAGGCGCATTAATTGTGCAGACAGTATTTATTTATTACTCACTATCTTAAATTTAAATAACTGGAATTCATTCTCAGTTATTACATAATTTAAAGGTTTATGAATAATATAATAAATATTCGGAAAAGTTTATTGGTCAATAATGATTATTTAATCATTTGTCATTCTAAGTTAAATAATTGAAATTCTATTTTAATTATTATAATTTAGAAAGTTATGGATGATGAATTAAATAATTGAGGCTATTAATTGATCAATGATAATTATTAGTTATCTGTTTATTATTCTGAATGTAGGTAGTTGAAATTCGTTTTCAATTATTATACGATTAAAGAATTGTAAACGATAAAATAAATAATTAGAGAGAAAGAAGAAATTAATTGGCGAATATTGGATTTTTATTCATTTTTTCTAATTGTACAATTATTATGTAAATATTGTATCTATTACAACAAAATTACAATAATAAGTTTACAAAGCTAAAATGAAATAAAAAATTAATCTAATATTCCTAATTCTAAATCTTCTGATCCAATGCATTTTTGTCTGCTCACTTGATGTTACCTGCAAAATTAAAAGAAATTAGAATTCGAACAAATAATTAAAAGCAAAATTATTTAATGTTCATCATTAAAAGCAATGGCCGGAATCAGTTTACTCTTTTTTGCAAATCACGGGATTTCTCCCGATTCACAAAAAAGAGAGGAATTTTTATAAATAAATGCACAAATCCACTTTTGTCAAAGAAATTGCATCTTTCAAATTAATTGCATTTTTTAAAATCTAATGCATTTTTTCAAAATATGCACAGCATACAAAGTCCCTGCATGATCTCAACAGCATATGCAAGCAAGCAAATGCCAACGTAAACCTATGCCCACATAGTAGAAAACAAAACATAAGCTATACTATTGCATTGAAAGTCAAAGATATGCAGTTTAACCAATATGCAAGCAATGTAACATTCCTTTTTTCATCATATTCTGGCCTTTTGCAATTTCAGAAAATAGTACAGCATATCATTTTATTGTCAAAACTGTACTGAGAGAGAAAAAGAGAGGAGGAAGTGTGGTTTTACAGGTTTGGCTTAGGCAGGAAAGGGATACAAGACAAACTGCAGTAATATAGCCAGTAGAAGTAAAAACATAAAATAGGAATAGAAACAAATTAGAGGTAGCAGTATGGTGCAGAATGCCAGGGAAGAGGGTGAAAGTATTTCAAATCTCCAGCCTGTAACGTAAACAAAAGAGAAGAGAAGACTGTTATAACATAACAACCAAAAAATCACATATCAGATCATCAATATCCAAGCCTTCAAGACTTAGAAAAATTGTTGCCAACAAGAGGATACCAAAACCAGCAGAACCTGCATAACCATTCCTACTATCAAAAAACCATAAAAAAACCAATATGGCCTAAACCTCACCAAAAACAAAAACTGATTGAGCCCTTAAGCCAACATCATCATCCTACTGTCAAATATACATCAAAAAAACAATTTCATACAAAAACCAGTTTAAACCATTTCACCATATGGCCTAAACACAGAACCATCCTTTCTACTGTCCAACCAACACAAAACCAGTTTAAACCATTTCACCATATGGCCTAAACAAAGAACCATCCTTTCTACTGTCCAACCAACACATAACCAGTATACCCATAAACCTGTCAAACTTATTGCCCAAGCCATGAACATCATCAGTCACAAGCCTGCTGAAGCCAAGCTAGGCCAAACCTGAAATGATCCAAGCCAAAACCAACTTCGAAGGCAACATAAGCAAGGCCTCAATACATTCATCATTGGCCAAAAATAAGCAAAAATCATACAGTAGTATAGGCGAGAAGAAGAAGAAAATGCTAGTCAAAAAGTGAGCATTTCAACAGTAGCACTCAATCGTCCAAAAGCAAAAAGCATACAGTACCAAGGCAAAAGAAGAAGAGAAAGATCAAAGCTAAGGTGACCAGCAAGAAGAAGAAGGAAACCATATAAAATACCGGCCACCGAAGCAAGCTCGCGACGCGCCTCCCTTCCTCGCCTCGGCCTCCTACGCTCACCCGACCTCCTCCTCCGTCTCCGAAGGTAACCCCTTTCCTTCCCTCTCTTTCATGCATCAAATAACATCAAAAGTTCGAAGTAAGAATCAATGTAATCAGAATCAACACATGCAAAAAATGTAACCAAGCTTTAACAAATCAGAAAACGTTTTCGTACCGTGAACCCATCGTGCCTTGGTTTGCGTCGGAGGGAAGAGAAGTTTAGAGCGGGTGGCCATTGGACAAGGAAGCTTAGGCAAGTTCAGAAGCATGGAGAAGATAGACGCGAAGAAGATGACGAAGAAGAGAGATGAGCGCCGTTCTGCACCACAGAACCCTAATCCCCAATTATGCTAAAACAAATTAACCCTAAAATGAATTGTATAACTAATGGGCCTCACCCCATTTTTCCTGCTTAAGCCCACACGACCTGCTTTTGCACCCCCTCTCTTTTTTCTTTCTGTTTGGGCCCTCTCAAACCATCTAGCCCATATATATTTTGCTTGTCTTTTTTATTTGATACACTTTTTCTTTTTATTTTACTTTCTCTAATTTTTTTTTAGAACTATTATGATGTTGGTTAATTAGTAAATATATTAAAAAACAAGAGATATGTTTAACTAGGTAAATTTTTTTTTTTTAATTAGTTTGACCTTTTAGTTTAAACTTTGGATTTAATTTAGGAGTTTTAATTTTATTTTATTAGGGTAAATTAATAACTTTCAATTTAATTTAGAACCTCTTAATCTTTTAAATAAGTACTTTATTTTCATATACATAAAAAAATATAGAATTTAAGAATGTAGACACTTTATTTTTTTTTAATTCTCCTCTTACATCGCTATTAAACAAAACTCTAAAACATATAAAAAATAGAAAAAACTTAAAAAATATTTTATTAATTCATTTTCTTGCTTTATTAATATTAATATCAAAATATATAAAATAAAAACTTAAAACTAAAAAACATTATGTCTTCGTTAAATAATTCTCTTTCTTTTTATCCATATCAAAAAATGCGTAAAAATTAAAATACTCTCTTTTCGTTAATATTAAACAAAAAAATCATGAAAATGCATTATTCGCATCATTTAGTCTATCATTTAAATTATCGTTATTTAATCATTATCCGCATATTTTGTCTGTGTATTTATTCATTTGTTTATTCTGTTTATGTTTAAATCCAAAGGAAAAAATAGTAAATTTGTTGACTTCATGTCCTCAAGTCTAACTGCGCGAACTTTCGCATTTCATTAAAACTTAGGATAATTTTTCCTCAAATATTCAACCTTTTCAAAATTTATGCCCCTTTAAGCAAAAAACTTCGACATTAGGTCGTCGTATCTTCAAAAACCCGTCTGTATCCCGTTTCGGCCAAAACGATTTATTTTCAATCAAGCAATCAATTTTAAATAAAACAGATATTTCAAAAGGTTCCTATAGAGTACTATAGATGCATTGGGTGCTAATACCTTCCCATTGTATAACCAACCCCCGAACCATAAGATCTTTTTTTCAAAAAACGCTTTGTATTTTATTATTATTTACATCGCATATTTAGGGTTTTATTTCGCTCTTTTCCCTTTTCCTTTGGAAACAATAAAGCGCGGTGGCGACTCTTGCTTTTGTGAGATGAATTAATCAATAATTCGATCTCCGATTTACCCCGCTACATTTTTTATCACTACACATCACACGAAAGATTCTCTCAATCTCTTTCAACCAATCCAAAGCTCCATCAGGATCATACTTACCCTTGAAGGTAGGCGGATTCTCCCTCTAGAAGGTCGCCAAACTACGAGATCCAGCATTCTCGTTATTGTTTGGTTGATTCTCCATAGCATGCGCCATTGCTTCTAAAGCAACAGTAAGTGAATCATCATTCCTTCCAGCCATCTCAACTTATTATTACAACATAAACAACAGTTAGAACTCAAGGTAACAATACTCGATTGTTAGACACAACTACAACTCGACAACTTGGTCGGACAAACCGAATTGCTCTGATACCAACTTTGTAACACCCCAAATCTTCCCAACAATTATACATAAAATTAGAGCTATAAAACTTCCACAACTAAATCAGGATGCTACAAATTCAACATAAAACAATGGTATTCATTACAGATACGTAACACATTAAACTTGGATGAACCAACAACAACATAAATTAATCTTTCACAACCACGCAGCGGAATCAAATATTCAACTTAAAGAATATAACATCTTTATCCAACTAAAAAAAACTTCAAATAACAGTTATTTAACAAACAACATCTTAAAGTATAACAACTGAATAATAACAACAATAAAATAGTAAGCGTTCAGCCCCCCGAGTTTTACGTATCAGAGCAATGGCACCGACTCGAACTACTGAAGGTAAACCACCTTCACTCTGCATTACCTGAATGTTACCAACATATGAGTAACATTCAAACATAAGGGGTGAGATATTGAACCGTATAATAGAACGTATGATAAATAAAACATTAGACTCAGTTCATACATGTTCACCACTTCTCAGATTTTTAACAACATAAGCATAATCAGATCAACCACACAACGACTCGGAATACAACACAGAATGCAACTTATATTTATGAAAATGCATGTGGTACCAATGGAACAGAACTCCCAACTTAAAATCTACCAATAAATAGAGGCACCAACAAGGCATAAGCCTTCAACTTAATATTTTTCCAATCCAAGCCAACTTAATGAGCATCAGCTCTGACTTGATATGTGATGTATGCGAAACAACATGAATGTAGCAAAAATCAACAACAAATAACAACTCAACATAAATCAACGTGATTCATAAACCTACAACATCAACAACAATTCAACATCAACATAATTCAACTTTGGCCATAAGCCTACAACATAATATCCGCCCATAATTAGAGGCATCTCAACATATATCATCAACCTGCAAATTCTCAATTCAAAACAACTTATACAACACTGGTATCGACTAAAACAACATGTACGGGAAAAAGAGATAGGAAGAACTACGCGCCCCTCGACATGCACAACAACAAGACATAATAACAACTACATTCAATACCCCTCGACACACACTGGCACAAAGAAAAATAAAAACTACTTATGCTCCTCGACACAACCTACAACTTAGTGCAGCTCGACATCAATATTGTTCTCTTCAACACGCCTTGCAGCCTAATACCGCTCGACATCTAACACCAACAGCATCCTTCTCGACCACAAATTTCGTCCAACAACATAGAAAAATACAACAGCATAACGACCATTACAACATAATCCATAGTTTTCGGCCAACTGCTTGAAATAACCCAGCAACGGGAAACTATATCTACTTTCAACAGATTCATTAATTGTATAAGACAGTCACGCAGAGACCCTCTTAAAGCGACCATAACAATAATCCCTAATTTCTGACAAACCCCTCGGAGTACCACAGCATCTTAACACCTATATCAACAAGGGATAACTACCATAACCTATACATCAATTATACCTGGAAATTATTCAGACAACTCCAAATGCCCAGAACACAACTAACGGCCAACTCAATAACAGGTTCACTAACCATGCAAGCCAGTCATACAGTAAATCCCTAACGACCACGACATGGGGAAACAAGCAACTTCAAAAACGGATTCAGAAACATCAACGCACAACAGTCATGCAAACGACTAATTCCCACATAATACACATCATCAATCCCATTATACAGTTAGAACCCCACCCTTACCTTGATTGAAGGTCGCTCTACAAAAATTTCCAACCGACAGCCTTGCTTCATTCTACTCGACATCGGGCAGCTGCTTCTCTCTTCGCACGACTTCACACGGTCAACGTACAGAACTCCTTATTCTCCCAAAAACCAAATCTTTGTGTCAGCTTAACCTTATATCATCAATCCTATTGGGCCTAACATACACACCTCCACTTTACTACTTCCAACCAATAACATAACTCCAACACAATTATTCCATTAATTCCAACATTATTATTATTAATCAACTAATTAATTAATTAATAATAATCTAACAACTTATACCAACAATTCTCAATATCTCACAACTTCAACAAATAATCCAAAAATAATAATTTGATTAAATAATTAACTAAATTAACGGGCGTTACACCTTGCCCGTTGCACAATGGTCCATTTGTTAAGGGTTGTCATTTCATATATCATATGCTCATTTAATGAAAACATTAGACGATTTTGCATTCAAAATTTTGTGCTCCTTGTTTTTCTTTTACTTTATCGCATTTTCAAATAGCCATGTGACCTTACATGCACACACACACATTTGCATATCCACATCCACACTGGATCTCATTGACAATAATTCTTCTATTGCCGTTTATGACTTCAAAAATCCAATCTATCAAGCCGAAGACGAAGGTGAAGAAGATTATGAGATACCTGGAGAACTCGCCAGACTCCTGATACAAGAGGAAAAGGCTATCAAACCTCCCGAAGAACCGGTCGAAGTGATAAACTTGGGTACTGAGGCAGATAAGAAAGAAGTCAAAATTAGCACCAACCTGGAAGACAGTTTCAAGAGCAGATTGGTTCAGATGTTGCACGAATATGTTGAGGTCTTTGCTTGGCCATACAAAGACATGTCGGGGCTCGATATTGATATCATGGTTCATCGTCTGCCAATGAAAGAGGGTTATTCTCCAATTAAATAAAAAGTTCGTCGTATGCATCTTGATATGTCAGAGAAAATAAAGGTTGAGGTAATGAAACAGTTCAATGTAGGTTTCTTGGCAGTGACGTCGTATCCCCAATTGGTTGCAAATGTTGTTCTAGTGTCGAATAAAGATGGTAAAGTCTGTATGTGTGTAGACTACATGGATTTAAATAGGGAGAGCCCCAAAGATGACTTCCCACTACCATATATTGATGTCTTGGTTGACAACACTGCTTAACACAAGGTATTATCCTTCATGGATGGCTTCTCAGGTTATAACCAAATCAAAATGGCACCTGAAGACATGGAGAAAACTACTTTTGTCACACAGTGGGACACCTTTTATTATAAGGTCATGCCTTTTGGGCTGAATAAAGCAGGCGCAACTTATCAACAGGCTATGGTGGCTTTATTACATGACATGATTCATCATGAAATAGAAGTTTATGTGGATGACATGATAGCGAGATTACAAACTGAGGAAAAGCACCTTGTTCATTTGCAAGAAATTGTTTGACAGGCTGAAGAATAACAAGTTGAGGTTGAATCCCAATAAATGCACCTTTGGGGTAAGATCTGGAAGGCTACTAGGATTCGTTGTCAGTGGCATGGGAATTGAAATCAATCCTGCAAAATTCAAAGTTATCCAAGAAATGCCAGCTCCTCGTACTGAGAAGGAGGTCAGAGGTTTCTTGGGACGACTCAACTACATTGCCCGGTTAATTTCTCACATGACTACTACTTGTGAGCCACTCTTCAAGCTGCTGAAGAAAGATCAAGTAGTAAAATGAAATGAAAACTGTCAAATAGCTTTTGACAAGATTAAAGAGTACCTTAAAGAACCTCCAATTCTGATGTCACCAGTTGAAGGAAGACCTCTGATCATGTAATTAACCGTGTTAGAGAATTCGATGGAGGTATGTGTTGGGGCAGCATGACGAGTCTGGTCGAAAAGAGCATGCAATATACTACCTTAGAAAAAAGTTTACCGACTATGAAACGAGATATTCACTACTCAAAAAAACTTGTTTCACTTTGGCATGGGCTGCTCGCTGACTAAGACAGTATATGTTGGCTCATACTACTCTATTGATCTCTAAGATGGATCCCATCAAGTACATCTTTGAGAAGCCAGCTCTCTCCGGAAGAATAGCTAGATGACAAATGATCTTAACTAAATATGATATCCAATTCACTACATAGAAAGCAATCAAAGGGAGTGTACTGGAAGATCATTTGGCGCACCAAGCTGTAGATGAATATCATTCTATGCACATTGAATTCCCAGATGAGAATATCATGCTGATTACAGATTATGAAAAGCCTACCCTATATGAAGTGACCTGAGAAAGGATCCCGATGGACTATGGTTTTTGATGGAGCTTCCAACGCACTGGGTAACGAAATTGGTGTTGTGATCATTTCCCCCAAAGGTTGGAATACGCCTTTCACTGCCAAACTTTGCTTTGACTGTACCAACAATATGGTTGAGTGCAAAGCGTGCATCTTGGGTCTTAAAGATGCTATTGACCTAAGAATCAAGTTCTAAAGTGTATATGGAGACTCATCTTTGGTAATCAGTCAAGTTAAAGGAGAGTGGGATACAAAACATCCAAATCTTATCCCTTACAAAGAACTTGTGCTAAACTTAATCCCGTACTTCGAAGAGATCACCTTTGAACATATCACGATAGAAGAAAATCAGTTGGCAGATGCTTTAGCTACCATGTCATCTATATGTTCAAGGTCAAGTGGGACAACGAAGGTCCCAGAATTACTGTCGAAATATTTGACGAACCTGTGCACTGCTATGAGATTGACACTCATGGGGTAGAGGAGAAGCCTTGGTTTCACGAAGTGAAAAGATATCTCGAATCTCAAGAGTATCCTGAAGGGTCGTCAATTAACAACAAGAAATTCCTACAGAGGTTCTCTTCCAAGTTCTTCCTGAGCAATGGGATTTTGTACAAGCGCAATCATTATAACTCTGCTTCATTGTGTGGACAGGAAGGAAGCAGAGAAAATTATGGAGGACATACATGAAGGAATCTTTGGTACTCACTCTAGTGGACATATTATGGCCAAGAAGATTCTGAGAGTTGGATACTATTTGTCAACCATGGAAACTGATTGTGACCTCCATTCGAGGACTTGCCATAAGTGCCAAATTTATGCTGATAAAGTCCATATGCCTCCAATCCCTTTGAATGTCATGACTGCTCCTTGGCCATTTGCAATGTGGGGCATTGATATGATCGAAGAAATCAAGCCTACTACCTCTAATGGACATCGTTTCATTCTTATCGCCATTGACTACTTTACAAAATGGGTTAAATCAGCTTCATTTGCCTCAGTTGCCAAGAACGTCATGGCTCGGATCATCAAGCATAACCTCGTCTATTGGTATGGCATCCCTGAGAGGATCATCACTGACAATGGTACCAATCTCAATGATGACATGATCACTGAACTCTATGTTCAGTTCAAGATCAAACACCATAACTCTTCTCCATAGAGACCAAAGATGAATGGCGCAGTGGAAGCCGCCAACAAGAATATAAAGAAGATTGTGAAAAAGATGGTGGTAACCTACAAAGACTGGCATGAGATGTTACCATTTGCTCTTCATGGCTATCGTACTTCGGCGCGAACATCAACTGGGGAAACCCCATTCTCTCTAGTCTATGGTATGAAAGATGTCCTGCCTGTCAAAATTCAAATCCCTTCTCTAAGGATTATGAAGGAAGCAGACTTAGACGAAGACGAGTGGATTCAGACTAGGTTAGGTCAGTTGAGTTTGATTGACGAAAAGAGGCTCGCGGCTGTTTGTCATGGTCAGATGTATCAAAAACGTATGATCAAGGCATTCAACAAGAAGATCAAGCATCGAGTATACCAGGATGGTGACTAGGTAATAAAGCGCATCATTCTACCACAAGGCGATCCCAAGGGAAAATGGACTCCCACCTACAATGGACCATTTGTTGTCAAGAAAGTATTCTCGAGCGGTGCTATGATGATGACCATTATGGATGGCGAAGATTTCCCGCACCCTGTGAACGGGGACATAGTCAAAAAATACGAGGCATAAGAATGACCCGCTAGGTTGAAACACTTAGGAAAAATAAGGGCATCCCGACAAACCGAAAAGGTTCGAGAAAAATTAGGAATATATACAAAAGATTGTACACCTAGAAAGTCGAAAACCTGAAAGGGCGGCTTGGGAAAAAAAGGGTATCCTGGTGGACTGAAAATCCGAAAGGGCGGTCCAGGAAAAATTAGGGATTAAAGTGTACGACTATGTCCCGTTGGATAACTACAGTCAGCTTTATTATCAAGGTCAAAAATTCAAATGGTATAAGATCAGTGCAATCAACTTCCTTCAACAGCAAGGGACGAGATGTTCAAAGACATTGGGGTAATAGTAGAGTATGGAACCCAATGAGATCACTTCCACATGGCTATACTTTTTTTTTTACTTTGTACTCTTTTCATTTCACGACGACTTCCTCTTACTAGGATTTACGTCTCCTTGTACAAAATCACCTGTTTATAGGCAAATTATCAATACAAATACACCTTAAAGTTTAAACTTTTTGTTTTTCTATTTTGTTTACAAAAACGTCCAATGACTAAATTGAATGAACATATGCATATGAACATGATTAACTGTTAACAAATATATGCATAAGAACAGGATAAGCATTTACTTAAAATTCTAGGAGCTGGGATGACACTCAAGTTATCCATAAAACCCCACAGAGCTACTTCTATGATATTATCCCCAAAGAATAATCTTCACAGATTCATCCCCACAAAGGATACATTCCCTGAAATTTCCCTAGGGAGTTCCAATCAATGCACTTCATGGAAATTATCTTCCCCGACTGAATTCCAAAACTATAAAATCGACAAAGTTCTTCTCTCTAGAAAAATTCAATTTCCCTAAGAGAGTTTGGTTTCCTCACCGGTACCACTCTAACAACGGGTTTTATTTCCCCAATAGGGTTTATTTCCCTAACAGGGTTCATTTCCCTAACAAACTACAATTTCCCTAGCTCGAGTCTATTCCAAAGTACTATGAATCACTCGTAAAACTCCTCTCCCCAGTGAAGTTGCCACTATCCCCATAAAATTGTTGTAAAACCTGGAACCAGGCTAGATATCAGTCAACTTTATCCTCCTTAGACAAGTCGGAAGGTTATCCATCTCTTGTATCCCTAGTCAGGGTATATAAGAATAATCTTTCCCAGACGAGTCAGAAGGTTATACATCTCTTTTATTCCCAATCAGGATATATAAGAATTAAACTCCCCATTAAAGCAACGGACGACCAAGGTTCTTAAACTCTACTTCCCAAACAGAAACCAATACATCCCCTGCGGAGTTTCCTTAAACAAGTAAACAAGAATCCCCAACGGAAGCATTCTAGACAAGATTGAAGATACACATACTCTTCATCCCCAGCAATGGTCAGGGATTTATTTTCCCATACAAGATACTGCACAGGTTTACAAATACACTTCAATAACATTTCACATTCATACATCATAGCATATGAATACGAAACGCATATACCACAGTCTCATTTATTTTAAGAACATCATTACCCAATTCATTTCATACATCATGACTTTGGTACCCCAAAATTTTCCCTCACACTTTCTCAAGAATTCTCTCACAAGATCTCCATTGATTCAAGACTGCACAAGGTTTGATCAGCTCAAGACACCTCCCCAAGCACTGATGACTCAAAATTAGGGTTTGAGTTTGTATAAGTAAAATTGGACTCTTAATGCTTCATATGACTTTCATGGATCATTTTGGAACCCCAAGATTGCTCATGTCGAGTTTCAAGCTTTGGATCACATTTTTCTCAATTAATTGATCAGTTGACCTAAAATCAACTTTATTAGGGGAAAAGTCAATTGTGATCAATTGACATTCAAAATACATGATTTTTGATCCATATCAACTTTTTGAACTCATATATGGCGATTGATCAAGTTTGGATCATAATTCCTCAAGAAATTTGCTCAGATCATCAAAAGGGCAAAATGGTCAAAATTAGGGTTTTGATTAAATAAGTTCAATTATAGAGTTTTGACCTAACACATGACTTTTTGGTTTTAGACATGATATCAAGGATTCAAATGCATCATTTGGACCTAATGGCATGGCTTAAAACGTTTCCCAAAGATCAATTGATTGATAGTTGAAATTCAGTCAACTGATGAAAAGTCAACTGATACACTGAAAAGTCAAACTTTGACTTTTTGATCAAAATCAATTTTCAAAAATCATATTTCATCAAGACATGTCAAAACATTAAGTTTGTTCATAAAGAAATGAAAAAGTCAAAATTCATTTTGAAAAGTCAAAATTTCCAAGACTCTAAGTGTTAGAAATTTTACTTTTTTCTTGACTTTGTGCCAAATTTTCACCATGATGCAAGATGATTCAAGGAAAACTTCCAACATGAAATTTGTAGATCTTAAAAAGATCTAACACATTGTAGGATAGAACCTTTTCTAGAAATGCTTGGATTTTAAGTTATAAATTCATAAAGACATGTCCATGAAACAAAAACACTTAGTGAAATTTTGCCCTAGTTAGGCATATTTTTGACCTAACTTCTTGGCCAAGTTTCACATAGTTCTAAATTGATGACACTACTTTTGTCTCTTCCATTGAAGATTTAACAACCCCATTAACTACTGTGAATATTAATTTGCTAAGAGTCGGGGTGTTCCCTGGTTGTTCTAAAGATTGTGTTTATTGTGATCAACAAGTAAATGGGTGCAAGCAACTGAAGGAAGTTGTGCAACACCTGATAAATAGCCGCGAGATTCTGTTTGAGAATATTCCTACCAGAAAAATTTTAACCAATAAAGCTGAAGACCAATCCATAATAACCATTTCCAACAAGCCTCTTAGGATCCCCTCAAAGGGTCCTATTAGAATTTCAAATGAACCAACCATTGCTCCTTTAATAATCACTGCCATTGGGCCTAGTCCCTACTCCTATAATAAAGAGGTTCCATGGAACTATGGTGTTGAGGTTTATTATCTTGGGATATGTGATGCGGTGGCAGAACTGACTGTTAATATTGGTTTTGCGTTTTTTTTCCGCAAATGTCGCGGTAAGCAAGAGTCACCATCGACTTTTATTTCATCCAACAAAGGAAAAGGAAAAAGAATAGAAAAAACCTTTTTCGAGATGTTTCTGAGTACGGAGGGTAGATTATAGAAATGGAAGGTGTTATCACCCTTTCTATCCATGGTTTTCCATGGGCTCTTAGGTACTTGCTCATTTTGAAGTTGTTTGTGTGTATTTTGAAAAGTTTTTGTTTAACTTCGTGATAACCCTTGTATATGTCCTCAAGAGTGTGACGAAGTTGTTTTTGAAAACTGTTTTAAAAGTGTTTGTGAAAAAGTTTATGTTGTTTTGAGCAAGTACTTCAGATTTTCTACCTACTCAAAAAAGACTATCCGTTCCCGTTTCCTTTAGATAGCGTTATCCTACTATTAAGGAGTAGGTAGCCCCATCGTTAGAGTTTTAAGGGATATTCGAAGGGACAAGTACAGTCCCAAAAGCAACGGTTAGGAAACCTTAGTAGTTACCCTAAAGTCCTAAGGATCTTTCCGAGGCAACATTCGAATGGGTCATTTTGATCTTTCGGGACTAGAGGACGGCCACTAAAATTCCCTATACTTCATGACCGTTTACCGAAGGAAAACGAAGTGGGAAAAACCCTAGGAGTGAGCATGTGCATGTGTTATTTTTAAGTTTATTTATCTTTGCACAATTAGGGTTATCTACCATTTTAATTTCATCTGTCTTTCGCATACAAGCCGATTATCCATACATCTAGCAGTTTATAATAACAGAAAGTAAAGTGCAAGAAATTAAAGTCCTAACTATTACAAGGCCTCGGGGAAGGAGTTATATAACCAAATCTTGGGGAATGAAAATAGTAAATAGGGAATGACAGTAAATGACCTAATTAAACTATTACAATCTCGAAGCAATTACAATAATTTAAAAAAGAATAAAAAAACGCGCGCGAGGAGGAACACGGTAATTAAATATCCTAATGAATCTAATTAATTAAAGGAAACATTTTTGTATTTTTTTATTGAGAAAAATAATTGAAATTTGCAAGTTAAACCTAATTTTCTAATTAATTTTTATTTAACAAAATAATCAATGTTGAAATAATTAAAATAATTAATTTTCAAAAAATTAATTTTAATTATAAAAGACTAAATCTATTTTTGTGATTTTTTGATCTAATAAAAAAATGATTTTGTTTTTGTAAAAAAATGATTAAGCAAATAATTAAACAAGAGAAATTAAAAAGGAAATAAATTGGGCCTGTTGTGCAAGCAATTTTGGGGGTGCATTGCTGATTTTCCAGGCCCAAGATTGCTGGCCCAACGACTGTGTGTGATTCAGTGCAATCAGATCTGAAATGTTCACCATGCGCTGCAGGAATTGTAAGGAGGTACCTGGGTAAGGTTTCTTCAGGATGAGTCCGGGTGAAACTACATCAGGAATTTGTAAAGAGGAACATGGGTAGTAGGTTACTTCGGGATACGTTCATGTAAAACTTCAGAAGAAACCTGGGTAAGGCTACTTCGGGCTAAGTCTGTGTAAAACTTCAGAAGAAACCTGGGTAAGGCTACTTCGGGCTAAGTTTGTGTAAAACTTCAGAAGGAACCTGGGTAAGGTTACTTTGTGATAAGTTCGTGTGAAACCTTATTTGGAAATGTATGAGAAGGGACCCGTGTAAGATTTTTCAGGATAAACCCGTGTGAAGCTGCATTTCGGAGAAACCTGTGTAAGATTTCTTTGTGAAGAACCCGTGTAAAGCTGCATTTGGTCGCACAGATAATTACTCTACTTAGTTTCAGGAGCTAATCTTGGACCTACTAGAAATTTTTGATGATAACCATCTTTCATGAAAAGGTACAGGAATAATTACATGTGATGCATGAAATGCATTGTATGATTATGTTCTAAAAATAAATGAGATTATGATGTATGCAATATGTATGTGCACGTCATGATGTATGAACATGAAATGCTATTGTGACACGTCCGAGTCTGAGAAAATAAATCCCTGACTGTCATTGGAGAATACTTGAAATTGAATTCTTGGCCGTTGTAGAAAAAGTGGTTCTTCTACTTCTGCTGGGGAAGGAGAACGGAGATGACTATGTCATGGATTTACTCCTGTTTGTGAATATTCTGTCGGGGAGAGACTCTGCTTAAGAATAACTTTGTGAGGGAATATCTTTATTTGAAGGATGAACTTCCATAGCTGAAGGAATAAACTCTGTCGGGGATTGAGCTTCTGTGTTCGGAGAAATAAAATATGATTGGGAGAAAACTTTATGACCCATTTGCGATTATGAAATTCGGCTGGGGAATATAGATATCAGTTTTCTGAAGGAACCTGGCTGGGGAGAGTACTTCCTGTTTTGGGGAAGCTGATATTAATGCTTTGATTGCCTCTACTCTATGGGGAGTGTAGGCGCCACGGGGTCGTATGCTGAGGATACTGAAATGACTTTGCATCAGGACTTTTCTGCCCCTACATCTATTGTAGAAAGTACATGCAGAGGCTTTATGGATAGCTTGAGTGTTATCCTAACTCATGAGGTGCTTGGTAACCGCCGATCAGAATGATAAGTCTTCTACTGATAAGCAAGTGATAAGATGACGGGACATAGTCGTCTACTTTGATCCCTAACTTTTTCCTGGACCGCCTTTTCGGGTTTTCAGTCCACCGGGATACCCCTTTTTCCCAAGCCGCCTTTTCTGGTTTTCGACTTGTCGGGTGTACAGTTTTTTCATATATATATATATATATATATATATATATATATATATATATATATCCCTAACTTTTGCCTGAACCTTTTTTTTTGGTTCGCCGGGATGCCCTTATTTTTTCCTAGGCCAATCAACCTAGCGGGTCTGTAATCATGTGTAGTATCTTCCGACTATGTTCACGTTCACCGGGTATGGAGAATTGTCACTGTTCATAGTGTTGTGTTGTAGTACTGTCAAGGATGTTTTCTTGGTGGCACATGATTCGTTGCTGGAATGCATGCATAATTCCCCAAGTGATTCGGATGGAGATTTGCCCCTGGTTATTTGGCACTCTTGGAGAGACTGCCCCAAGTGTGTTAGACATCATGTCCTGTCCCTTGCTTATGGAAGACCTATTGTTGGAAGTGTCTTTCCTGGTGAGGTGATTATGTCCATTGAGAGGATGTTTGTTCATTGAATATCCATTGTACGGATTTCTCTGCTGTCAAGCAATTAGTCATGTGCAAACAATGTCATTTAAAAAATGCAAAACTCATGCCTGTCTTGAAATTTTTTTGAAAATGTGTTTTGTCTAGTGAACCAAAATTTGCAAGAATGTGATATCAATCTCAGGATTCGTAACAAGTCCTACAGGAGTCAGGATACCTTTGTAACAGTATGCTCTCAAACTAACTCATGCTTCAGCTAGGACTTTTAAGGGTTATAACGTGGTTTAGTTCACGGTTTAAGAAACAAAGGATAAAGGATCAAAATTTATTTGTACCCACCCGTTCTTCGTGATGTCCTTCAGTCTTATGCTCAGTTAATTGTGCATTTGGAATCCCCATTGAGTTTGGCATCTTATCCTTGATATTCTTGTGATAGTTTAGCAATTGAACGTTTGTTTGAAGAAGGCAGTCATTTTTGTAACCTTTTCTTTTTTGTCGAGGATTTGCAGTAACCTCCTTTTTTTGATTTTGTTATCCCTTCTTTTGCCTGAACTGTTTCTTTTTGTGATTATAGTCAGTGGGATGCCCCAGTTTTTTTCTTAAGTCTCCTTCACAGGTTTTGACTTAACGGGCTTTTCTTTTGCAAAATAATAACTGCCTGCTTTGATGATTATGCATAACCATCACCATCTTTTGATTCGGAGGGACGTCTTTGAGGCCATTCATTGTGCGAAGCGGAAGATTACGATTGAATGTGCCTCTGAATTAACTGAGAAAACTAACCTGCCCCAGGTTATGATTAAGGGTTTTAATTTGTGTGAAAGAAAAACTCCTACTTCTTTGGCTCAAAGGGGTTGACTAGGGATTATCTTCTTTATAACTCCATTGTTTAGGATTTGAAACAACGCTTGTACATTGTTAGTGGGGTCTGTTCAAAAGCATACTGTAGAGATTATGGTATCGTTTTTGTCATCCTCCCTCTAAGGCTTAGAGCTTTTAATCGAGAGTCGAATATCACGAAAAGGAAGTATAAAGCAGTTAAGCATAGTGAAAAAAGATTAATTCAAGACAAACATGTGTAATGCATTAATGAAATAACAAATTTTTGACATGACAATAATTGTTCGAATAAGCAAACAAAATACAACTTGAGAGTTAAATGAACAAAAATGCTACCAATCCTAGCCATGTTTTGGCAAGGGAGCAGTGATCACATTGGGAGTCTCAGGAGGGTCGAATTCGATCTCCTTGGCGTCAATCATGTTCTGGATCTTGTATTTCAGCGCCCAACAATCGTTAGTATCGTGCCCCGGGCTGCCAGAATGATAAGCACACCTTGCATCCAGATTGTAGTTAGGAGAGGAAGTCTTAGGGTTCGAATGAGGGTTTATCATTGTAATCAGATTCATATTCAACATGTGTTGTAATGCTTATGACAATGGCATGTTGATTTGGGTGAACTGCCTTGGAGGTCTTTCTACCCTTGGCTGATTTTTTCATTGTTGAGTAGCCGTAGACCTAGGTATCATCACGACCTCTACCGTTGGATGGTGCTCAGCTCTTCTCTGACCTCTTGAGTTATAAATGACATTGACCTCCTTCTTACCCGTGAATGGCTTCTTTACAGTACTTGAGGAGGTGTATTTCTAGATTTTTCCACTCTGGATCCCAGCTTCTACCCTTTCTCCAGTCAATATCAGCTCAAGGAAACCAGTTGAGGAGCTACCAATCAAGTGATTGAAGAATGGACCAGACAGTGTACCAAGAAACATGTCGACCAACTCCCTATCATACAAAGAGGGTTGGACTCTTCCTGCCAAATCTCTCCACTTCTGTGCATAGTCCTTGAAACCTTCGCTTGCACCCATGGACATACTCTGGAGTTGAGTATGGGTAAGGGAAAGGTCAGTGTTATATTTATACTGCTTGTAAAAAGCAGTAGCCAGATCTTCCCAGTTGCGGACATTGGTTCCCTCCAGCTGATAGAACCACTCAAGCTGAGTCCCAGACAGACTGTCCTGAAAGAAATGGACCCACAAGTTCCTATCACCAGTGTGAGGCTAAATCTTCCTCACATAGGAACGGAGATGAAGTTTAGGACAAGACACCCCATCATACTTCGCAAATATCGGAGCCTTGAACTTCTGTGGGATGACGACCCCAGATATCAAACCTAGCTCTTCGAAATCCAGCCTGGTATTCTTTGGATATCCATCACGCTCAGAAGATCCTCTAACTGTTTGAACATATCCTCAGCCGGGGGATACTGTTCATCTTTGTAGTCAGATTCATCCTCAAAAAATATCAGGCTAGGGTCTTCCTCCCTTGTTTCGCCTTCTTGGTTCTCCTCTTCTTTGGATGAAGAGGTTAGATCAACTGTTTGCTTCAATGGTCCCCTAAATCTTCTGCCCAGATTCAGGACACCGATGGTCTTCTTCTTCTTCTTCTTCTTCTCTTTCAGAATAAGGGCCTTCAGATCTTCCTGCCCTTTAGCCAAGGCTACTAACATTTTCTGAAATTGGGCATTTTGTGCCTGGAGATCCTTGATTTGTTCAGAAGACATTATTTCTGAAATAAACAGCGAAGAAGATGAGAAACCTGTTATGGTACCTGTTTATGCAATGTCATGGATGATATGTGTATGCAATGATTTCAAGGATTCTTAAAGACTCAAATTTGTTTAACCAAAAGAAGCACACGTTAATTGTATTAATAAGTTCGAATTGTTACAAAGAGTTCCCTTTAGGCTTACAATTAAACAGAACAAAACTTAAAGCAAAAAGAAAATTAGGTCTCCCATGAGCGCATCCTCTTTGGTGCAATGTAGGCGTTTATATTCCTTTCTTCATAAAGTAGCCTAGTGAGTTCTAGGACCTTCTTCTTGCTGGCATAGAATTGAGTTTTGAACGTATCCCACTCCTCTTTAAATTGAACCTAGGATTTTTGTAACTCCTCGTGATCAGTTGGCATGTCAGGATGAAGAACAAGAGAAGGAGTGTCTCCTTTAGCAACCGGTTCCATAATCATAAGTAGGATGGAGGGGTAAGGCATCATAAGACTTTGGGCGCGGGCTCGTACCCATCTGAGATAGGACCAAGAGGGATGGAATTCTTGTGTCCCAATGTCTTGCTATCAACTCTATGTACCATGCCCCAAGCTCGCATGAACCTTTTACGGTAACCCTGAGCATCATTCTCATAGTCGAAGGCGATTCCTTGGATAAGTCTATCATGAGGACCATACCTTCTCGCATAACCAAATTGTCGCAGTGCCAAACAAGGATTATGAATTATTCCTCCCCTAATGCCTAAGAGAGGGACATTAGGGAATTCACCACAGTGATCGATGATGGTAACATCTTCCGAGGACCGTGAACACCAATAAATGTATGAATGTGTAAGGGATATCAGCCTATGATACCATTTCATACCCCGCTCATTCTTCAAAATAGACCTGGGTAGGTGCGAAATAAACCACCTAGCCAATAGAGGGGTGCAACATAGGAGGGTCCCCCTTCTCTTTAGAGTGCGAGCATGCAGAGAGTGTAGAATATCCCCAAGTAATGTAGGCACCGGATTATGAGACAGAAAAACCATAATCGTATTCACATCTACAAGTTGGTCCGCGTTAGGGAATAGTACCATCCCGTAGATGAGGAGTGCCAATACCTCTTCAAAAGCTTGTAAATCTAGGGTATCCCAAAAACAGTGAGCTTTCTCGAAAAGAAATTTAACCGGGATTCTTTGGACAGTTCCCCTAGTTTCCTAATTTGTCACTACATTAGACCGTTGTAAGGATAGAGCTTGAGCAATCTCTTCAGGCTTTGGATGTCTTTCCGTACCGTTGAAAGGTAACTGATCAAGAATAGGTACCCCTAATAACCGAGAAAATTCCTCCATAGTAGGCACTAGCTGGTAATCTGGGAAGGTGAAGCAGTGGTACAAAGGATCAAAGAACTGAAATTGCACTTTTAATAATTCTTCATCAGGTTTTAAAGTGACCAAGTTGAGCAGCTGACCATGTTTTCAGTGAAGGGAGAGCTTTCAGGAATCCTTAATGCTAAGTCCTTTAGTTGAGGAGGTACTTTCACAAGGTTAATCTGGATAGTGTTCCTGCGGGCGGATGCCATGTCCTACAAAATAAAACATATATGAGCCCTAGAAAATCCTTGAAATGGTTAGTATGATATGCCATGTTTATGATGTCATGATTATGCTAAAAAATCACATGTATAGAAAGCAACAGACAAGTCACACTAAGTCCTTAGGTTTAAAGCATGTATGAGTTTTAAGGTCATACCCTCTTGAAGCTGGATTGGTTCAACCTGTCCTATAAATAGTAATCGGGTTCTAAGGTATCTGAATATCACTGATCTTTCCCCCAAGCTTTGTTCAATAGGCGATTGACTCACAACCAAACAAAAATCAGGAGTCAAACCTCAATGAGTGTAGCATCGAGTATCTGTCGACCTTGGAATACACCAAAAATGGCCATCTCACTACGTCCTACTGGCCAAGTTGTGCAATTAAAGTTCTAAGGTCAATTGATGCTTTATGACACCACACAGCGGCCCCGTATTCTCCTTGATTGACTCAAGGGCTACCGGTACCAACCAAAGTTTCGCATCAATGTAGCTACTGCTTCAACCGTGTCGGTATACCCCACACAGTTCCCACACAGTTTATTGCTACTTATCTAAAAGGAATTCCCAGATCCAGGTGTAGGATCTTCAATAATACCCAAATACAACCCTCGAAGATAAAGCAGGAAAAGAAAACAAGAAAGTAATTTTTAAAAATGACCTAGATCCTAAGGTATACCCCACTTATTTATTTCCCCAACAGAGCCTCCAGTTCTGCAATATGGTGGCAGAACTGACTGTTAATACTGGTTTTGCGTTTTTTGTTCGCAAATGTCGTAGTAAGCAAGAGTTGCCACCGACTTTTATTTCATCCAACAAAGGAAAAGGAAAAAGAACAGAAAAAAACCTTTTTCGAGATGTTTTTTAGTACGGGGGGTAGATTATAGAAAGGGAAGGTGTTAGCACCCTTTCTATCCATGGTTTTTCATGGGCTCTTAGGTACTTGCTCATTTTGAAATTTCTTGTGTGTGTTTTGAAAAGTTTTTGTTTAACTTCGTGATAACCCTTGTATCTGTCCTCAAGAGTGTGACGAAGTTGTTTTTGAAAACTATTTTGAAAGTGTTTGTGAAAAAAAAATTTGTTTTGAGCAAGTACTTAAGATTTTCTACCTACTCAAAAAAGACTATGCATTCTCGTTTCCTTTAGATAGAGCTATCCTACTATTAAGGAGTAGGTAGCCCCATAGTTGGAGTTTTAAGGGACATTCGAAGGGACAAGTACAGTCACAAAAGCAACGGTTAGGAAACCTTAGTAGTTACCCTAAAGTCCTAAAGATCTTTTCGAGGCAACATTCGAATGGGTCATTTTGATCTTTCGGGACTGGAGGACGATCACTAAAATTCCCTATACTTCATGACCGTTTGCCGAAGGCAACCGAAGTGGGGCAAATCCTAGGAGTGAGCATATGCATGTGTTATTTTTCAGTTTATTTATCTTTGCACAATTAGGGTTATCTACCGTTTTAATTTCATTTATCTTTCGGATACAAGCCTATTATCCATACATCTAGCAGTTTATAATAACAGAAAGTAAAGTGCGAGAAATTAAAGTCCTAACTATTACAAGGCCTTGGGGAAGGGGTTACATAACCAAAACTTGGGGAATGAAAACAGTAAATAGAGAATGACAGTAAATGACCTAATTAAACTATTACAATCTCGAAGAAATTACAATAATTTAAAAATGAATAAATAAAATGCGCGCGAGGAGGAACACGAGAATTAAATATCCTAATGAATCTAATTAATTAAAGGAAACATTTTTGTATTTTTTTATTGAGAAAAATAATTGAAATTTGCAAGTTAAACCTAATTTTCTAATTAATTTTTATTTAACAAAATAATCAATGTTGAAATAATTAGAATAATTAATTTTCAAAAAATTAATTTTAATTATAAAAGCCTAAATCTATTTTTGTGATTTTTTGATCTATTAAAAAAATGATTTTGTTTTTGTAAAAAAATGATTAAGCAAATAATTAAACAAGAGAAATTAAAAAGGAAATAAATTGGGCCTGTTGTGCAAGCAATTTTGGGGGTGCATTGCTGATTTTCCAAGCCCAAGATTGTTGGCCCAACGACTGCGTGTGATTCAGTGCAATCAGATCTGAAATGTTTACCATGCGCTGCACTCACTGAGGGTTGGATCTGGATCCAGGGATGATCTAATGGCTGGATTTGGAGGACGCAAGGTGGCCTTCATGGGTAAACACGCACTGGATCCTGTAAAGAAATAATAGAAAAAACAAGATGCTTGGATCTGGGATTGAACCTAGGTCCTTCCCTTCATATGCTCGCTTGCCTTGCCATCTGTGTTGGTTGGTTTATTTGTTAACATAATAACACAAATAAAATATAAAGGAAATTAAGCATTATGCCCCAAAAACGCGTGCGGATTCAAATCCTCCAATGGTTATCAACCACATCATCGTCTTCTCCCCAGACTGTTGTCTTTGATGCCAACCTTTTACCTACGGACAAAATTGTCACTAGAGGCTATAGTGACAGTTTTTATCCATAGCTATAACCCTGCAACAATTAAAAATGTAATACAAGCCAAATCAATCCTAACTAAGGGCATAGATCAATTAGATATTATGCCCTGAGTTTATTGGTACCCTTGATTTGTCCTAATTTTGCCTCTATAGAGAATCCCCAATTTGAAGCTTTCAAACCCTAGCAATGGCGTAAGCCCGTTCCTGCGCTAAAACTCAAATTCAGGCATTCAAACAGATTCCAAGCAGATTATAAACACATTTATGCAAACAAATTCTATTTAAGACATGTAAAACCAAGAAAACAAATTTAAGTTATAAAGGTGCAAATTGTGATCTGTATCTGGAGATTCCTAAGGCTGCAAGCGTGGATAGCGACTGGAAAAGCTTCAAGAAACTTCGTGGATGATCACTGATGCTCCAAAATTCCTTGAATTGGACTGTAGAATGAAATCCGATCTGCACTTTTCTTTGGAAATTTGAAACTTTGTTTGACTCTTTGGAGTAAGCTGCGCCTCTGTAATCTCGTCCCTAGGGTTGACAATGCTCTGTTATATGTATGTCCATCAAATAGGTTAACAAATTTGGATTAAATCTTGGAGATTAATGAGCAAGAGATTTGATTTTCAAGTGATATTCTTTGTTTCCAAAATTGGCTAAATCATTCCATATTCATTCCAATCACCCCTTGCACGATTTGATCTCTGTTTGACAGTCTATATCATCTTCATTCAATGCTAAAATCATCCAAAAAACAACTTGTATGATTTATTTTGATTTTATTTGATTTTATTTGAATTTTAAATGAATAAAATCACAATAAATTAAATAAATAAATTAATGAAGCATGGAGTGGTTCATGGGTCATGTTCCATGTTAGGAACAAGCTCCAAACTTGAAAAGATACGCCCATGTGGAGAAAATTCAATTTTGAGCATTGTTGATTTTGTGCAAATTTCCAAAAATGGCCAACTTTGACAATGCATATCTTCCTCAATTTTGACCTTAGGAGGGTGTTCTTGGACTTTTTAGAAAGCTTTGTATGTCCTCTAAACATCCCTTTTGGTTTCATATCAATTGTATCTTCCATGTTTATGTAAGAAGCTTTGACCTAAAATGTGTTTTTGTTGACTTTTGAAGAGGACCTATAATGTCTGAATTTATATATTTTCATGAGTGGATTTTTTGAACTTGAGGGATGAAGATGAGTTGTAGGGAACTGAATCATCTTCAAAATGAGCCTTGGATGGGAAATTTATGATAAAGTATGAGAAAGTTATGCCTGGTCAAAGTTTGGTTGACTTATCCTATAGAAACCCTAATTTAGCAACTTTTGAGTTTTTATGAATTTGGGGCATTCCTTGAGGAATCATGATCAACCCATTGATAAAATGATGGATGTTACTTCAAAATGTTGATGTTGACCAAAAATCTTGAAGTTTGACTGCATGAGGCTCATAGTTGACTTTTGACCTAACACAGTTGATTTTCAGGCATCTGAGTAATTGACTGAGCAAACTTCTTGTGCAAGGCATGAAACTTGACATATATGATCTTGAGGATGCATTATGGAAATGGAGACCAATTGGGAACCTTGGAACTCAAACATCTTGATGAAAATGGAAACCCTAGTTGGAGATTCATTGCTTTAGGAGAGAGTTTGTTTGATCATCCCTTGGGCATCCTTGAGCAGATTGAGGGATTCAATGAGTATATGTTCGATAAAATGAGAGGGAAAATTTTGGGGTACAACAGGATAAAACAAGATTCATGGATAAACGAAAACGAAGTTGGTGTTACTAACATTTCAAGTTCTAGTAAAGTAACAAGAACAGGGAGAATCTTTTCCCCTGATATTTCACCACCCACTACTATAATAACTCCCGTCCGCATAACCAATGACAAGTCTAGTTCCAACACTAGAGGCAAAGAGAAAGAAGGTGAGCCTTCTGGGATAGGGGAACCTACCAAAGATATTGACGCTGAAGAACCCTCCGCTCAAGAGATGGAGGAAATCCTGAAAATCATAAAGAAGAGTGACTTCAAAATAGTTGAGCAACTAGGGAAAACTCCCTCCAAAATTCCCTAGATATCATTGTTACTCTGTTTGGAAGTTCATGCCCATGCTCTAATTAAGTTCTTGAAGAAAGCCCATATGCCCCCAAGAAACCAATGCTGACCAGTTCAAGAACTGTGTAGTGATGGGTTTAATCTGTAACGTATAGCCTAATGTAGTACTGCAAGTGTACAGCCTATCGAAGTAATATATAAGATTATCGAACCACAGAGACCAATTGTCAATCTATCAACTCTATTGCTAAGGTGCTTATCTAAGGCGAACAAGAATATTGATGTGAGTGCAGTGCACAAAGTAAATGAGCGAGGTAAATAATAGTTTAAAAGACAGGTTGGAATGTAAATCATGTAATCAGATATTGGTCCGGTCATGCGTAGATGAAACTACTTATGGGGCAGTATTTTCTATTGATAGCAAAGAATCAATTTAACGGGAACTTGTAGCTTTTGACTACTAAGAACCGAGTTTACTCTTTAAATTAAATTCCTTTATTGTCACATATAAAGGGTGCCTTCCGCGTTAAAGAGGTAAACCTATTTTTAAGAAATTGATAGTTTTGACTTAACAGAAAAGTGATTTTACTTGGAAAGATTAACTTAAAGAGACTTTTGGTTTTTGACCAAAAGTCAGACTTCAAACCTACAAACGCGTCCGACAATAGTTTCAAAATCGTTTTCTAAAAAGGTCAATGATTCCTATTTAACCAATCAACGGCTTTCGCTCTTTTTGTTTGGTTAAATAATAATCAAGTCGTATCATTAGTTTGGACGGCTTTCGATCTTACCCAATAAACATTTAAACATAATTGACTTAAGTTAGAAGCAAAACATCCCCAGAGTATTTTCACTAGCATGATAATTGGAACACGACCATGATGACAATCATTACATCCTAACCTTTATAATTTAGCCAGACATAATAAGTGCGAGTCTATAAAACGTGTAGACTATGGTAAGAGCATTTAAAGTCTATAAAACGTGTAGACTATGGTAAGAGCATTTAAAGTCTATAAAACGTGTAGACTATGGTAAGAGCATTTAAAGTCTATAAAACGTGTAGACTATGGTAAGAGCATTTAAAGTCTATAAAACGTGTAGACTATGGTAAGAGCATTTAAAGTCTATAAAACGTGTAGACTATGGTAAGAGCAATTAAATAAAGAAATGCAATAAAATAGAACCTTGCTCCAGTCGGAGACTTGAATCTGATACAAATCTACGGAAAGGTAAGGCTGGTATGATGAACTTCAACCAAAGTGCTCCAAGACTCGATTACAACTCAATCTACACCGCAATAACTCCCCGATGTGAAGAGATTATCACTTTACAGAAACTGATAGTATATGGCTTAAGATTGTACTAAGCTTGGATGAAACTAAAGAATGAAAATCGAAAACTATTTATAGAGGATTCTTGAGGTGCGTAAGGACCAGCATGCCCCTTAACTTCTTTTGAGCGGGAAGCTTGTTGTGAAGGCCGCGGGCGCGGTGGGGGTGGCCGCGGGCGCGGTGGCAGGAACTGCCACATCATGGGAACGTGGCAGTTGATCTCTGGGTGAAAGTGGGCCACGTCATCGCGTTCCCTGTAGCCAGCGCGGTGCTGAACGCCATAAGTGCAAAATGTCTTGAAAAACCCTAATTTCTTGGCGTTTTGGCTCGTTTCTTCACAGAAGGCTCTGAAATGACAAGAATCCTGAAAACAAAGGAAAAAGGAACATAATACGAGAAAATGACAATAAAAACTAAGGAAAACATGTGATATTCGAGTCAGAAACATAGTGCGATTCAGTGCGATCATGTAGCAAGTTTAACGGTTGACAATGGATTAGGTTTCTCCGACGCTGATTTGACTCCTATGGGAAGGAACCACAACAAAGCCTTGCATATCTCTATCAAATGAAAGGGGACCACCCTGGCCCATGTCCTAATTGATATTGGCTCATCTTTAAATGTGTTACCCAAAGGTGCTTTGGACCGACTAGATTGTGAAGGACTGGTATTAAAGCCAAGCGATATTGTCGTAAGGGCTTTTGATGGGTCTAAAAGAATGGTTCATGGAGAGGTGGATCTACTAATTAAAGTTGGATCACAGATCTTCAACTTTACCTTTTATATAATGGACATATGTCCCGCCTCTTCTTGTTTGCTTGGACGCCCTTGGATCCAAGGGGCAGGGGCAGTAACATTCACCCTTCATCAAAAATTAAAGTATCTAGTCAAAGGGAAGATCGTTACTGTTAGCGTCGAAGAAGAATTTATGGTGAGCCATCTTAATTCCTTCAAGTATGTGGAAATGGATGGCGAATTCATAGAGACTCCGTGCCAGGCCTTCGAAATTGTTCCTCCTATGGTTGCCTCCATGAAAATCTCCTTCAACATATCAAAAGCTGATGAAGTTATACCAAGAATGGTTTCGCTTAAGAATGCTCGTGTCGTGGTTGAAGATGGTAAATGTACTATTTGGGGACAACTTCTCGACAGTCTGTTTAAAGCAGATAAATTTGGGTTGGGTTTCACCATCAAAGCTCAGAAAGAAGTCAGGCGCGCTCGTGTGGGAAAGCCACCTCTCTGCATCGGGAATCATGAAGTGAATGTTGTGGAAGACTCTGATGATGTAAATACTTTTGAAGATTGGATCTACCCTACTATCGAAGGAAAGCTCAATAGTTGGCATGCAAAGGATTTCACTCCCATCTCCTTCATTAAGGAGTAATTACTGTTTACTATTTTCTGTCAATTCAAGAACTTTTGTCTGTAATCTTAATTTCCAAACAATGACTTTTAAGCCATGTGTCGTGCCCGGGGTAGTATGGTCCATTTGTTAAGGGTTTTGTTCATGTTCATTTATCATATGATTATTTAATATAAACCATTGGACCTTTTGCATTCAATTTTTTGTGGTCATTGTCTTTCTTTTCCTTTATTACATTTTTCAATAGCCATGTATCTTACATGCACACACACACTTGCAGATCTTCATCCACTCTGGATCTCATTTCCAATGACTCTACTATTGACAGTTATGATTTCGAACATCCAGTCAACCAAGTTGAAGACGAAGGCAAGGAATATTGTGAAATACTAGGAGAATTATCCAGACTTCTAATGCAATAAGAGAAAGTTATTCAACCTCATGAAGAGCCATTCGAAGTTATCAACTTAGGTACTGAGATAGATAATAAAGAGGTCAAGATCGACACTAACCTAGAAGATGGTATTAAGAGCAGATTGGTTCAGATGTTACATGACTATGTTGAAGTGTTTTCTTGGTCGTATAAAGATATGCCAGGATTGGATACCGATATTATGGTTCACCGTCTGCCAACGAAGGAATATTGTCTCCCTGTTAAGCAAAAGGTTCGTCATATGCGGCCTGACATGTCTGAAAAGATAAAAGCCGAGGTAATGAAGCCATTTGATGCAGGTTTTCTGGCCGTCACATCCTATCCTCAATGGGTTGCGAACGTGATTCCCGTGCCAAAGAAAGATGGGAAGGTCCGTATGTGTGTAGATTATAGGGATCTAATTAGGGAAAGCCCCAAAGATAATTTCCCTCTACCACATATTGACGTCTTGGTTGACAACACCACTCAACATAAAGTTTTCTCCTTCATGGATGGATTTTCTGGCTACAACCAAATCAAGATGGCTCCCGAGGACATGGAAAAGACTACTTTTGTTACACAATGGGGCACCTTTTGCTACAAAGTCATGTTGTTCGGATTAAAGAATGTAGGGGCAACATATCAAAGAGCTATGGTAGCTTTATTTAATGACATGATTCATCATTAAATAGAAGTATATATGGATGATATGATTGCAAGTTCACAAACCTAAGAAGAGAATCTCGACCACCTATACAAGCTATTCGAAAGGTTGAAGAAGTACAATTTGAGGTTGAACCCTAATAAGTGCATATTCGAAGTAAGATCTGGAAAGCTTTTAGGTTTTGTCGCAAGTGGTAAAGGCATCAAAGTTGATCCTGCAAAGGTAAAAGCCATTCAAGAAATTCCAGTTCCCCGCTCTGAAAAAGAGGTTATAGGATTCTTGGGTCGTCTTAATTACATTGCTCGTTTCATATCTCACTTAACTGCTACTTGTGAGCCAATCTTCAAACTCTTGAAGAAAGATTGAGTAGTCAAATGGAACGGCGATTGTCAAGCTGTCTTTGACAAGATCAAAGAATATTTGCAAGAACCTCCTATCAGTATGCCTCTATTGGAAGGAAGACCATTGATCATGTACTTAATTGTGCTAGAGAATTCTACGGGGTGTGTGTTGGGCCAACATGACGAGTCTGGCCGAAAAGAGCATGCAATATACTACCTGAGCAAAAAGTTTATTAACTGTGAAACTAGATATTCACTGCTCGAGAAAACTTATTGTGCTCTGGCATGGGCTGCTCGCCGGCTAAGACAGTATATGTTGACTCACACCACTTTATTGATTTCTAAGATGGACCCTATCAAGTACATCTTCGAGAAGCCCGCTCTCCCTGAACGGATAGCTAGATGGCAAATGATTCTGACTAAATACGATATTTAATATAAAACACAAAAGGCCATCAAAGGAAGTGTATTGTCAGATCATTTAGCCCATCAAGCTATTGATGATTATCAATCTATGAACTTTGACTTCCCGGATGAGAATATCATGTTAGTGATTGAATGTGCAAAACCTGCACCGTATGACGGACGTGAACAAGGATCCTGATGGACTATGGTTTTTGATGGAGCTTCTAACGCTTTGGGTAATGGAATTGGTGCTGCGATAATTTCTCCTGAAGGTTGTCACACTACTTTCACTGCTAGATTGTGCTTCGATTGTACGAATAATATGGCTGAGTACGAGGCGTGCATCTTGGGTTTGAAGGCTGCTATTGACTTAAGGATCAAGCATTTGGATGTATTAGGAGATTTTGCTCTAGTGATAAGTCAAGTCAAAGGAGAATGGGACACTAAGCATCCTAATCTTATTCCTTACAAGGAGCTTATGTTAACCTTAATACCATACTTCAAGGAGAAAATCTTTGAACATTTCCCTAGAGAAGAAAATCAGTTGGCTGACGCCTTGGCAACAACGTCTTCCATGTTAAAGGTCAAATTGGACAAGAAGCTCCTATGATTACAATCTAAAAATTTGACGAACTTGCACACTGCTATGAACTTAACACTGACAAAGAGAATCCATGGTACCATGAGTTGAGGAGATATCTTTAGGCACAAGAATATCCATAAGGATATTTCATCAATGATAAGAAATTCTTGCAAAGATTTTCAGCTAATTTCTTCCTAAGCAATGGGATCCTATACAAGTGCAACCATGATTCTAATCTACTTCGATGTGTGGAGAAGAAGGAGGTAGAGAAAATTATGTAAGACATGCATGATGGCCTCTTTGGGACCCACTCTAGTGGACACACTATGGCCAAGAAAATCCTGAGGGTTGGTTACTATTGGTCCATAATGGAAACTGATTGTCATCATCACTCAAGGACTTGCCACAAGTGTCAAATCTATGCTGACAAGGTCCATGTACCTCCTATTCCTCTAAATGCCATGACTGCTCCGTGGCCGTTTGCAATGTGGGGCATTGATATGATTGGAGAGATCAAACCTATTGCTTCCAATGAACATCGCTTCATTCTTGTCGCTATCGATTACTTCACCAAATGGGTCGAAGCTTCCTCGTTTTCCTGTCACGAAGAACGTTGTAGCCAAGTTTATCAAACATAACCTCATCTACCGTTACGGTATCCCCGAAAGAATTATCACTGACAATGGAACCAACCTCAACAATTCTATGATTATGGAACTTTATACTCAGTTCAAAATCAAGCATCACAATTCTTCTCTGTACAGACCCAAGATGAATGGCGCAGTGGAAGCTGCCAATAAAAATATCAAGAAGATTGTGTAAAAGATGGTGGTAACATATAAAGACTGGCATGAGATGTTACCGTTTGCTCTCCATGGCTACCATACTTCAGCTCGAACATCAACTGGAGCAACTCATTTCTCCTTGGTCTATGGCATGGAAGTCGTCTTGCCTGTAGAAGTTAAAATTCCCTCTCTAAGGATAATGAAAGAAGCAGGTCTAGGCGAAGACGAATGGATTGAGAATAGGTTGGACCAGTTTAACTTGATTGACGAGAAGCGGCTGGATGCTATTTTCCATGGTCAGATGTATCAAAAGCGTATGATCAAGGCATTCCATAAAAAGATCAAGCCCCGAGTGTATCAAGTTGGCGACTTGGTAATAAAGCAAATAATTCTTCCACAAGGCGACCCTAGGGGCAAATGGACTCCCATTTACAAAGGGTTGTTCATCGTAAAGAAAGTTTTCTCTGGTGGTGCCATAATGCTGACTATTATGGATGGTGAAGACTTCCCACATCCTGTGAATGCGGACATAGTTAAAAAATACTATGCATAAAATAACCCTCTAGGTTGACATACCTAGGAAAAATAAGGGCATCCCGGTGAACCAAAGAGGTTCAGGCAAAAGTTAGGGATATATGCAAAAGATTGTACACCCGGCGAGTTGAAAACCCGAAAGGGCGACTAGGTGAAAATGGGTATCCCAGTGGGCTGAAAACCCGAAAGGGAGGTCCAGGAAAAAGTTTAGGATTAAAGCGTATGACTATGTCCCGTGGGATCTCTACAGCCAGCTTTATTACCAAGGTGCGAGTTCAAATGGTCCAGGATCAATCCAATCAACTTTTATTCAACGACAAGGGATAATGTTCGAAGACATAGAGGCAATAGTGGGGTTGGAACTCAATGAGATCACTTTCACATGGCTATTATTTTTGTTTTCACTTTGTATTATTTCCATTCTTTCGACGATTTCCTCTTACTAGGATCTCGGTCCATTTGTATAAAAACGCCTAATTCATGGGCAAAACATCAAGATAAATATACTTTGAAGTGTAAACTTTTTTGTTTTTCCTGTTTTGAGTGCAAAAGTGTCCAATGACTAAAATTGAATGAGCATATGCGTATGAACATGATTAAAATTTCAACAAATGTATTCTTAAAAATAGTAACAAGCATCTCCTTAAATGCATTTGAGATATCCCTATAGAGTTATTTCAATAACATTATCCCCACAAATTTGGGTTCATAAAATCCCCAGCCAAAGTTTCAATCTCCGGAAGATCCTCTCCCCAGCTGAGTTGGTCTTAAGAGAAAGCCTTGTGGAGTTCTTCCTAAAAAAATATCCTCCCTAGTTGTTCATCAAATATCCTCTTCAATAGGGTTTATTTCCCCAACAAACTATAGATTCTCCAACTTGAGTTTGCCTCGCCGACTATTATAAACCAAGGGACCTCAACCCCTAATCCCCAGTGAAGTCGTCAACAGAGTCATTAATATCTCTGAAAGTTGCTGTAAAACCTGGAACCTGACCAGATAACAGTCAACTTCATCCTTTCAAGCAATTTACTATGAAGTCTGGACCCGACGAGATACTAGTTCAACTTCATCCTACTTACTGTGAAGACTGGATCCGACCATCAATTCCAAGTTACTAAAGCCTGGACCCGACCAGCCAACAATTCAAGCCTGGACCCGACCAGATACCAGTTAAAAATTCTGAAACCTGGACCCGACAAGATAACAGCTCCAATTTCTGAAACCTGGACCCGACCAAATAACAGTAAATCTCAAATTTAGTTGCTAAAGCTTGGACCCGACCAGATATTAGTTTAACTCCTTCAACGGAAGAGCCTGGACCTGACCAGTTAACAATTCGAGTTACTGAAACCTGGACCCGACCAGATAACGATTGATCTCAATTTCAAATTGTTGAAGACTGGACCCGACCAGTTAATAGTAAACCCAATTTCAAATGGCTAGAGCCTGGACCCGACCAGTTAACAGTAAACCCAATTTAAAATGGCTAGAGCCTGGACCCGACCAGGTAGTAACTTAACTTCTCTCAACCAGTTAACAGTTCGAGTTGCTGAAACCTGGACCCGGCCAGATAACAGTTTAATTCTTACAGATCACTAATAAAACTCCTCTTCCCTAGTAGAGTTTGCCACTATCCAAGCAAGTGACTGCAAATCCTGGAATGCAACTAGATAACAGTTAAATTCTTTATACCTAGCAAATTATTGTGAATCCTGGAATCCGACCAGATAACAGCTAACTTTCAAGAGATAATTCCTCACAGAGCAATAGACGACTAAAACTCCTGAATTTTGGTTCCCAAGCAGAAATCAACACTCTCCATAGAGTCTTCTCAAGAAAGTTAATATTCCTTAGCGGAATTTCTTCTCAACAAAGCAGGAATCCCTACTGGAAGCATTGTTAACAAAGTCTGAAGATACACATACTCTTCACCTACAACAGCAGTCCGAGATTTTAACTTCTCAAAGCTCCCCAGTATCTGTCAAGGATATGCTTCAACAACATATCGCATACATACATCTTATAACATACATAACATATACATACAACATAATCTCATTTATTTTGAGAACATCATTACACCATGCATACATTCGCATAGACCTAACCCCTTTTGTTCCTTACAGAAAAAATCATTAATCCAAAGACCTCTTCTGGATCAGAATTGATTCTTTCAATCAAAGATAGACAAGATACATAGTTTTAAGCATGAATCGACTAAAGATTTATGCTGATGTTTCTCCCAGTTTCTATCATTATCTCTCCAAATGGCATCCGTAAGCCCATTCCTAGATCAATACATCATCGAGTGCAAATTTTTGGGCACTCTAGATCAATCTTTCACCTTCAAGTCACGAATGGCGGACCCGCCAATCTAAATCTTCAGGTTTAAGAAGATTGAACAGGGGTAGTTGTTGTACCCCAAAATTTTCCCTCTTAATTTCTCAAGAATTCTCTCAGAAGATCTCTATTGATTCAAGATTGCACAAGTTTGATCAGCTTAAGACACCTCATCAAGCATTGATGACTCAAAATTAGGGTTTGAGTTTGTATAAGGACAATTGGACTCTTAATGCTTCATATGACTTTCATGGATCATTTTGGACCCCCAAGATTGCTCATGTCAAGTTTCAAGCTTTGGATCACATTTTTGCTTAGTTAATTGATCAGTTGACCTAAAATCAGTTGTATTAGGGAAAAAGTCAAATGTGATCAATTTACAGTCAAAGTTCATAATTTTTTATCCGGATCAACATTTTGAACTCATATATGGCAATTGATCAAGTTTGGATCATAATTCCTCAAGAAATTTGATCAGATCATCAAAAGGGCAAAATGGTCAAAATTAGGGTTTTGATTGAAAAAGTTCAATTTTTGAGTTTTGACCTAACACATGACTTGTTGGTTTGAGACATGATATCAAGGATTCAAATGCATCATTTGGACCTAATGTCATGGCTTAAAACATTTCCCAAAGATCAATTGATTGATATTGAAATTCAGTCAACTGATGAAAAGTCAACTGATACACTGAAAAGTCAAACTTTGACTTTTTGATCAAAATCAATTTTCAAAAATCATTTTTCATCAAGACATGTCAAAACATGAAGTTTGTTCATCAAGAAATCAAAAAGTCAAAATTAATTTTGAAAAGTCAAAATTTCCAAGACTTTGAAATTTTTCTAAGTGTTAGAAAATTTACTTTTTTCTTGACTTTGTGCCAAATTTTCACCATGATGCAAGATGATTCAAGGAAAACTTCCAACATGAAAGTTGTAAATCTTAATGAGATATAAAATATTATAGGACATAACTTTTTATATAAATTCTTGTATTTTAAGTTATAAATTCATAAAGACATGTCCATGAAACAAAAACACTTAGTGAAATTTTGCCCTAGTTAGGTAGATTTTTTACCTAACTTCTTGGCCAAGTTTCACATAGTTCCAAATTGAATTTTCAAAAATGTCCAACACGAAAGTTTTAGAGAATGTTACAAGCTTCCTAAAAAGTCCAAGAACTCGTTGAGGTTATGCTTGAGCTAGAAGTTTCGTAGAGATGAAGATGGCCTCATAAACTTGAATTATAAGTTATTTTCTTGATGAACACTTGAGCAAATCTCAAACCATGCTGCATAAATCTTGCTTTGCAGGCATAAAATTTCTAATCACTCAATAATTAAATGTTTACACAACTGATAGAGCCATTGTCCAAGCATTTGAGTCATTATCCAAGTTACATTTCCATTTATGGCACAAAGTTACCATTCCATTCTTGAAAAGTTACATTAATCACAAAGTCAACTTGTCTTGAGCTTCTAACTTGTTTTTTCAGCACACACTCAAGATACAAAGTCAGATAAAGATGTTTAAAGCTTCTAACAACTCTAGATAGCCTTGTACTATGAATTGGGACAATGTGTATCAAGCTTGCTTCAAAAACAAGCCAAAGAGCCATAAAATGTGAACTTGTACTTCTGATCAACCCAAGCTCTCAAAACCTTTTCCTATAAATTGAGACACTATTATGCAACTTAGGACATAATTTTACAAGCCCTCAAACTCCCCCAAACTCCCCAAAACCATAAATTGCAATACAAGCACAAAAACTTGCCATTTCTGATTTCTGAATCAAACCTCCTAATCCACTCGTGCGTTTATTGGCCTTTTGCTTTCAAAAGCTTCTAAACATCATCCATAAACAATCCCACACCCTGATACACTTATGTAACTCCATCTTTATCATCCTCCATATTCAAAAACTAGAGCTTGCACCATGACTTCTCCAGGACATTCCAGCCATCCATAGTTCAAGCTAAGGGTTGCATTAGCTTCCTAGGGACTTAAGGAAGCTAACCAGATCATCACAACACCTTGAAAGGTCCTCTAACTCATAACACGATCTCCAGCTGCAAGGTGAGTTTTTTGACTTTTCATCTCATTATTTAGGCATTGTTAGGCTTGCATTTTCAAAGATAAAATATAGATATCATTGCCCTGAAACTGTACATATCCATAGTTTTCATTTATATTGCTTGAGTAGGGAGAATTTTGGACCTGAACTTTCTCGAAAAAAATTAGGTTAAATTTGGTACTATTCAAAATTCATGCTTGTCTTTGATTTATAGTTTTAATGAGTTACATTTCTGAATTCGTGATGAAATTTGCCACATTTTGGTTGAGAAATGATTGAGATACAGTTGGTCTGGCTGGGTGGGAGGTTGAAGATGAAGTACAGGCCTAGAACTGGATTTGAAATATATATTTATGATTTGATACAAGTAAACAGATGTATAGCCACCCCAGTAGTAGAAGCGCGTACCCATCACCTTTAGGACCTGGGTTCAAGCCCCAGCGTCCGTTTTGTCATTTTTTTTTCTTTTTTTCATATTTTTACTTCGTTTTTGTCAATAGCTAGCGCATTTGGGCCTCCCACATTTGTGCCATCCCATTTTGCTTCATTCAGACCCCCCCCCCCCCCCCCCCTCCCTTGTTTTAATAGCTACACATGCCCAATCACCTTTTTATTTTATTTTCTGTTTGCAAAAAAACACTAATGGGCCTAAAATCAATCATACCAAACTGTTTTTTCTAATAAGCCCCCAGATCCAATTCTTCACCCCCTGACTTTATCTTTCACTTTTTTATTTTATTTTTTTTATTATTTATTTATATTATTATTAATTTATTATTATAATTATTTTTTTAATAAAAAAGACAAAAAAAACATTTTTATATTTAATATCTTTTTCTTAGAATAAAATTAATACTTAAATTTAGGCTTTAGTTTCTTAGAATTTAGGTATTTCTTTATTTAACTTTCATACCATTTTGATTAAGCTTAAAACTTTTTTCATAAAAAAACCTAAAAAATATTTCTTTTTGTTTGAACCAATTTCCTTTTTTCTATTTTTTAATTTAGGGTTAATTTTCCTAGTTTAATTAATCATCTCCCTTTAGTCAATTAGATTAAAATCTTTCTTAACAAACTAAATTCAAAACAAAATCAATTTACTTTTCCATTTATATCCTTGTACATTATGTTCATTTCAATTCTTGTACATTTATTAAATTTAATATGGTTGTAATAGATAATTAGGGTTTAAATTCTTACAATCCCCATTTGTAAATTTGTATACCCCATCCCCTAATTATGTAATAGCGTAGGTCATTTACTTTCCGCAATTTCTCGCTTTCAAATATAAATGCTAGTAAATTAGGGTTTGTATGGAAAGATAAAATCAATACTTAGGAAATCCTAATCGAAGATAAATCAAACATGAAATACAAAACACTTGTACACTTGCACCTCTAGGGTTGACTCCACTTTGTTGCCTTAAATAAGTGGTCATGATATGCATGTGAGACATCTTAGCCAAAACAAATTAAAAATACAAGATCATAGTCCCTCGATGACGCTACAAATGTTTCCTTACAAATGATCTTAGTCCCTTAAGAAAAAATGCTAAGATATCACACAACATCGTTATCCTTGACTATACGATGACCCACGCCCGTCCCTTTACATTCAAATATAAGGCTTCTTACCAATCAATAGTAAGATAGCAATATCAAAGGAAGGAAGAAATGAACAAAAGACTTTTTGAGTAGGTAGAACATTCTTAGTTGTTTGTTCACAATCCATATTCAAAACAAACATCTTTCAAAATACACCAACCACTTTAAAAAAAACATAAAATATTTTCAAAAGTCCAACACTTTGTATGCATTTTTATAGAGACGAGAATCATTACAAAGTTTTCCTAAACGAAGGTGCTTTTCAAAAATACTTTCAAATCCCACCACAAACACATTTCAAACAAAGAAATTTCAAAAGTGATCTAGCAAGCAACTAAGAGCCCGTAGATAACTACAGATAAAAAGGGTGCTAACACCTTCCCTTTTCATAACCTACCCCCCGAACTCAAGAAAATATCTCAAATGTCTTTCCTGTTCTTTTCACCCTTTCCTTATTGGATAAAAGAAAAGTCAGTGGTGACTCTTGCTATCCGCAACAATTGCGATCAAATGCAAAACAACCAAGTTAGTTCTCCCACCGTATTACAATGACATTGCATACAGCTAACTCTTTACCTTTTCAGGAAAGATCAATCAACAGATGAATATCATCAACCATTTTCAAGAAGACTCTAGATTAATTCCTGAAACAAGACAGGGCAACTATCTGTAAACAACAGTTTGTAAATTAATTCCTGAAGCAAGATGGGGCAACTATCTATAAAACCTGGTTAGAGATTAATTCTTAAAACAAGACAGGGCAAATATCTCAACAATTAACAAAAAGCGGGTTCCAGATCAATTCCTGAAACAACACAGGGAAACTATCTGGATAACCAGCCACAGATTAATTCCTAGAACAAGACAGGACAACTATCTGTGAAGAACAAAACTGATGAAGATCAATTCTCGAAACAGGACGGGGCGACTATCTTTATCACCAATGGTATAAACTGATTGTAGATGAATTCCCGAAACAGGACGGGGTGACTATCTACATGAACAGGTTAAAGATTAACTCCCGAAACAGAACGGGGAAACTATTTTTCTTTCTCTTTAGTCAGATAAAGATCAATTCCTGAAACAGGACGAGGCAACTATCTTTATCACCAATTATATAAACTGATTGTAGATCAATTCCTGAAATAGGACGGCGGCTATCTATATGAATAGGTTGAAGATTAACTCCCGAAACAGGACGGGGAAACTATCTTCCTTTCTTTCTTTGGTTAGATAAACATAAATTCTAGAAATAGTATGGGGCGACTATCTTTATCACCAATGGTATGAACTCCCGAAACAAGACGGTTTTACCAATAAAACTGATTGTAGATCAATTCCCGAAACAAGACGGGGCGACTTTCTACATGACAAGCAGTTACTCAAACACCTTTCCCATAGATTCACTCTAGAAAGATTTCTTTGGATACAGTCAAGCATAGACTCATTCTAATACTTCTATCAACGGTTATTTAGATGGCATCTATAAGCCCATCCCCGACGACTTTCCGTCATCTCTCCAAATGGAATCTTTAAGCCCATTCCCGATATAATCAACCAACAATTTTGCTTCATGCACGGGCGAGTGCAAATTTCAGGACACTTAAGTGTTTAATCCTCTTCTACCTTCAAGTCACGAATGTCCAACAAGACAATCTAAATCTTCAGGTTTAAGAAGATTGAACAGGGGCAGCTGTTATACCCCAAAATTTTCCCTCCCTTTTATTCAAAACATTTCCCACAAAAGATATCAAATGCTCAAGGATGCTCAATAGTACCACAAGTGACTTTCATGGTTCATTATAGGTCTTCAAGAATTCTCATACCAAGTTTCAAGTCTTGCACCACAAATTTGCTCAGTCAATTGCTCGGATTACTGAAAATCAGTTGTATTAGGTAAAAAGTCAATTGTGGTCAACATACAGTCAAAATTCATGATTTTTGCCAACATCAAAATTTTGAAGTCATATTCATCAATTGATCAAGGTTTGATCAAAATTCCTCAAGAAAAGCATTCAAATCATCAAAGGGGTAAAATTGTCAAAATTAGGGTTTTTATTGAGAATGACTGATCATTGACTTTTGACCTAGTACATGACCTAAAGGCTTGAAGCGTGATCTTAAGGATTCAAACACAGTGTCTTAACCTAATTTCATGGCGCAAATCACTTCTCCAGATCAAGGGGTTGATAGTTGAATTTGGATCAACTGATGAAAAGTCAACTAACACACAAAAAGTCAAACTTTGACTTTTTGGTCAATATTGAATTTCAAATATAAAAATTCATCAAGACATTCAAAAATATCAAACTTGATCATCAAGAATCAAGAAAGTCAAGAAAAGTCAACAAAAGTCAAGATTTTCAATACTTAGAAAAATTCTAAGTGTTTTTTACCTTGATAATTTCACTACTTCATGACAATTTTTCACCAAGATGCAAGATGATTCAAGGAAAACTTTCAACATGAAAGTTGTAGATCTTGATGAACTCTACAACTTTGTCCTTGAGGGTGGATGTCCGAAAAATGCTTAGATATGGAGATATTGGCCAATAAAGTCAAGACATTTTTAACAAAACACTTTGTGAAATTTTTAACAAGTTTGGTCATATTTTTGTCCCAAATTCTTGGCAATTTTTCACCTAGTTCCAATTTGATTTAGCCAAAGTGGTCAACATGAAGGTTCTAGACAATGTTTCAAGATTTCCAAAATTTCAAAGAACTTGAAGAGATCATGCTTGAGCTAAAAGTTTCGGAGAGATTAAGATGGCATCACAAACTTGAATTTTAGGTCATTTTGTGATGAACCTTATGATCCAATCTTCAAGCATGTTACATAATATTGCTTTGCAGGCCTTCAAACATGAAAATAACTCAATAATTAAATGTTTATACAACTGATTGAGCCATTATCTAAGTGCTTGAGCCATTGTCTAAGTGATCATTCCATTTTTGGCACAAAGTTATCACTTCCATTCTTGTAAAGTGGCTTTAAACATAGTGTCCACTTCTTGAGCCTCTCACTTGCTCCCTCTGCACACACTCAACATGTATGCTCAGAAGCAACCATCTACAACATGTTAAACACCCTACAAGCTCTTGTACTTTGCATTGGAATAATGTATGTCAAGTTTGATTCAAAATCAAGTCACATAACCATGACATGTGATCTTGGATTTCTGATTACTTGACCCTCTAAAACCTTTTCTCTATAAATAGAGAGGTTGTTTGAAATCTTTAGCACGAATTCACAAGCCTCTAAACACCCTCAAACACTCTGAAATCAGAACTTGCATCAAAACCTCCATTTCTTGTTGTTTCTGACCTTGAACTTCAAATACATAATCCACTCGTACATTTTCACTTTTAATCAATCACAAAGCTTCTATAACTCATATAGAGGCTATCCGAACTCTTTCTACACAACTCTAACACCATTTGCACCATCCTCCATTTCCAAAAATAGTCACCTGCATCTTGACTTCTCTAGAAAGATTCAGGCACTTTCAGCTCAAAGTAAGCAATGCAATAGCTTCCTATGAGTTCAGTGAAGTTATCCAGATCATTACAACACATCCAGAGTGCTCAAACTCCAAACATGGTTTCCAGTTTTGAGGCAAGTTTTCTCAACTTTGAACTCCTTGTACAATCGTTAATGGTTGCATTATGAAGATAAAACGAAGACATCATTGCCCTGAAGCTAACCATGCCTTTAGTTTTCATTTATGTTGCCTCAGTAATGCAAGTTTTGAAGTTGAACTTTCTGAAAAAATTAGGTTTATTTGGTACCAATAGAAATTCATGTTTATCTTTGATTTATAGCCTAAGTTATTTACATGGTTAAATTCGTGGTGAAAAATGGAGCAACTTTCATGTTTACATTTTTGAAAATGGTTGAGAAATGAGCAACTTTGAAAATTCAAAAATCTTGTCAATGGTGACTGGCGCGAGGTAGGGGATGAAGTACAGTCAGGACCAAGTTTATTTTAAGTTTATTGCAATTTTTTCTACTACCGGATGAAACAGCCACCCCAGTGGTAGAGAAGCACGCGCTAAGGAATTTGTGTATAGGGACTTGGGTTTGAGCCCCAGTGGTACCCTTTTATTTGTTTCACATTTTCTTATTTCAGGTTCTATGCATACAAGACACGCACACGTACCATGCGCCTCTCTCCATCACCATCTGATTATTGCATGATTATCACACTTTAGCGTGAACATAAACTGGGGCAACCCCATTCTCTTTTATTTACGGTATGGAAGTTGTCCTACCTGTCGAAGTTCATATTCCTTCTCTGAGAATCATGAAAGATGAATACTTAGACGAAGATAAGTGGATCTATACCATGCTAGACTAGTTGAATTTGATTGACGAGAAAAGACTTGTGGTTGTCTATCACGGCCAGATGTATCAGAAACACATGATCAAGGCGTTTAATAAGAAGATCAAGCATCGGGTATATCAGGCTGGTGACTTGGTAATAAAGCGCATAATTCTATTGCAAGGTGATCCAAGGGGAAAATGGACTCCCACCTACAAAGGGCCATTTATGATTAATAAAATATTTTTTGGCGGTGCTATGATATTGACCACTATGGACGGTAAAGATTTCCCGCACCATATGAATGCGGACATAGTCAAAAGATACTACGCATGAAAATGACCTGCTAGGTTAACTGGCCTAGGAAATAATAAGGGCATCCCGACGAAGCAAAAGGGTTCGGGAAAAAATTAAGGATATATATAAAAGATTGTACACCCGGCAAGTCAAAAATCTGAAAAGGCGGCTTGGGAAAAAAAGGTATCCCGGTGGACTAAAAACCCAAAAGGGTGGTCCAAGAAAAAGTTGGGGATTAAAGCGTACGACTATGTCCCCATTAGATCACTTACAGCAAGCTTTATTACCAAAGTCAAAGTTCAAACGGTACATATCAGTTCAATCAACTTCTTCCGACAGCACGAGATGAGATGCTTGAAGACATAGGGGCAATAGAAGAGTTGAAACCCAATGAGATTATTTCCACATAGCTATTACTTTATTTTTTCCTTGTACTCTTTTCATCTCACGACAATTTCCCCTTATTAGGATCTTTGTCTCTTTGTACAAAATCACCTGTTTATGGGTAAACTATCAATAAAATACAAATTTTAAAATTCATACTTTTTGTTTTTTTTTTACTTTTTCTATTTTGGTTGCAAAAACGTCCAATGACTAAAATTGAATGAACATATGCATATGAAAACAATTAACTGTTAGCAAATATATGCATAAAAAGCAGGAATAAGCATTTACTCAAGACTCTAGGAGTTGGGATAACATTCGAGCTATCCACAAGTCCCCACAGATCCGCTTCCATGGGATTATCCCCACAGAGTAGTCTTATCATACTCACCAGCGAATTCCCCCAGCGGATAAAAGAATATGATCTTTTTCCGGAAATATCATCCATCTACGGAGTCCCAATCAGTAAAGTTTATGGAAATTCTCTCCCCCCAGATGAGTTTATTCCTCCAAAACTGTAAATCCCCTGCAAATTTCTTCTCTCCAACAAAGCTTATTTCCTCATCAAGGTTGTTTCCTCAGCAGGGTATTTCTCCATCAACGGGTTTATTTCCCCAATAGGGTTTATTTCCCCAACGGAATCTAGTCTCCCCAACTTAAGTTTATTTCTACCATAAATCACCAGCAAGATTCCCACCTCCAACAGAGGACGGTCCGGGTTTCTATCCCCAGAAAGTTGCTACTTAATCTGAAACTGAATTAAATATCAATCAACATTATTATCCCTAGACGAGTCGGCGTCCATATTGGAAACTCAGTCAGACAACACCTTGGGAGATGATCCATCTCTTTCATCCTCGGTCAGGGTATATGAAAACTAAATTTCTCCAGTAGAGCGACGAACGACCAATGTTCATGAGTTCTTCTCCCCAAGAAGAAATCAACATTCCCCACCGGAGTATCCTCAAACAGAAAGCAGGAATCCCTAGCGGCAACATTCCAAACAAAATTGAAGATTACACATATTCTTCATCCCCGGGCATTATTCAGAGATTTATTTTCCCCAGCAAGATGTTATACGGAGCTACACTTCAATGACATTTCACATTCATCCATCATTTACAAATGTCATGGCATATGAATGCGAAAAACATATAACACAATCTCATTTATTTTGAGAACATCATTACGCAATGCATTTCATACATCATGACATTGCATACAGCTAACTCTTTACCTTTTCAGGAAATATCAATCAACAGACAAACATCATCAACTACTTATATGACCCGACAGTCTTCTCAAAGGCTACATCTGACAAAGGGTTGTTCAAGCAATTTCCTCAGAGGTTCATTCTCAAAGAGACATTTTCTAGCTCGGCTTAAATCGAGCGTAGATTTATTCTAATACTTCTTCCAATTAAAGAAGAGTATAGACCTCTTCTGGCTCAGATTAAATCGAGCATAGATTTATTCTGATACTTCTTCCAGTTGAAGACGGTCGTAGATAGCTTTTGCTTAAATTAAATCGATCATAGATTTATTATGATACTTCTTCCAACTGTAGACAAGCATAGATATCTTCTGTCTCAGATTAAATCAAGCATAGATTTATTCTGATACTTCTTCCAATAGACATCTTTTGGCTCATATTAAATCAAGCATAGATTTATTCTAATACTTCTTCCAGTAGACATTTTCTGGATCAGATTAAATTGAGTGTAGATTTATTCTGATACTTCTTCTAGTTGAAGACAGTTGTAAGTATCTTCTGGCTCAAATTAAATCAAGCATAGATTTATTCTGATACTTCTTCCATTCGAAGACGATCGTAGACATTTTCTGGCTCAGGTTAAATCGAGCAGACGTTTATTCTGATACTTCTTCCAGTTAAATTCGAGCATAAAGCATCTTCTGGCTCAGATTAAATCAAGCATAGATTTATTCTGATACTTATTCCAATTGAAGACGGACATGAGCATCTTTTGGCTCAGATTAAATCAAGCATAGATTTACTCTGATACTTCTTCCAGTTGAAGACAATCGTAGACATTTTCTGGCTCAGGTTAAATCGAGCATAGATTTATTCTGATACTTCTTCTAGTTAAAGTCGAGAATAAAACATCTTCTGGTTTAGATTAAATCAAGCATAGATTTATTCTTATACTTCTTTCAATCGAAGACGATCATGGACATTTTCAGGCTCAGGGTAAATCAAGCATAGATTTATTCGGATACTTCTTCTAGTTAAAGTCGAGCATAAAACATCTTCTGGCTCAGACTAAATCAAGCATAGATTTATTCTGATACTTCTTCCAGTCGAAGATGATCATAGACATTTTCGGGCTCATATTAAATTAAGCATAGATTTATTCTTATACTTCTTCCAGTTGAAAACGAGCATAAGCATCTTCTGGCTCAGATTAAATTGAGCGTAGGTTTATTATGATACTTCTTCCAGTTGAAGACGGTCATAGACATTTTATGGCTCAGATTAAATCTAGCGTAGATTTATTCTGATAATTATTCCAGTTGAAAACGAGCGTAAGCATTCTCTAGCTAAGATTAAATCAAGCATAAATTTATTCTGATACTTCTTCCAGTTGAAGTCAATGGTTACTTTGGATGGCATCTATAAGCCCATCTCCGACGACTCCCCGTCACCTCTCCAAATGGAATATATAAGCCCATTCCCGATAAAATCAACTAACAGTGTCACTTCGTGCATCAGCGAGTGCAAATTTATCGGCACTTAAGTGTTCAATCATCTTCTACCTTCAAGTCACGAATGGTGGACATGCCAGTCTAACTCTCCAGGTTTAAGAATATTGAACAGAGGCAGTTGTTGTACCCTAAAAATTTCCCTCCTATTTTCTTCAAGACATTCTTTCAAGGGTTCTCAAATACTCAAGAAATCTCAAGGGTTGGCTTATCAATCCCCCTCCTAAGCAAAGGGTCTACAACTAGGGTTTTGTGCTTCTCAAGGAATATTGGGTTGCAAGGGTCTCAAATGGTTTCCATGGTTCTCCAAAGGTCCTCAATAATTTTCATGTCAAGTTCTAAGTCTTGCATCACAAGTTTGCTCAATCAATTGCTCAGATGACTGAAAATCAACTATATTGGGTAAAAAGTCAACTGAGGTCAACATATAGTCAAACTTCAAGATTTTGGGTCAATATCAAAATTTTGAAGTGATATTCATAATTTGATCAAGGGTTGATCATGATTCCTCAAGGAAAGCCCTCAAATCATCAAAAGTCAAGAATTACCAAATTAGGGTTTCCTTAGGATAAGTCAACTGAACTTTGACCAAGCATAACTTTCACATGATTCATCAACTTTTCCCCAACCAAATCCCATTTTGAAGGAAATTCAATTCTCTATAACTTTGCATTTATGCTCAAGTCAAAAAAATTCTTTATTTGAAATATATGAGCTAATACATTACAGGTTATTTTCAAAAGTTAATAAAAAGATAGTTTTTGTCAAGGCAACTTACATCAAGATAAAGTCTTAAAATTCAAAAATGATAAAAAAGGAAATTGTAGAGCACATCTTAAGCTTTTCAAAAATTCTAATATCACCTTCAAAAGATTAAAAATTAACAAGTTATGAGTTGCACAAGTTGGTAAATTTTGAGGAAATGCATGAAATGCAAAATGTGCAAACTTGAAATTTTGGACTTGTGACCTAACTTTTTGGACTTCAAACATATCCATGACCTTATAAGAGAATCCTAAGCTCACTTATATCTTGCTTTGTGTTTTATTATCATTTCATTTATATTTATTTTGTTTTTATTCAAATAGATTCAAAATAAATAAATAAAATAGAAAACCTTTGGGCCAAGCACATGATGGATTTTCTTAAAGCCCAATGCATCTCATGCTAGCCTGTTAGAACTTGCCAAATTCGTGCAAGGGTTCAAGAAGGAAAGAATATCTCAAAAATGGCAAGTTTTCAAAGTGTTTGATTCTTGTTTAATCATGGCTTGATGGCATGATTCCTTGCCATGTTTAGTGAGTTATTTTCCTTCTCTATAAAAGGACAAACATATCAGATGCATACACACGTTGGCCTGCCCAAAGAATAACCCTAAAGTTTTTAAAAATTATCAAAATCAGAACAATTTGAAACCCTTACTTCCAGTCATTCCCAAGCAGTGTAGAGTATCTCATCACTTTCTTAAATACTCCGGGAGGCGATTCATATCATTGCTCAAGCTCAACGCATTCCAGAACCCCTTCATACAATCCCATCGATTTGGTAAAAGTTCTTGATTTCAAACTCTTTAATCATGTGATTTAAATCAATTTTATGCATACATTCATATTGTTATTGATGTTTAGAACAGATCTAACGTCTCACATGTAGGGTTTGATGCAGAAACAAAGATGTGCCATTGTTAGGGCACAATTTGAATTCACCTTTAAATCACATGATACAGTAATGATTTGTATGTTTTAAGCCCAGATTTGAACTCAGGGCACAATTTTATGTAGCGTAAGCCTCTTGGTTGGCCATAAATCTTTCAAATTTACAGGTTTTAAAAAACAAACCATCAGAGAAGACAGTTGTTTCAGTCACCCACGGTGGCGTGGACTGGTTGGAGGCAGGCGTAGCAGATTTAGATCATCTGATTGGCCAATAAAAAGTTATAGTACACTCTCTCTTATGTTGATTAGCTGATACCAGATACAAGGGGTCCACTTGTTTGACTTTTTAAAAATTAAAAATTTAATTTGTTTTTATTATATAATTAATTGTTTGAGTTTGTATTACCGGATGAAATAGTCGTCCCAATGGTAGAGTGAAATGCGCAAAGGCATTGTGTACCAGGGCAGGGGTTCGATCCCTGCCTCTGGCATATTTTTTTTCAATATTTTCCTTGCAGATCCAATACCAGGAAATCCAACGCGCGTATGATACACCTCACATCAACACCATCAAACCTTAATAGATGTGGATCAAACATTCCAGATTCGTGCGCTCATGATAGGTCACATGGGAGAGCCATACAGGAATATGAGGACACTTCCTCCAACGCTTGGGCCTAAAATGTTTGGGCTTGACAAATTCAGATTCATACCCCCCAGTTTTCTTTTCAGTAGGCTCTTTTTATTTTTTTATTTTAATTAACTATTTCATTTTTTAATCATTTTTATTTAAATCAGAAAAATCATTAAAAAAAGTAGATTTAGGTTTTTTCTAATTGATTAATTTAAATTTCATAAATAGAAATTAATTAATTTAATCATATTTTATTTTATTTATTAATTAACTAATAAATTAATTAGAATCAGGGTTTATTTTTATTTTACACTTTAATTATTTTTCTATAAAAAAAACACCAAAAATATTTTCTTAAAACGCTTAGCAATTTTTTTATTATTTTTAACATCGTTTACCTTTTCAATTTCTGCGCGATCATATACTTTTTTGCTTTCTTTTCCAATATTATAACTGTCAATGGTAATAGATAAACTAGGGTTTTTCTTACCTTTTCCCCATTTTTATGGTTTGTAATTCCCCATCCCCGAAGCATTATAATAGCATAGATTATTTCCCGCATTTTTACTTTCAGCAATTATGTATGAATGCATGTATTTAACTGTTAGTAATAGGATTTTATGGCAAAAGAATAAAATCAAACATTAGCTAACCTAATCTCAAGACAAATAACTGAAACATAACACACTTCACACACGCATACCTCTAGGGTGACCCTCACTTGTTGCCTCGGATATAAACAGTCATGTCCCTCAACCGTGGGATGCTTTAGCAAAGATCCTTCGGGTAAAAGATCATAGTCCCTTGACTACCCTTCGATGATACCTCAGTAAACGATCTTAGTCCCTTAAGATAAATTGCTAAAGTGCCCTACGAGTTACCTTTATGAGTGTATGATGACCCGCGCTTGTCCCTCAAATATCCAATGATAGGGCTTCCTACTAACTAATGGTAGGATAACATTAACTAAAGGAGGAGGAAAAGGAAAAAAAATTACTTTTGAGTAGGTAGATAGCTCGTAATCGCTTGCTCACACAAAAACAAAACATCTTTTCACACAAACACTTTTTTGAAATATTTTCAAAACAAACACTTTGTATGCTTTCTCAACAATACGAGAATCATTACAAAGTTTTCCAAACTAAGGCATTTTCAAAATATTTTCAAAATTACACATTCACAAAGCATTTTCAAAAAGTGAGCTAGCGATTAAGAGCCCGTAGATAACTACGGATGAAAAGGGTGCTAACACCTTCCCTTTTCATAATCTACCCCCCTTACTCAGAAAATTCTCAAAGGTCTTTCCTGTTCTTTTCACCCTTTTCTTTATTGGATAAAATAAAAGTTATGGCAACTCTTGTTATCCGTTACACTTGCGATAAAAACGTAAAACCAAAAGTCAGTTCTCCCACCGTATTACAATATATATATATATATATATATATATATATATATATATATATATATATATATATATATATATATATATATATATATATATATATATATAGAGAGAGAGAGAGAGAGAGAGAGAGAGAATATAGCTAGGGTTCAAATGCAACTTTCATCATGTGTGAAAGCTTATACACAAGAGTTTTATTTATAGAACCACTTATGTGGGTTATAAGCTAAAATGACAGCTTAAGTGCACCGTGCCTTACTATGTATTGTATTTCACTTAAGTGCATTTTACCTAACGATATTTTGTATTCCACTTAAGTGTATTGTACCTTACATTGTTCTACTATTTACTTAAGTACACCGATGTTTTGTAATTCTCTTATTTACATTGTATCTTACGGTGTTCTGTATTTCACTCTCTCACAAATATGTCTTTACGTGTGTTTCCCATGTATGTTCTCGTGACATTGGCAATTATTTTAAATCACATATGTAATAATAAATATAAGCAATATCTAGTAACGCATCGCTGCTACTTGAGTCACGAAAATGTATGGTTAGTCATTTGTATTCAGTCTTTGGCCAGCCTAGAACAAGACATATGTGAAGACTTTTTTTTTTTGTTAGCACCACTGGTATAGTTCAATTCGATGGTCAGTTCTGGCATCAAGTAATTTCAGCCTCCCCCCAATCGCACTTGCAGGAGATCAAACTGTGATCCTCCTTACGAAGTTCAACATCAACCACCACTTGACCAACTAAAGATTGGTCGACATAAGTGAAGACTTGATAACTCTCAATTCATGATCCATGAAATGTTATCCTACTTTACAATAAAACTAGACTATAAATACTTTAATAATAACGTCATTATGATGAATCTAGTTGTAGCGGTAGAAATGTTGATACTAAGCCATTGGGTTGACTTAACTCGCACAGATCAAATGAAAATCACCATCGCGCTTTATTGTTTTCATAGGAATGGGAAAAGAGTGAATAACCTAAAAAAACGGGGAGAGAATCTAGGTACGTGGGTTAGTTATGAAAAGGGAAGGTATTAGCATCCTAAACATCTAGGGTACTCCGCAGGAACCTCTTTGAAAATTTGTGTATTTTGGCTATAAATATTGTATACAAAAATAGATGGTGAAGATGAGAAAAGAAGTCTTTTTTACAATTTTTGCACCCGTCGCGGTTGTGAACCTTTAGTGCCCCAGTACCACCTTCCATGCAATAGGGGATCAGGGTACTCGTAGTTCACTGTTAAAAATTTTAAAACGCAAGTGTGTTGGTTAATTTTAAGAGGTAAGACATCATCATCATATCCGAGTGAAAGACATACTTACTACCCATGATTATGAGAAAGGAGAATTTTGTGTCATCTCAAAGTGGAGGATATACCTTAGATTTTAAAATCCACAAAGCCTCACTCAACACCCAAGTGGAAAATATATCACTTTACTACATATCGTAGAAGTATAATAGCTCGCATCACTACAAGGATTTGTCGAGAGTCTAATCTTTTAAGAAAATTTTAAAGTAAAAATCCAAAGTGGCAAAATGGTTTAAATAAGGTTGATTGACTTTTAGTCTTCTCACAAAAAATGTCAAAGTATAATTAAGTTAGTTAAAGTTTGATTAAGAAAATATTTTGGAAAATGCCTGGACCTAAGTCCAAGTTTATTATGGAAGCGGTTCAAGTTAGAAAACAAGAAGAGTTTTGAAAAGAAGGGAGAAGATTTTTGAAATTGAAGAAGATGGGAGGAGATGAAGGGACTAACCTAAAGCATAAGTTAAAAGCTATGTAAAAGGACCATCTAACCAATAAGAAGCCAACACTTGACATAAAGAGTCAATGTAGAATTCTCATCCTTTCGATTGAAACCAAGAAAGGAAAGATACTAAACCTCTTAAGAGTACCAAGCTTCGGATGAATTAAGTTTTCTCAAAAATTGGGCAGAGTAACAGCTGTATACAGATGAATTCCCAATCACAGACAAAGCACATAATCAGAATAACCTGCACATAAAGAAAATCAACCCAATGTCTTGAGGTAAACCCCAAGAGGTCCAGACAAAATAACAATCAGAGTCACAAGGTCTTAAGGGTACCAAAGGCTTATAATCCTAAGTCTGAGAAATCCAAAACTTTATTATGCCAGGGATTGTAACCAAATAGTCCGAGTAACATTAAAGTTTCTTAGTGTTCAAGTTGGTTATTAAGTGTCCTCAAAAAGAAAATGAAAACTCAAGTGAGCAAAATAAAAATGACATAAAGATAAATGCTCAAGTGAGCAAAGATAAAAATGGCATGAAATGTAAATGCTAAAGTAAATGGTGCATAAAAGTAAAGCCGTAAAGCAAAGGCATAAAGTAAAAGCACAAAGTAAAAGTCAATTATTAGTGAATTAGAAGTTAAAGGTTAGTTGAATGACCATATTGAAACTTGCATTTGAAAACTCATTAGAAGATTGATAAGATCAAAGCTTCTTAACAATAAGTCTCGTTTGCTTTTTGTCAAGTATGTCATTCATTTCAAGTTCTCGAAGCGACAACATATGATCAACAATGTTTAAATGATTCGCTTAGACCAAAGTTTATGAAGGTTCATTAGAGGATTGATAAGATCAAAGCCTCCTAACAATCAACCTAAAGGTTTTTGGATCAAAGGTTTCAAATTAAACATACTTGGGCTTGCAAACATAGGTTTGGGCCATGAATAATCATTTCTCGAATCGGGACAAATTTAGCGCTATTTTAAGCAATTGTAAGTGAACTTACGTAGAAGTCACACTTATTTTGAGGCCGGTCAATAGAAATATATGTACCACATATTAGAGAAATGATATGTAGATTATTCTCCAACAACATGTAGCACAAGTAAGAATGGGATAAGATGAAGAGGGAGGGGATGTATCAGATGAAATTAGGGTTTCAAATATCATCAACATCATTCATCCATTTTGGTGGATTTGGTTTTTCAACCTATCAACACCCAAGATCTAATGAGATTTGAGGAATTTGTCCCCAAAATAAAACCCAAGTTAGGACCAAATAAATAATAAATTAATATTTAATAAAAACAATATTTAAATGGTTAATAAAAGGAAAATAATTTGTAAAATACACAAAGTATTTTAAAACACCGAATAAAAATCCCAAAAAATAGTCAGAAGTCAAATATGAGTTAATAAAAGTTGACAAAATTTTTTGGAATTTCTTAAAGTCAGGAACTACTTTTTAAAATTTAAAAAACATACAAAATAAATCAAAAATTGTAAAAAATAGTAAAATTAGAAATAAACACAATAATGAGGTCACCAATATTTGTCAAGAGGTCATTGGATCCTTCCATAATTTTTCCAAAATCTAAAAATTTAGGAAATTATTTTTAATAAATTAAAACATGTTAAATAAAGTGAAAAACTAATAAAAAAATATCAAATCACAAAATAAAATTATGAAATATAAAAATCAGAAAGAGAAAAATCCAAGGTATTTTTAGGAATTTTTTCAGAATTTTAGAAGTTGAAATGAATTTTTTATGAATTTTTTAAGTTTAAAACAATTAAAATATAAAATCAGAAAATAAAAATAAAACCAAAATGATGTAGACCATTGGATCAATGTCAAAACATTATAGTAATCAAATCCAAGGGATCTGGCACACAAATTGCAAGTCTCACAAACTGTAAAATCAGGAGCTCAGACTGGTGTCATTCGCTTCGTCTCTTCAAGATGATTTAAAGGGTACCCTCGCGAGAAATTTATATAAATAGTAGCTCAGTCGATTTGAAGAAAACCAGAAGAAAAAAGTTGAATGGGGATTTGAAAATTCATGATCAAAACTCACTTCCAGTTAAAAACAAATGATGCAATGAGTATCAGAGTGATGAGAGCTTCATTGTAGTAACAAATTCTTAGAGAATTGATGAAGGAATCTACCTGTTGAAGTTCAAAATTAGAGCTCTGAAACTTGACTTGGCTTGCACGATTTAGGACACTTCAAGACTTGGTTCTTCTTCTATTAGTTGCAGTGAAGTTCAAGGATGAATAATTGGCAAAGAAAATGGATTGACAAAGTCTGTTTAACCAAATTCGAAGTTACATAATTATGAGTTATAGAGAGAGAGTATGGCAGGGTGATTTTGGCTATCCAAGCTTGTCCAAATGAGTGGAATATCACCCTCTATTTATAGGGAAGAAAATGGGATGCTCAAGCGTGTGGAATGGTGAGATTTTGAGAGAATTCGTGTGAAGTTGCAAGCATGAAAAGTGTGGCTCATATTTGCTCAAAACTCAGCCAAAACTTGAATTTCAAGGTACTAATCACTTCTAGAAGATTGTTAAACATAATTAGAAGTAAAAACACACAATAATTTGGTGATTAGAGGCCATATTAACCAATTTACAGACTGTTTTGATAAAATCAGTTTCAAGGTGTCAACTTTGAATCCATGGTGCATAGAGCTCAAGGGGCTTTATGATCTCATTCTTTTTGCAATGGAAAGATTTAACCACAAACTTCATAATGTGCCAAGAAAGGTAGCATTTAGATGTTTGAGTAAAAAGTTATGATCAATTGAAATCGTGAAAAAACATACTGAATTATGGACTTCGAAAATTTTCAAGTTTTGAGTTCAAAAGTGACTTATAATCTCTTGCCTTTAAACATGGCCTTTCACTCAAAATTATGTTTTGGTCAATGAAGATGGCATGAAGTATACTTTTTAAAGAGCATTGTAAAACTTGAATCATCCAAAAACTCAAAAATTGAGAGAGTTATGACCTTGTGAAGTTTATGGAAATCCATGAAGTGACCTATAATTTTTTGAACTCTTAAGGCATCTTCTAACCATTTTCAAGCTTTGTACATAAAAGAAGAGTTGAAGTTCACAGTCTTGAGATAATTGTGGAAAATGAATGGGCTTAATGAGATAGAAATTGATCAAATTATGTTCATTTGAAGTCAAACCCTAAAATTCATAGTCCTTTCAAGGAGACTTGTAATCTTTCTCAATCATAAATGATCTTCCATTTAAAATTAGCCTTAGACTTCTGAATACAGCTTGTTAAGGACTCTTAAATAGAATTATGGCTTTGGAGTCACTCAAAAATCTCAAAAAATGAGTAAGATATGGTCCTTGGGAGTCAACAAACCCTAGCTCAGAGAGTGCCAAAAATGACTTGAAACCCCTTTTAACTTTTGATTATTTTTCTTGCACAATTTGATCTTTTAATGTGAACATAGGTTGTTATTGATGATAATAAGAATCCATAGCAAAAAGAACCAAGTCAAAATGTTGAAAATTGAGAGAGTTATGCACTTGTGATCACTAAATCAACCATTTGCTCAATTAGGTCAAACTCGTTGAACCAAACTTTAAATAGTTTGATCTTTCTTGAGAAAACAAAGCATGATGAATCATAATAGGTCTTGAAATGATATTTTATTGAAGAACACTCAAATAGTGGAGCTTAAGTCTCAATGAAGCTTGTTGAAGAAGGCATGAAAATAAACACATGAAATTATCTCTTTGGTGAATGTCAACACCAACCTTGAGGAAAGTTTGACCTAAATAAGGTGAAGGAATTCTTTAAGCCACAAATCTTTGACATCATGGACATAGCCTTGCAACTTGGGCTCTTTCAATCCATTGAAGGGTCATTTGATTGAGAACCAACCCCCAACCCTAGGTTAGATGGTGAGATGAATGAAATTGTATCACCCCCTACAATCTGAGCATTTAAAGAAACATTTATACATATTTTGATGTTATTTTAAAGAACACGTGTATAAGATATAAACTTTAAGGTGCTTGGTAATCCCTCAAGAGAAAATTTAAAGATAATATGAAGATAGGGAGAACTAAACCTAATGTGTGATCTTATTGTATTGATAAAAGGGAGATGATGAGAAATCTTATGGGGGAAAATTGGGGTATAACAACTGCCCTTATTTAAGTGTCTTCTATCCGGAGATGCAAAGGTTAAACTCTTCGTGTAGACGCGATTGAAAATACTTAAATATAAAACAAACCCTATTTTTGGCCCTAAGATGCCATGAAATTCTTATGATTATGCATGAAAATAAACAAATCCAAAGGTCACACAGGACACCTTTGGGGATGCGGGAAATAAAATAAAGGATCAAAAGAAAGTCCGACAATGAGAAGATAAATCACTGGTGAATAGAAGACTCAACTCTACTGGGGTAAAGCCCAAGGAGCAGATAAGGCATCGTCAACTCAAATAATGAGGAAAGAGTAATGAATGACAATGATCGACAGATAACTGCGAGCTATCCACTCATAGAGAAGATATCAAAAAAGTAACATCGACTCACATGATATAGAAATTGTAAGATAATACCGATAAACACTAATATTAGGGGTGGTAACAAAAGATTGGCATTAATACTTATGACTGGAAACATATGAATTCTTTAGAGCAAAGTGAATCTCAATGACGAATTATATCCGATAATAACGAGACTACCATTCATCGGAGTAAAAAATCTGAACAACGAACTATCTCCCATAATGACGAGACTACCATCCATCGAAGTAACAAATCTCAACAATGAACTATCTCCCATAGTGACGAGAATACCATTCATCGGAGTAACACATCTCAACAACGAACTATCTCCCATAATGAAGAGACTACCATTCATTAGAGTTACATCTTAATAATGAACTATCTCCCATAATGACGAGACTACCATTCATCAGAGTAACATCTCAACAACGAACTATCTCCCATAATGACGAGACTACTATTCATCGAAGTAACAAAAATTAATCTTCTCTTGGAACTAACAGACTTACTAGGGAAGTACAGGTTGCTCAAATAAATAGACCTGCCACTTGTTGTTATAAGAAGCCTGTTGGGAAACGAAATATGACTTCTCTGGGGAAATGCCAATATAATCCTGCTGAGGAGGTAAATTCTTCTCGTCCAAAATAAATGCATATTCTCAATCCAGAGCTCAAAGCCTGCAGAAATCATAATAATAATGTTGTCGGGGACCATAGATTCAAAGCTGAAATAAACCGGAGTGAAACAAACAACTAGGACAGCACCTAATGAGGAATAAGCTCAAAAGGTATCACATTCCATCTAAATAATGAGCTGAATAGGAAGTCTAAAACAAAATTCTTCCACGAGGGATAACTCAGTGGGGAAATTGAAAGGATATACACTTTTTGCTTAAGGTTGACAATCTATTGGAGAGAGGGTAACATAACTCTGTGAATAGGGTGATATTCCAACAAAAACAAAAATGAATGCAAATGAGCAATGGATTTTAAATTCATCTATGCATGACGTATGTATGAAAGTATGAATGTATGAATGTTATCATGTATATGCTGATAAAACAAACATACAGTACTGGGAATAACCAGATAAAACCAACTTGGGTAAAGTCAACACTCAGCTAGATCACATCCAAGATTAATATTTCATAAGAAAGTAAGAACCAAATAAGGAAACAAATTCCTTCTTCGCGGACTAACTCCATTGGGAAGAAACAAGGCTTGAAATTGATCACATCATAATCTAATAGAAATAAACCAATACAAATTCAGGGATATATTACCCTTCTCCAGACTTCACCGAGGAATATCATACAAAATTCAATAGGGAAGACAATGTGTCATTGTTTAGACTTCGACTGAAGATTATAATACTGACTTCACTAGGGAAGTTGAACACCACATTGTCAAGACTTCAACTGGGGATCTCGTGCCGACTTTATTGGGTAGTACAACACCGCATCAATGAGGGGATCCCAAATACATTCTTCGATATCAAAATTAATGGTTTTGCAAACTTCTCTAGGGAGAATTATGAAGTTTCATGGGGATAACAACTTTCAGAGAAAAGCATCATCTCAGCTTCGTTTGGGGATCTAAGAAGTTTAAAAATGCAGCAAGAAGTCAAAATCATGGGATTTTAAATCAAACTCAACATTTGGCGAGAGAAAACCCAAAAAGTTGACAGTTGTCTCAACACTTCTTAGAAAAGATATTGCCCTTGTCTGGATACTCAGCTGGGAAAAACTGTATGAAGTCCTGACTGGGGAATATAGGATAGAAGTACTCAAACCACCCAAACCAAATAATCGTCCCAGAGAAAAATCTGAACCAAGACTTAACTAGGGAAAATGGGACTACAGACCCAACATTGCATCATATATCAATTGGCATGAATCCAACTTACAGAGGAAAGAAACACAAGAGGATCATGCACATATCAGCAAGAATAACCTGTGAGAGCTTTCTTCGGGAATGTTTTTTCAAAATTTCGGAGTTCGTCCATCCTTGGAATCACTACTTTTGTTCTACTTGAATCACAAAATCTGAAGTAAAAAGTAATTTGTAAATTCTTTTCAAAAAATGTATTTATTATTAAATCTATTTGTTTTGAAAATTACTATCAATAATAAATGAAATCTTTGCAAGCAGAATAAAATAAGAACTACAAAGAATTGGATAAAGGCTCAACCTTTATTAATAGAATGGTAGTCTGCGAATGGCGAGACTCCATGAATGATTAAAAAGTTTGGAAAATGGTAATAATATGGAAAATATACATTGAAATACAATGACCACTATTCTCCCTAACACCTTTTAACTTCTGAACAGAGACTTCAGTTGAAGTGTGATGAGGTTCCAAGAAGATTGTTGCTTTAATGATCAATTCTTGTTTGATGCAGTTACTTGCCAAGAAATCCCTAACTTTTGCCTAAGTTTCCCTTGCGGGTTTTCAACCTAGCAGGAAAAAAAAATTTGTGTCTCTTACTTTTACCTAGGCCGCCCTTTCGAGTTTTTAGCCTACTGAGACGCTTTTTTTCCTAAGCCGCCCTTTTGGATTTTCAACTTAGCGAGATGTTCTTATATTTCTTTAGGCGAAGTATTTCTTGACTGCGTCAATATTCATAGGACGTGGGAACTCCTCGCCATCCATAGTTTCAAGAATAAATGCACCACCAGAGAAGTCTTTCTTGACAACATATGGGCCTTCAAAATTGGGAGTCCACTTGCCCCTAGAATCAGCATTAAAAGACGTGATCTTTCTGAGCACAAGGTCACCTTTTCTAAATTTACGAGGCTTGACCTTCTTATTAAAAGCTTTCTTCATTATTTTCTAATATAAATGACCATGACATAAAGCTGTCATTCTCTTTTCTACAATCAAATTCAACTGGTCAAACCTATTTTGGACCCATTCAGCCTCTGACAACTTGGTTTCCATTATCACCCACAAAGAGGGAATCTCAACCTCGACGGGGAGCATTGCTTTCATACCATACACGAGAACAGTGTTGCCCCTGTTGAAATGCGGACAAATGTACAATATCCATGCAAAGAAAAATGGAGCATCTCATGTCAATCCTTATAGGTAACAACCATCTTTTGGATGATCTTCTTAATGTTTTTGTTAGCAGCTTCAACAACCCCATTCATCTTAGGTATGTAAGGAGATGAGTTGTGATGGACAATCTTGAATTCTTCACAAAGTTCTCTCATCATCTTGTTATTTAGATTCGAGTCGTTTGCAGTGATAATCCTGCTTGGCACACAATACTAACATATAAGATTGTTCTTGATAAAGCGTACTACCACCTGCTTGGTGACATTAGCACAGGAAGCTGCTTCCACCCACTTGGTAAAGTAATCAATTTACACCAAGATGAAACAACGTCCATTCGATGCCTTGGGTTCAATCATTCCAATCATATCAATACCCCACATAGAAAAAGGCCACGGGGAAGAAATAACATTCAGAAGCATCGGAGGCACATGAATTTTGTTAGCATAAATCTGACACTTATGGCACTTCTTTGTAAATCTGTAACAGTCAGATTCCATTGTCATCCAATAGTAACATGCCCTAAGCATCTTCTTTTCTATTGAATTTCCATTGGCATGGGTACCGAAGGAACCTTCATGGACCTCATGCATGAACATGTATGCTTCGTGTCTATGCATGCATCATAGCAAGACCATGTCATAATTTCTTTTGTATAGCACATCTTCACTGAGGAAAAAAATTCCTTCCAACCTTCTCAATGTCTTTCTATCTTTGTTTGACGCACCCACCGAGTATTCTTGAGTCTGGAGATAGTGCTTGATATCATAATACCAAGGTTTTTTATCTTACGTTCCTTGTGTCGCAAACACATGAGTTGGCCTATCCATACATCAAATTGTGATTTGAGGTACATCATTCCAAGTATTTACTTGGTACATAGAAGCCAAAGTGGCCAAAGCATCTGTCATCTGATTCTCATCTCTGAGAATATGATGGAATTCAACCTTATTAAAGAAAGTTAATAATCTTCTTGCATAATCATTATAGGGAATCAAGTCAACATGGCGAGTATCATATTCTCCTTTAATTTGATTTATTACCAAAGCTGAATCTCCATATACATCTAGAATTTTGATTCTGAGATCTATAGCCTCTTCAAGACCCATGGTACAAACTTCATACTCTGTCATATTATTGGTACAGTCAAATGCCAACCTTGCAGTAAAAGGGATGTGTGACCCATGGGGAGTGATAATCACGGCACAAATTCCTTCCCCATAAGCATCCACAGCTTCATCAAACACCATACCCCATTAGGATTTAGGATCAGGACCTTCCTTAGTCAAAGATTCATCATAATATTTTACTTTCAAATACATCACATCCTCATCAGGGAAATCATACTTAATAGACTGATAATCATCAACTGGTGGCGAGCAAGATAATCTGCAACACACTGCTTTTTATAGCTTTTTGAGTACGGTATTCACTATCATATTCAGACAACAGCATCTGCCAACGGGTAATTCTTCCAGTAAGAGCAGACTTTTCAAAAATATATTTAATTGGATCCATTTTAGAAATCAACCAAGTGGTATGATTCAACATATATTTTCGCAATCGTTTTTCTGCCCAGGCTAGAGCACACCATGTTTTTTCTAGCATAGAATATTGTGACTCACAATCAGTAAACTTCTTGCTTAGATGATAAAGGGCATATTCTTTTCTTCCTGTTTCATCGTGTTTTCCAAAAATACAGCCCATAGAATTATCTAACACAGTCAGATACATAATCAATGGTCTTCCTTCAACAGGAGGGAGCAAGATAGGAGGTTCAAGCATACATTATTTAATTCTTTCAAATGTCGTTTGGCAATCTTCCGTCCACACACAACCTTGATATTTTTAACAGCTTGAAGATCGGTTCACATGTTGCAGTCATGTGGGAAATAAATCTGGATATGTAATTCAAACGTCCAAGGAAGCCTCTAACTTGCTTTTTAGTTCTTGGTGCAGGCATTTCTTGAATTGCTTTAACTTTATCAGGATCAACTTCAATTCCTTTTGGGTTGACAATGAAACCTAGCAATTATCCTGAACGAACACCAAAAGTACAGTTATTTGGATTCAGGTAGAGACGGTACTTCCTCAAACGCTGAAACAATTTCAATAAACCTTCTATGTGCCATTCCTTAGTCTAAGATTTGGTGATCATATCATCAACATATACCTTAGTTTTCTTATGCATAAAATCATGGAATAGGGTTATCATAGCCCTCTGGTACGTTACACCAGCGTTATTCAACCCGAAGGGTATCACTTTGTAACAGAATGTTCCACAGGGTGTGATAAACGTTGTTTTTTCCATGTCCTCAGAAGCCATTCTAATTTGATTGTATCTGGAAAATTCGTCCATGAACAAAAACACTTTGAATTTTGTTGTATTGTCAATCAATATATCAATATGCATTAATGGAAAGTCATCTATTGGACTTTACTTATTTAAATATCTATAATCGACGCACATGTGGACTTTTCTGTCTTTCTTTGGTACTGGAACAATATTGGAAATACACTAAGGGTACATTGATGTCACAAGAAAACCGGCATCAATCTGCTTCAAAACTTCTTCTTTAATTTTCACTGCCATGCTGGGGTGAGTTCTTCACAACTTTTGTTTGATTGGTGGCTATTCTGGCTTTAGCAACAAATAATGTTCCACAATATCAGTATCTAAACCAGGCATGTCTTGATAAGACCAAGTAAATATATCCACATACTATTTCAATAGTTCAATCAACCTTCTCTTCACATCGAGATGAAGCAGTGCTCCAATCTTGACTTCCTTTGGATCTTCCTTTGTACCTAAGTTAATCATCTCCAACGGCTCTTTATACGTCTGAATGGTACTTTCCTCGTGCTCAAGCAACCGTGAAACCTCTTTTAGGATTTCATCATATTCTCCTTCTTTGGCCATATACACAGGATATCCAAAGTTGGGAGAGGGTGCAGGGTCATTGTACTCAACGGGTTTTTTAATTAATCTGCACATGTGATTTATGATTGATTTTAGAAACCGACACATAAAATAAGTTATTATGTAGATTTATTTATAGTTATTATTTATTTTGAAAGGCTTTTTCTGATTACCATTTTCCAAGAACAAGAAGAAAATAAAGACATAATTTTGGAATCAAAAACAACTTTTATTAATGATTTTAAAAATCAAAACAACAGATATGCCCTTACAACATCAATACTTTCACCTTGAGCGGAGTGAAAGATTTTTGAAAAGACTAACAAAAAAACAAATTACTTTGAAATGTGAATGCAAGAGGGAACCTCAACAGTGACCCAATTCTAGACTTTGACTCTATGCGTCACTAAGTTCGGCACCTCTTGCTCTAATTCATCTTCGAGAATAACATTGATCCTTGGACTAGTTGGATGAAGATAGCCTGCACTGCAAAAGATATCTTGGTATTTACTCAAAGCAGACTTCGGCTTAGTGATTTCCTTCTTCATGGAGAAACCCAAACCATTTCCATTCCTGTTCACATGAGGATTAATAACATGCCCCCACACCTTTCTAGGGCCTTTCTGCACTACTTGATGTGCATCCTTAAACGAGGCGATAGAACTCTCATTCTTCCTTATAATATCAATGGACAATGCTTGAAACTGAGTTTAAACAACAAATTTGTCAGATTCTATGATGCTAAAGGAAGACAAATGAGATATCAATAGAGCTTGCTCACCGTTCATAATGACCATTTTTCCTTCACGAACAAATTTCAGCTTCTGGTGTAAGGTTGAAGTAACAACTCCTACTTCATGGATCCATGGTCGTCCCAATAAACAGCTGTAAGCATGGACAATATCCATAACCTGGAAAGTAATTTAGAATAAGTGTGGACATATGTGAATAGGAAAATCTACTTCTCCAATGACAGACTTCCTCGAACCGTCAAATGCTTTCACTATAATTCCACTTGGGCGCATGGGAGATCCCTGGTACTTAAGCTTCATGAGTGTACTCCTTGGCATGACATTCAAAGCACACCTATTGTCAATCAGCACATTGGACAAAGAGCCATTCTTATAATTCATGGAAATATGAAGAGTCGGGTTATGGTTTCTTCCTTCATCGGGAAACTCGTGATCACAAAATCTCAGACTATTACAAGATGTAATATTCCCCACAACACTCCTGAACTGATCCAGAGACATATCACTTTCAACAAAAGCCTGATCCAACACTCTCATCAGAGATTCTCGATGAGCATAAGAGTTCATTAGCAAGGCTATAATGGAAATCTTAGATGGAGTTTGCAACAACTAATCCACAATCTTGTAATCACTCATCTTGATGATCTTCAACAAGTTATCCACATGTTTTTTCGAGGCAGTGCCACTAGATCCCCGTATCATTTTCTTAGGTTCAATATTCTCGACAACCTCTTTATCATAATTAACATCCCCTTGAAAGGTAGGGGCAAAGACACGACCATTGCGGGTTACCCAACTAGCTTCAGAAATATTCTCAACATGGAACAAAGGTTGGATTGGAATCTCCACACCATCTTCCAGGATATTTGCATTTTACTTATAAGCCAAAAATTTGTCTGACTCATATAGGACAGGATCAGGCATACAAATAACCACGGGAGCAACAACAGGCTTACTATGGTACTCAATCTCTATACGATCGGGAACACAAAAACACGACACAATAACTTTCACCCCTTCTTCGGAATATTTAGGCATCTGAGAATCATTATCGGAGAACATACCTTCATCAGAAGAAAAGAACTCATCAGCAGAAACATATTCATTATCAGACATGGCCTCAACTAAGTAATCCTCAATCACATTAACTCCATTGTAATCATCTTTATTTCTTGTGACTTTGATAGTACCATTATCTAACAATAATTGAACACCTCTTTTTACGACAGAACAACCACGAGAATCCCTACAGCAGATCTAACATGACCCATAATGATGTTCTTCTTGGCCATCCATGTGATAAAATGTAGCGTGCAATTGTACCAGATCATCATTCATATAATTCACATAGAAAAATCTGGAATTCACTGGGACATTCCTAAACCATATTCATGTCTTCTTCATACTCAGTGTGATCGGTGGATCTGGAACTGACTGTTTAACGCTGGTTTCGCGAAATGTCGCGGTAAGCAAGAGTCGCCACCGTCTTTTATTTTCTCCAATATGGAAAGGACAAAAGCACAGAAAAATTCCTTATTGAGATTAGCTCTCGGTTCGGGAGGTAGATTTATAGAAAGGGAAGGTGTTAGCACCCTTTCTATCCATGGTTATCCATGGGCTCTTAGATACTTGCTCATTGTGTTTTCAAAAATGTTTGTTTGCTTTTCAACGTGAGTGGGTTTGAAAAAGTTCCGTTTAAAATTTCAGTTCGACTCTTGTATCAGTCCTCAAGAGTGTTTGAAAAGTTGTTTTTGAAAGCTTTTTGCAAAGTGTCGGTGTGAAAAGAAGTTTTTGATTTGTTTTGAATTAGAGCAAGTATCTACGAGTCATCTACCTACCCTAAGGAATTAGTCTGTGTAAATGTCCTTAAGATAGTGCTATCCCACCATTGAGAGGTAGGTAGCACCACCGTTGGAGGTGTTCGGGTCAATTCGAGTTTGTAGGGACACTGTGGTCACCGAGCAACAGTAAGATACCTTAGAAGCTACCCTTATGCCATTGATCTTTTATTCCGAGGCAACTATTCCTAGGCAACTTGTTTCGAGGCAACCGTTTCGAGGCAACTAGATCAATGGGACATAAGGACTCACTAAGACGTCCTATAGTCGACGACCACGTTTCGAGGGGCAAGGCAACAGTGTGGTCACCAGAGCAATAGTAGGACACCTTAGAAGCTACCCTTATGCCATGTTCATGGACATAAGGACTTACTAAAACGTCCTATACTCGACGACCACCATTCGAGGGGCAAGGCAACAGTGAGGCGTACCCTAGGAGTGGTGTGTGAATTGTGTGTCATTTTCAGTTGTTATTTGTCTTGATCATGCATTGAGTGTTCTACGCTTTGATTTTATTTGAGCATATATTCTTTCATGTGATTATTAACAGTTAAAAGGTGCGGGAATTAAGATGCGGAAAAATAAAAAGTCCTACGCTATTACAAGGCGCGGGTCTACATCGCCAAATTAAACCAAGACCTGATTTGAATAAAAGTGCGGAAAGTAAATGCGAAAAGTTAAACCTAATTATTATTACAAGGCTTTGGGGCAAATACATTATATTCACAAAAGAAATAAAAAATAAATGCGCGAAGAGAATTAAGAATCGAGTGCGAGGGCGTTGGACCCTTTAAAGAAATTAAATATGAACTTAGAAGTGAATTAATGATTAAAGAAAAAGAAGTTATTTTTTTGATTTTTGGTATTTAATGAAAATAAAGAAAATGGATTAAAATTAAAAATTAAATAAAACCCTAATTCTAAATTGTTTTTAATTTATTAAAGAAAATTGTTTAAGTTTAACCTAATTTAACCCTAATTAATTAATTACAAGTATTTACAAAAATAATTAATGGTTAATAATAATTATAATAAGAAAAGAATATTTATTAAAAAAGGAGGATCAAAATGTACTAAAAACCTATTTTTATATTTTTTTAGTTATTAAGAAATGAATAAAAATTAAAACCCTAAATTAACACTAAAATGATCATTAAAATTATTTGTAAAATAATTAGTGAATTAAATATTAAATGAGGCATATTTTTATTTTGACTTTTCTAATTTTTTGTATTTTTGTATTATTAAAATTAATTTTATGAATTAAATAAAACAATTATCATAAATAAAATAAATAAAAGAAAAGAATAAAAAAAAAAAGAGAAAGAAAATGCAAACATATGGGGGTGTTGACCCAATTAAGGAGGTTCATGGGAAGCAGTTTGGCCCAAGAATTCCAGGCCCACGTTGACTTTCAACTTTTGTGTGAGGAGCTGTTGACCAATGCATATGGTGATCTGCACGTCTTGGCCATTGGATGGAGCCTTGGTGACATGTGGCGTGCCAAGATGTTAGGTGTATGATGGAACCTGGGAAGAGAATTGTACCTGAACGCCTTACAAACAAAATTATGAAGAATATGGGGGACCTGGGAATCGAACCCAGGTCCCAATGCTTGAAGGACAACACACTTTCCACCCAGCCAAACGCGTTTTTTTGATATATAATGGACAATGAATAATAAGAGAGAGAAAGCAATGGTTAGTGGGACAATAAAAAAAGGCGCCAGTTATTCAAACTGGCCAATCATCATTCAACACGCCAGCGTCTTCCTCTCCCTTCTTCGCTTTTGCCTAAAAAATATAGAATGGATAGCGGGGGTTTTAAACCCCCACTAACTACAAACCTGCAAAATAGCGATTAGCATATGGTGCAAAAGAAAAAGGGCACGATGGTTGGGTTCTACTTGTTTGAACGTCCTGATTTCATTGGTATAAGTCTTATGGTCCAATTATTCCAGATATGCAAAGCCCCAAAATTAGAGCTCTGAAACCCTAGGCAGTTTTCATGGTGAATTCACGTACAGGGCTTAAAAACTCAATTGGATGACACCATTAGCTTTAGAATGATCAAGTTAGTATAAATCAAGCATTAGAAATCAAAAACACTGCATGAATCATGAAACACGAATATGAAAATATTTGGAAACAGGGCAACGTGATTCTACCAATTCTGGATGTATGGAGCTTTGAAAAGTATTGAGACACGTTTAACAAAGTCCCATCAAGCCTTTGGAATGGATTGTAGGCTTTGAAAGGAGCTCTATCTCTGAAAACAGTTTTGAAGTTTTTGTGTAAAAAATGCAAATTGGTTCTTTGAGTTTGCGCGCAGCTTCCTTGTCTTTCATTAGGGTTGTGTTTCTGCTTATATGTGGAGTGAATTAGGTTCACAAAACAAGTCCAAAATCCATTCAATCAATGTTCTTGAATTTTTTATTTTCATGAATCTTTTTCATTCCTTTTTGATTCCAATCATTGCCAATTCTTGCCTTTTTGAGTATGCACGAAATATTGAGGTCATGATGAGTGGATAGGCTGCACAAAAAGGCTTGGAAAACATGATTTGCTATTTTTGTCATATTTTATTTTAATTAAATGAACTAATAATAATAATAATTCAAATAATTAATAAAAATGATAAAATAACTCCCTTTAAAGTCAATGGGTCGTGCATAGCCTTTGGGTGATGATTCTTGGAAGAAATTGTGGCCCATTAGCAATTTTGAGGCATTTGAAGCAAAGTTGACTTTTTCAAAATTCCCAAAAATTTCCCAACTTCCACAAGACATATCTTGCTCAATTTTTAAGCTTTGATCATGTTCTTGGACATTTTGGAAAGGTCTTGAAGTCCTATAACCAATGCCTTTGGTCCTATGTCAATTTGATTTACCAATCTCAAGTTATGGTCTTTGACTTAAAGTGCCTTTTTGTTGACTTTTGAAAATGACCTATAATGTTGAGATTGATAACTTTTTGTGAGAGAATTTCTTGGACTTGAAGTGTGAAGATGAGTTGTAGGAAATGTCATTCTCTTCAAAATGAGCTTTGGATGGAATTTTTCTGATAAACCATGTGGAAGTTATGCCCTGGTCAATTTGTAGTTGACTTTTTCAACTGTCCAAATATAGAAACTTTTGCATCTTGAGACTTTTTGAGCCATGCCTTGAGAATCATGATCAAGAATTGATCAAATGATGTTTGTGGCTTCAAAATAAGATGTTGACCAAAAATTTTGACTTTTGACTATCAAATGACCATTTTGCCCCTGCAGTTGACTGTTGAGCAATTAGGGTTTTTTTACTGTGCAATTTTGTGTTGTGAGTCTTGAAACTTGGCATAAGGATGCTTGACCATGTTTATAGGCATGTGGGACTTGTTTGGACCCTTGGAAACTTCAATTTCTTTGTCAGAACCAAAACCCTAGTTTTTTAACTGTTTAGGAGGCAACTGGACTGTGCAACCCTTGGGAGATTTTGAAGCATGCTCTTAGCAAATCTTGAAGAATATGGGAGGGCAAATTTTGGGGTACAACACTCAGCCCTTGGTCTGATTATGTGGATAAGACCTTCATCCATCATTTCTTGAAGATCAGCTCTCACCTTATCACATCCATGGATATATGTATTGCAAATACTACAACCGGCATGGTCATGTGTATAATAGCTGAATTCACATAGATCAGCATGCATCTTCACTAAATCCCCACTCACCAGATTGATACCAAAAATCCGGAAGTCCCCAAGATAACCAGCAACCATATTTACGGCATTTCCACCTCCATGTTTGGGTAATGGATTATCTTTCACGTTAGGACCAACATCTTTAAAAGATATAAGACCAGATCTCACCATCTTTTGCACTTCAGACTTCAAGGGATAAAAGTTTTCGATATTGTGCCCCGGGGATCCTTGATGAAAAGCACAAGTCTGATCCGCCTTATAATACCATGGTAAAGGTGAAGGTATAGTAGGAGGCGGCCTAGTATGCATCAATTTATTTTGAATTAAAGCCGAAAACAATTATGTATAACTCATTGGAATAGGGTCAAAAGCTTCTCTCCTCTGACTTTGCCCTTGATTTCCTTGAGCAGTTGGTCTCTGATAGGTAACAATAGTTGGAGCAACCTTGACGACTGGAGTCACAAAAGCAACTTGTTATTGGTACCGGTGATGTCTTCTTGGTGGCCTAAACTTTCTTTCCTCAACGCCAACATTTGTTTCACTTTTTTTATTTCTAAAAACCTCATATGAGGATTTCTTTGTTCCTTCGTCTTTTGTCAAACGTCCTTCTCTGACAGCTTCTTATAGACGAACACCCATACTAACCATCTCTGTGAAATCACTTGGCGCATTGGCAACCATCCTTTTATAATAAAATGATCCAAGAGTTTTCAGGAAGACCTTGGTCATTTCTTGTTCTCCCATCGGGGGTACCACTTAGGTAGCAACCTCGCGCCAATGTTGCGCATATTCTTTTTATCTTTCTGAGATATCACTCTCAATTTGTCACAGTCAGGTGCCATAAACATATTGTACTTATACTGCTTTATAAAAGCTTCACCTAAATCATTGAAAGTGCGAATGTTGCTACTGTCCAACCCCATATACCACTTCAAAGCGGCGCCTGTTAAACTATCCTGGAAGAAATGAATAAGCAAGTGTTTGTCATTAGTATCGGTGGACATCTTTCTGATATACATTACTAGGTGGTCTCGGGGAAAAAACTTTCCCTTGTACCTCTCAAATTCGGGCACCTTAAACTTCATTGGCACTTTTATGTTAGGAACTAAGCAGATTTCACTATCGTTCTATCCGAATAATTCTTTTCCTCGAAGAGCCTCCATTTCTTTCTACATTTCATTGAACTGGTCTTGAAAATCATCAAATCGGTCATAGAAGCCTAAACTTTCTCTTGGTGGAGAAGCAGGATGATAAATTTCATCATTGATAACAGGCATAACATTCATTGTAGGAGGCAAAACGTGATGAATCTCATTATTAGCAAGAAGAGTAACATGCACCACAGGAGGTGCAGAAACAACAGCAGTTTGAGCAAATGGAGCAACTTGAGCATCAGATTTGTAACCTTCTGGCATGAAATTCTCAGGCATTTCCCACGGGTAACCTTGAGGCATGTGGTGTTGAGCAGCGACAACTAGAGTAACAGAAATGGGAGCAACCAGAACCTCGGAAGCAATAAATGTCTATTGTGGCTGAGTAGTACGAGGAGACGGAGGAGCAGGTGGTGGATGATTCTGAGCAGCCACCAATGATTCCACCAAAGCAGTCGGATTGGCCATACCGGTCCTCAAAGTAGTAACTTTTTTGTGCAGCTCACGATTCTCTTGTTCAAGATTCTCCATTTTCTTCCTGAAATTAGCCCGAGTATTATATCTACGAGATAAATTTCTGACTAAACGAAATAGAGAAACACAGTAAGACACCTTGGTATGAACAGAAATACACAAATATGCATAAAATGACGCATGATATGCAATGCATATGATTTATTTATTTTTATTTTTATTATTTCAAGGAACTTAAAGCATTATAGGTAATTGCAAATATTAAAGTACTAACACATTTTGAATACTGAAAATTTTATTATAACAACTTCAGAATGGATTACAACTTTTAGTACAAGTATCAATGATCCTAGGTACAAGATAATAAAGATAGAATCTAAAATCCTAAGGAACCAAAACTGATGAAGATTTCTCCACACACTGACGTTTTCCCATGAGTCTTACAATCTGAGCCTTCAACTGCATGTTCTCTTCTGCATACCTGTCGGCAACTTCTTTCCAACCATCAGAATTAGAGGATGAGCAATTTGGTCCTAGCTGAGCTTTAGAGGAAAATAAATCCTCTTGCTTCTCCATCATCTCTACAGTACGACTTTCAAGAATCGCAATCAAGTCATCCTTCTCTTTCAATTTTGTTTGGTAGGACATCTCTGAAGTCTGACACTTGTTCTTCCATGCTTCCTTCTCTTGTTGCATCCTAACTACAACAAGCTGAAGTTCTTCTACATCATCTAAAAGGGGAGGAGTAATCCTCACAAACATATCAGTATAGGTTCTTCATGGGAATATGGCATATTTAACTGAGTTTACCTTGCTTGTACCTGTTGTACCCTAAAATTTGCCCTCTCATTTATCAAGAATTTGCTCACAAGATCTCCTTTGGCTCAAGACTGCACTAGGGTTTATCAGCTCAAGACATCTCCTTAAGCACTGATGACCAAAATTAGGGTTTGAGATTGCACAAGGATATTTGAACTTCCAATGCCCCATATGACTTTCATGGATCATTATGGAACCTCAAGATTACTCATGTCAAGTTTCAAGCTTTGGATCACACTTTTGCTCAGTCAATTGAGCAGTTGACCTAAAAATCAGTTATATTGGGGGAAAAGTCAACTGTGGCCAATTTACAGTCAAACTTTATAATTTTTGATCCACATCAACATTTTAAACTCATATTTATCATTTGATCAAGTTTGGACCATAATTCCTCAATAAATTTGACCAAATCTTCAAAAGGGCAAAATGGTCAAAATTAGGGTTTTCATTAGGAATGGGCAATTTCTGATTTTTGACCTAGCAAATGGTCAATTGGTTTAAGGCATGATCTCCATAGTCCAATTGCATAATTTTTACCTAATGATATGTCTCAAAGCATTGCTCAAGTCCAATGGATTGACAGATGAATTTCCAGTCAACTGATCAAAAGTCAAATATATAGTGAAAAGTCAAACTTTGACTTTTTGGTCAAAATCAAATATAAAATATCACAATTCATCAAAACATGTCAAAATATGAAACTTATTCATCAAGAAATCAAAAATTCAAGATTTCATTTTGAAAAGTTAAAATTTCTAGAAATTTTTCTAAGTGTTGGAAATTTCTTCTTTTTTCACAATTTTGAACAAAATTTTCACCATGATGCAAGATGATTCAAAAGAAAATCTCAACATGAAAGTTATAGATCTCCATGAAATATACAACATTGCTTTACACAACTCCTTCCAAAAGTGCTTGGATCTCAAGTTATTAAGAACACATGGTCATGAAACAAAACACTTAGTGAAATTTTTCCCTAATTTGGTCAGGATTTTGACCTAACTTCATGGCACTTTTTCATATAGTTCCAAGGGGAATTTTCAAAATTGATTCAAATAGGGTTTGTATAGCACATTACAATATTTCCAAAATGTCCAAGAACTCCTTGAGATCATTTTTAGTAGATAGAATCGAAGAGATGAAGTTAGGGTTTTTACACTTGAATTACAAATCATTTTGTGATGAACAAGATTCAAAATTCAAACTTATGCTGCATAACCTCTACTTTACAGGCCTCAAACTTGTTAGGCAATCCATAATTAATTTCTTTATCAGCTGTTAGAGGTCTCAATTCAAGCATTTAATGCAAGTCCATGCTTTATATCCATTTTGGGAAGAAAGTGCACAATGCCATTTTGATAAAGTAGCTTTTTGTATAAAACTTGTTCTTGAGCCTTGCACTTGTTCTCTTCTGATCATACATGTCTTATAACTCAAGAGAAGTTGATATCAACACTTATAATAACCCAGACCATGCTTGTACTTCCTCTTGAAACTTGTTTTCCCACTTTTCTTGAAAATCAAGTAACATAGCCATTAGCTTGTAACTTGTACTTTTGACTCTCAAAAGCACTCAAGCTTTTTTATTATACATACACAAGTTATTTGCCACAAATCCCATGCATACTTGAGCCCTAAAAACCCCAAGAACACATAATCACCAAAAACACCTCAAAACTTGTCATTTCTGAGTTTTGAATCCAATCTCCAAATTTGCTCGTGCATTTCTTGGCCTTTTACTTTCAAAAGCTTCTAAATAACATACACAAATAATTCTAACACCTGAAACACCACTGTAACACCTCCATCATCATCCACAATTTTCAAAAACAACACCTTGCACCTTGACTTCTCCAGAACCCCTCAAGCACTTTCAGCTTAAGCTAAGCATCACATTAGCTTCCTGGGAACTTGAGGAAGCTAATCCAATCATTGGAACTCACTAAAAGCTACTCAAACTCAAAACACGATACCCTCTTGCAAGGTAAGTTATCTCAACTTTGAAATTTTCATACAAGCATCATTAATGGTTTATTTGTGAATGAAAAATGTAGATATCATTGCCCTGAAGCTAACCATGTCCATAGTTTTCATTTATATTGCTTGAGCTTAGAGAATTTTAAGATTGAAGTTTCTGAAATTTTTAGGGTTCAGATTAGGGCCATTAAAATTCATGCCTGTCTTTGATCTATAATTTTATTGCTTTGCAATTCTGAAATCGTGAGAGAATTTGCTACAAGATTCATGTTTACATTTTTGCAAATGGATGAGAGATGAACAAGATGCAGGTACTCTGGCTGGGTGTGAGGTTAAAGGTGAAGTTCAGGCCATGGACTTGTTTTCTATCATATATTTGTTGTTTTGTTTATTTGAACAAATGTATAGCCACCCCATTGGTAGAAGCGCGCGTCTGTGACTATAGGGACCTGGGTTCGAGCTCTAGTGGTACCCTTTTGGGATTTTTTCATATTTCTCACATTTTCTGACCTTTTTTGGCAGCGCTGGGCCTCATGTTTTTTTTTACTTCTGATCCCCCTTGCTGACTATTCACACCCTGGCCCATTTTATTTTCTTTTTCTAATTTTTATTCATTTGTTTTCTTAAATATTTTATTTAATACTAAAAAATTAGAAAAAATATAAAAACATTAGATGTATATTTTGATATAGTTTATTTATTTTTTTACACAAAAAAATTATTTTATTTAATCATACTTTATTTATTTTACTAATTGATTTGTAAATTTAATTAGAAACTAGGTTTTTTAGTTATTTTCTTTTACACAATTTAAATATATTATTTTAAAATATAAAAAAACCAAAAATATTTTATAATACTATAAACTATTTTTAAGACAAAAATACCAAAAATATTCTTCTTATAAACTTAATTTCTTTTTTAATCAATTAATAGATTAGGGTTTTATTTAAATTATTTTCCTAGTAAATTTAGGTTTTACTTTTTACTAATTTAATTAATTATTTTTCTTTTAGTTAATTAGGTTAAAACAAAACCCCTTTTCCCTAAAAAATCCAAATAAAAGTCCAGTTTCTTTCCATTTTACATTCTTGTACATTTATTCATTTTTGTACATTATTTATCCAAATTCAATATAGTTGTAATAGATAATTAGGCTTTATTTTATTGCAATCCCCATTTGTAATTTGTACACCCCCCTCCCACAAGTATTGTAATAGCGTAGTAATTTTAAATTCTGCAATTTATCGCTTTATATACAAATGCTAGTAATTAGGGTTTGTATGGAAAGACTAAAACCAATCAATTAGAAAACCCTAATCAAAGACAAAACCAAGCATGAAAAACAATACACTTGCACACAAGCACCCTTAGGGTAAAACCCATATGGTTGCCTTACAAAATGACCATATTACGCAGGTGAGGTATCTTAGCAAAAACAAAAAAAAATACAAAGACCATAGTCCCTCGATGACGCTATCCATGTTGCCTTTCAAATGATCTTAGTCCCTAAAGAGAATGCTAAGATACCATGCAACATTGCTAATCATGGTTATACGATGACCCACGCCCGTCTCGTTTACATCCAAAGATAGGGTTACTTACCAAATCAATGGTAAGATAACAATGTCAAAGGAAAGAGGAAATAAACATGAAAGACTTTTGAGTAGGTAGAATGCTCCTAATTACTTGCTCCATTTCAAAACAAAACATCCTTGTTATTTCCAAAACAAACAACTACACTTTCAAAACATCTTACAAACTTGAAAAAACTTTCAAAACATCAACATCTTTGTATACATTCTTACGAACGAGAATCATTACAAAGTTTGCCTAAACAATGGCCTCTTTACAAAATACTTTCAAAAACCACACAAAGCACAATTTCAAACAAAAAGCAAGTGATCTAGCAAGTAACTAAGAGCCCATGGAAAACCATGGATGAAAAGGGTGCTAATACCTTCCTTTTTCACCTTTCCTTTTAGATAAAATAAAAGTCGGTGGTGACTCTTGCTAACGGCAACATTTGCGATCAAACTCAAAACACCCAAGTCAGTTCTCCCACCATATCACAGTACCCAATGGAGATGAGGCTCCAAAGAAACAACTCTTCTTGGTCCCAAATCTTTTCTACTCTTCCTATAAATATGGCGCCAAGCCTTTGCAATCTCTTCCTTATCTTTCTTATGATCCTTTCCTTCTTTGAGAAAGAAATCACAGATGAATACTATTTGGCTTGTCTCTCATCGGATATCCAAGTTGATGATGCGCGAGAACTAGATTATATTTAATTCCTCTCTTTGTACCAAGAAGAGAAACATTGGGGAAACTACCACAACTATCAATAATATCCATATCATAATAAGCCTGATGATACGAAACAATGTCAGAATGAGTGAGAGCCATAATCTTTGGGGCCCAACGAGGTTCCTTCTTGATATCCCAGAAAGTAACAGACCGAGGCAAGTGAGAAATAAACCACTAATATAACAGGCGTGCAACAAATGGTCATCCTTTCGTGATAAAAATCCCGAAGATTAATGGAACACTAAGTCTCTCATAACAGTGTAGGGAATGGATCCCCAATCAGAAAGATCCTATTGGCGTTGACATCCACAAATTTGTCGATGTTAGGAAATAAGAACAACCCATAAGCCAGAAAAGCAAAGGTAGCCTCGAAAGCAACTGTATTCTTCATCATAGCAAAGTAGCAAGCATTCTCCAATAAAAATTGAGTAGGTAAACCTATGATTCCTCCTTTGGTAGTTATGTTAGCCTCAATCTCAGACTTCCCCAAATGAGTTATGGTGGAAATCTCATGAGACTTGGGCTCCCCCTCTAAACTGGTGAAAGGAATACGGTCAGTAATAGACAAGCCAAGTAAATGAGAATACTCATTAAATATGGGCATCAGCTGATAATCAGGAAAATTAAAACATCGTCACAACAGATCGTAGAACTGGACCAATGTAGAAATAATACCCTCCTTCATTTTAAGCATCATAAGAGACACGATGGATCCATACTTCTTATGAAAATCTATAGAGCTCTCGATCTCGGAAATGAAAATCATCAATTACTCTATCTCAGGATCCTTGAAATTGTACTTCTGAGTCTTTCTTTTTCCAGAGTCCATGGTCAAAAATTACCTTATATATTTGAAAAAAGTTAACTTTAAGTCCCTTGAAACAATTGTTTTAAAGAATTTTCATGGGTGCATGCATGCATGATACAACAATCACACACAAGATCACAAACATGAGGGGTTCATGGGTTTGACATCACGAGCATGAAGTCAAATGTACTACCCATAAGGTATGGACTAATAGTTTATCATATGCCGAATAAGGTTATAAAAGGTTCCCAGAGTCTACATCCTTCCTTCGTATATTACCAATGTCCCGATTAACTAGGTAATTAGTAATATTCTCAGGAAAAACTTGTCTGAGTGTAGTATCATGTGACAACCATTTCCGGATTACTCCGTCATAGTTTTTGCATTACACCTAAGAGGCCAAGATGGGTTAAGGGTTCTACAATCCTCAGCTTCAGCAGGCTCCCTGGTCAAAAGCAACACGTCTTCCCGATTACTCGGTAAACAATACTACAGTCAAAGGGACCTCCACTGAGTGGGGGATCTCATGTCTCCTTTTTTGGGATTACTCCCTCAAAGTTAACATGACTATACCACCCATCTATCTTAAGTTTGCCCAAGTCTGGGTAGAGGACTTATGAGAAATCACCAAGCACCCTGAAAACTTGGAAATCCAGACAAACATATATACAACATATAATATATACAACAAGTAATAGCACATACACAAATGTAAATAAAGATAGGCTCAAACCACTTAGAGATGGACCAGCAATTGGTCGATCTATCCCCAGTGAAGTTGCCATTTTTCTGTGGTGGTAGAAATGTTAAGACTAAGCCATTGGATTAACTTAAATCGCACAGATCAAATAAAAATCGCCACCACACTTTATTGTTTCCAGAGGAATGGGAAAAGAGTGAATAACCCAAAAAAATAGGGAGAGAATCTAGGTACGGTGGTTGGTTATGCAAAGGGAAGGTATTAGCACCCTAAACATCTACGGTACTCCACAAGAAACTCTTTGAAAATTTGTGTGTTTTGGCTATAAATATTGTATACAAAAATAGATAGTGAAGATGAGAAAAGAAGTATTTTTTACAATTTTTGCATCTGCCGCGGTTGCGAACCTTTAGTGCCTATGTACCACCTTTCGTGCAATAGGGGATCAGGGTACTCGTGGTTCACCTTTAAAAATTTTAAAACACAAGTGTGTTGGTTAATTTTAAGAGATAAGACATCATCATCATATCCGAGTGGAAGACCTACTTACTATCCATGATTATGAGAAACGAGAATTTGTGTCATCTCAAAGTAGACGATATAGCTTGGATTTTAAAATCAATAAAGTCTCACTTAACACCCAAGTGGAAAATATCTCACTTTATTACATGTCGTAGAAGTATAATAGCTCGTATCACTACAAGTATTTTTCAAGAGTCTAATCTTTTGAGAAAATTTTAAAGTAAAAAGCCAAAGTGGCAAAATGGTTTGAATGAGGTTGATTGACTTTTAGTCTTCTCACAAAAAATGTCAAAGTATTATTAAGTTGGTTAAATTTTGATTAAGAAAATATTTTTGAAAATGCTTGGACCTAAGTCCAAGTTTGTTATGAAAGCGGTTCAAGTTAGAAAACAAGAAGAGTTTTGAAAAGGAGGGAGAAGATTTTTGAAATTAAAGAAGATGGGAGAAGATGAAGGGACTATCCTAAAGCATAAGGTAAAAGCTAGGGAAAAGGACCGTCTAACCAACAAGAATCCAACACTTGGCATAAAGAGTCAATGTAGAATTCTCATCCTTTAGATTGAAACCAAGAAAGCAAATATACTCAACCTCTTAAGAGTACCAAGCTTCAGATGAATTAAGTTTTCTTAAAAATTAGGTAGAGTAACAGCTGTATACAGATGAATTCCTAATCACAGACAAAGCACATAATCAGAATAACCTGCACACAAAGAAAATCAACCCAATGTCTTAAGGTAAATCCAAAGAGCTCCAAACAAAATAACAATCAGAGTCACAAGGTTTTAAGGGTATCAGAGGCTTATAATCCTAAGTCCGAGAAATCCACAACTCCATTATGGCAAGGATAGTAACCAAATAGTCCAAGTAACATTAAAGTTTTTTAGTGCTCAAGTTGGTTATTAAGTGTCCTCAAAAATAAAATGAAAACTCAAGTGAGCAAAATAAAAATGACATAAATACCAATGCTCAAGTGAGCAAAGATAAAAATGGTATGAAATGTAAATACTAAAGTAAATGGTGCATAAAAGTAAAGGCGCAAAATAAAGGCATAAATTAAAAGCACAAAGTAAAAGTCAATTATTAGTGAATTAGAAGTTAGAGGTTAGTTTAATGACCATGTTTTACCCCAAAGTTTTCCCTCTCATTTTATTCAAGACATACTCATAGAGGTCCCTAAATGTTCAAGGTTGACTAAAAATTGATCAGACAAATTCTCATCCTAAGCAATAGATCTCCAACTAGGGTTTCATTTTTCACAAAGAAGTTTGGGTTTCAAAGGACTAAAGTGATTTCCATGGTCCCTAATATTTCCCCAAGAATGCTCATGCCAATTTTCATGCCTTGCATTACAAGTTTGCCCAGTCAATTGCTCAGATGATTGAAAATCAATTGTATTAAGTCAAAAGTCAACTATGGCCAATATATAGTCAAACTTCAAGATTTTTGGTCAATATCAACATTTTGAAGTGATATTCATAATTTTATCAATAGTTGGTCATGATTCCTCAAGGAATGCTCTTAAATCATCAAGAATCAAAAATTGCTAAATTAGGGTTTCTATAGGAGAAGTCAACTGAACTTTGACCAGGCATAACTTTCACATGTTTCATAAACTTTTCCATAAACAAAGCCCATTTTGAATAAAATTAAATTCCATGCAACTTTTCTTTTATTCTCAAGTCTAAAAGATGCATCATTTGAAAGATATGATCTTATACATTACAGGTCATTTTCAGAAAGTCAACAAAAGACACTTTTTTTAAGGAAACTTAAATCAAGATAATGTATCCAAATGCAAAAATGAATAAAATAGAAATTGTAGAGGACATCTTGGTCTTTCCAAAAAGTCTAAGATCATCTTCAAAATATGAAATTTGGGAAAGTTATGAAGTGCATAAGTTTGGCAATTTTCAAGAAAATGCATGAAATCTCAATTGAGCAAATTGGTGATTTTAAGTTATTGGGCCTAACTTTTTGGAGTTCAAACATACTCATGATATGTCCAAGGACCTTTAAATCTATCTGTGCATTATTTTTATTTTTATTTTTATTTATTTTAATTTTTATTCATTTAAATATAAATTAAATCAAATAAAATATGAAAACTAATGGGCTAGTGCATATGGGCTTGGCTTGATCCATCATAAAGCCCAATAATTCGTGAAAGATACATAGAAAGTGTCTAGGTTCATGCAAAATTCGAAAAGGGCAAGAACCAAACAAAAATGGCAAGGGATCATGAAGTTTTGAAATTTTTCAAATTTTGTTTTTGTTTTAAGGCTATGGTTAATGGCTTGATTCTTTCCATGATAGTTTACACTCCTCTATTCCCTTTATAAATACATGACATTGAAAGCAAGAAAGGACACACGCCAAACTTCCTAGAGAAGCTCTCAAAATTTTCACAAAATTCTCAAGAATTGCAAAATTTGAAACTCAAACTTCCAGGCCATATTCATCAAAACCAAGCCTTGCATCGTGTTTCTGAAGCTCCAAGGATCTCATTCCTATCCTTCTTGTAGATTGAAGCACGCTAGAATACGCCTACGAGGTTGCTCCGGTTGGGTAAATTTATCGATCTCAAAATTTCTAATTCTCACGTTATAAATTGTTTTTAAACACGCATACATGTTCACACTGATGCTTGGATTGTTTTAGAACCATTGCCTTTGAGTTTTAACGCGGGAATCCAGTTCTGCCATTGTTAGGGCTCATGAACTTTTGAGTTTCAGATCTAACACTATGAGCCATTTCAGACCAAACCAGTACCATGGTTGGATTCATAGTATTTGTCCCATTTATTATTATTATTTGCGTTATTTCATTTTCATTTGTCTCTTTTATTTCAATAATTTCTTTTCCTATTAAAAAAATCATAAAAGACATCATAAAATCAAACAAACCAAAAATAATTAGACTTACATTTTCATTAATTAAATTAATTTTAATTAGTTATTTTAATCACTTTTCTTTTTTTAAATTAATTAATCAATTAGAATTAGGATTAATTTAATTTCAAATCTTTTTCTTAATAATAATAAAAAACAAAGTAATATCAGATTTTCTTCTATAGTTAATTTTTAATCAATGTTCATTTTTTTCTATTAATTTAAATTAGATTTAGCTTTTTAATTTTCAATTTAAATATTTTTTTTTAAAATAAACAAAACAAAAACAACAAAAATTGTCTTAATTTTCTTAGAACTTTTTTTTGGGTTTTTAGACGTTCCTTCTTAATCTTTGCGTGTTCTTTATTTTCCGTATTATTACTTTTGAAATATTGTATCTGCCCATGGTTTATAATAGTTTAAAATTAGGACTCCTTTACTGTTTTTACCCCTAGTTTTGAACTTGTAATTTTCCCTTCTCCGAAGCCATGTAATAGTTAGTTTAAATTCCGCACTTTAAACTTTCTACACTTGTATATATATTGAACTGTTAGATATATGTCTAATAGGATTGCATGACAAGAATTAAAAGTAAACATTAGCAAACTTAAACATCAACGACAAATAACTGAAACACAACACACCCGCACATGTGCACCTCTAGGGTACTTCCACTTCAGTTGCCTTCGGAATAAAACAGTCACAACTCTCGAACGTGAGGGATTTTAGTGGCAACCCTTTGGTTCAAAGATCACAAAATGATCCTTTCGATGTTACCTCGTTACATGATCTTAAAACCTTAGGGGTGTTACTAAAGTATCTTGCCAAGTTGCCTTTGTGACTGTATGATGACCCTTGATTGTCTCTCAACCATCCAACGATGGGGCTACCTACTCATTAATAGTAGGATAGCATTGTCTAAAGGAAAAGAGGAAAAGAACAAACCTTTTTGAGTAGGTAGATATTTCTTATATGCTTGCTCAAAACAAAACATTTTCCACACCGACACTTCTGTGATCGGTGGAAATAGAACTGACTGTTTTGAAATGCTGGTTCGTGAAATGTCGCGGTAAGCAAGAGTCGCCACCGTCTTTTATTTTCTCCAACAAGGAAAGGACAAAAGCACAGCAAAATTCCTTTTCGAGATGTTTCTCGGTTCAGGAGGTAGATTATAGAAAGGGAAGGTGTTAACACCCTTTCTATCCGTGGTTATCCACGGGCTCTTAGGTACTTGCTCACTATGTTTTCAAAAATTGTTTGCTTTTCTTGTGTATGTGGGTTTTGAAAAAGTTTAGTTTGAAAAACTTCTAGGTAACTCTTGTATCAGTCCTCAAGAGTGTATGAAGTGTTTGTTTGAAAACTTTTTGAAAGTATGAGTGCGAAAAGTTGTTTTTGTTTTTTGAAAGAGCAAGTACCCAGGAGAAATCTACCTACTCTAAGGAATTAGGCTGTGTAAGAGTCCTTTAGACAGTACTATCCCACTATTGAGAAGTAGGTAGCACCGCCGTTGGAGTTATTCGGGTCAATTCGATTATAGGGACATGTGTGGTCACCAAAGCAATAGTAGGACGCCTTAGCGGTAACCCTAATGTCCTAGATCCTTTTTTATCCGAGGCAACCGTTTCGAGGCAACTGGATCTTTAGACAGGAGGGCGACCTCTAAAACACCCTATACTTAATGACCACCTCGAGGCAACCAAGTGAGACGTACCCTAGGAGTGGCATGTGCGAGTGTGTCAGGTTTCAATGTTTAAATTATCTTTGAACATGCATCATTGTGAGCTACGGGTTGATTTTATTTTTCATACAAGTCTTGTCATGCATAATTAACAGTTAATAATTGTGCGGAAAATAAATTGCGGAAAGTAAATCTACGCTATTACAAGGCGTCGGGTATTTACATCGCCAAAAACATAACCCTTGAAAAGTAAATGCGAGAAAATAAAGAAAGCGATAAAAGTCCTAATTATCTATTACATTCTCGGAGCAGATACATAAATATAATCCAAAATAAATATGCGCGCGAAAGAAATTGAATCGGGAACGTCCTTAGGGTTTTGACCCTTTTTGAGAAAAGAATGGAATTTTGGTCCTTTTTTGCAATTAATTAATATTAAACCTAATTTACTAATTAATTAATTAATTACAAGAAAAAGTGTTTTTTAGTTTTTTAATGTTTTAATGAAAATAAAATAAAAGGAATTAAAATTGTCAAAAGAAAAACCCTAATTCTATGTTAATTTTATTTATTATGAAAAAGATTAAAGTTAACCTAATTTAACTAAATTAATTTATGATTATTTATTTACAAAAAATAATTAAATTAAGGTGAAATTAATAATAATAATAATAATAAAAATATTTACATTTTTTAATTGTCTGAATTTATTATGAAAATAATAGTTAAGTATATTAATTAAATAATAATAATAATAATTAAAAAAGATAATAAAAAGGAAAAGAAAATAAAAAAAGAATAGTAAACCAGGGGGGGTGATGGCCCATTAAGGAGGTAAATCCTGGAATTTCTGGCCTCATTAACAATCAAGGCACGTTTGACTTTGGAGATCAGCTGTACATGCATTGACTAATGAGCATCATGATCTTCATCCTTTGACCATTGGATTGGTGATGGTGGCCACATGGCAGGCTGATGCTTAGAGCGCATGGTGGGACGCTTTGGATAGCCTGCATAGGAACACATGAAGAAAAGAAACAACAAATATTTTGGGGGACCTGGGATTCAAACCCAGGTCCCAATGATCAATACACAAACACCTTATCCATCTGAGTTGCACGCTTCATTTGTTACTAAGACAACACGCAATTATTATATTAGTAAACCAAAACATATGCCTGAAAAAAAAATATAAAAGCGCGATTTTTGAAAAGGGCGAATAGGAGGGAGACGCGTCAGCGTCTTCTTCGTTTATCACTGGTTTTTTACCTGCGGATTTTTATCCGCAGGAAGCACCGTAGGTTCTTCCTAAAATTGTCCCTAGGCTTCAAAAACTCATTCCAAACCCATGGTTATGATCGTCCATGTCCCCTGAGTCCATCCATGCTCATGATTTGTTCTAATTTTACCTGGAAACAAAATGCCTAAAAACAACACAAACAAACCCTAGACGCGGGTATCATTATATAAGGCCTAAAAACGAAATTGAATATTGCCATTAGGTTAGAAATCAAATAAGGAACACAAATATGCCAATGTTTTTGAGAAAAAAATACAAGAATAGAGGATCACGATTCCATGTTCAGAAGGCCATTCGTGACAACTTACAGCGTTGTTCAGGGGGTCTTTGGACGTGGTATTGATCGCGTTAGCTTCAGTGGACGGCAAGGAAGAAGGCTACGTGCTCCTTTTGGTCTGAAAACGCCTGCAATGCTGTTCTTGATCTCCCACTTTTCCAACAATTTTTCAGTTTTGCCTTGGCCGTTTTTAGCAATGCTTAGCTCATGAATTAGGTTTAGGCTCCTTGTATATGTATAAGGCAATCAGCCTAGGTCAAAATTTGGGCTTGTATCTTTGTGTATTGAAGTTTGGAGATTTGATTGACCACCATTGAAAACCTTTCCAAATTTGAAGCAAATCTAAGATTTTATGCACAAAAAAGGCTGAGCACGAATTGGTTAGTTGGCACATGATATATGAAAGCTGTTCAAATCATAAAGATACTATTCCATTGATTTTTAGATTTTATTTGAATTATTATAGATTTAAAATGAATTAAATCAATAAAAATTAAATAAAATAGAAAAATAAATGTTTGATCTTGAAATTAATCATGGGACACGTGTGTGGCATGACAAGGCTGAATCAAGTGGAAGAAAGTGGGCCCTTTTGTCAAAAATTGAAGTTTTAAGGATAGTTGACTTTTGCAAATTCATAAAAGTTTCCCAACTTCTCCAATGCATATCTTGCTCAATTTTGATCGTATGAACATGTTCTTGGACATTTTGGAAAGGTATTGAAGTCCTATAACCAATGCCTTTGGTCCCATGTCATTTGGCTTCACCAATCTCAAGTTATGGTCTTTGACCTAAAGTGCCTTTTTGTTGACTTTTGAAATTGACCTATAATGTAGAAATTGATAACTTTTTGTGAGAGCATTACTTGGACTTGGAATGTGAAGATGAGTTGTAGGAAATGTCATCCCCTTCAAAATGAGCATTGGATGGGATTTTTCTGATGAACCATGAAAAAGTTATGCCTTGGTCAAGATACAGTTGACTTTTCTACTGCCCAAAAATAGTAACTTTTGGCATCTTGATGATTTTTGAGCTATTCTTGAGGAACCATGATCAAGACTTGATCAAATGATGATTGTGACCTCAAAATAAGATGTTGACCAAAAATTCTGACTTTTGACTGCCAAATGACCATTTTGCCCCTGCAGTTGACTGTAGAGCAAATAGGGCTTTTGACTGTGCAATTTGACCCTTTGAGTCTTGAAACTTGACATATAGATGCTTGACAATGTATAGGGGCCTATGAGACTTGATTGAGCCATTACAAACTCCAAATTCATTGAAGGAACCAAAACCCTAATTTGGACTGGCTTAGGAGATGGTTTGGACTGTGCAACCCTTGAGTAGTCTTGAACCACTTGGAGATGATTCTTGATAAATCTTAGAGAATATGGGAGGGAAAATTTTGGGGTACAACAGTTGCCCCTGTTCAATCTTCTTAGACCTGAGGATGTAGATTGGCTTGCGTGCCTTTCGTGATCCGAAGGTGGAAGATGATTGAACACTAAAGTGCCCAAAAATTTGCACTCGCATAGTGTAGTATCAACAATGTGATTTCGGGAATGGGCTTACAGATGCCATTTGGAGATATGATGGATAGGAGAATGGGCTTATAGATGCCATCTGGAGACGTGACAGAATCTTGTCGGGAATGGGCTTATAGATGCCATTTGGAAATGTAATGGATAGTTGTGGAGATGGGCTTAAAGATGCCATCCAGGGGTGTCGATCGCGTAAGAGATTCCTTAGCGAGAACTTGCGTACCTGAGAAAGAAAGATAATTTTCTGGCCTGTTACAGGGGTTGATCTTCAAACTCTTCGTGCAGATATGCCCTGGCTAGATACAGGTATCGAATCTACAATCAATTGCTCACAGATATGCCCTGGCTAGATACAGGTATCGAATCTGGAACTTCAAAAGGTTGGTAGAGATAGCTTTCCTGGCTGGATACAGGTGTAGATCCCTTCATGCAGATACTTTCCTGGCTAGATACAGGTATAGATCTACAATCAATCGCTCACAGATATGCCCTGGCTAGATACAAGTATCGAATCTGGAACTTCAAAAGGTTGATCGAGATAGCTTTCCTGGCTGGATACAGGCGTAGACCTCTAATCAGTCGCTCACAGATATGCCCTGGCTAGATACAGGTATCGAATCTGGAACTTCAGAAGGTTGATCGAGATAGCTTTACTGGCTGGATACAGGTGTAGATCCCTTCATGCAGATACTTTCCTGGCTAGATACAGGTATCGAGTCTAGAACTTCAAAAGGTTGGTCGAGATAGCTTTCCTGGCTGGATACAGGTGTAGATCCCTTCATGCAGATACTTTCCTGGCTAGATACAGGTATAGATCTACAATCAGTCGCTCACAGATATGCCCTGGCTAGATACAGGTATCGAATCTGGAACTAGTCGTCCACAGATATGCCCTGGCTAGATACAGGTATCGAATCTGGAACTTCAAAAGGTTGATCAAGATAGCTTTCCTGGATGGATACAGGCGTAGACCTCTAATCAGTCGCTCACAGATATGCCCTGGCTAGATACAGATATCGAATCTGGAATTGCGAAAGTTGATGGTAATCGTCTTTTGATTGACCTTTTCCTGAAAAGGCAAAACATTAGTTGTATGTAATGTCATGATGTATGCAATGCGTGATGTCATGATATTCTCAAAACGAGATCGTGTCGTATGCACTTTATCATGTATGTAAATAGGAGGTATGAGATGTGATATGTTTATGAATGTATCTTCGTCTGGGAAAATAAATCCTTGACGAATTCCGGGAGTTTGTTGAATCCTGGGCTGATGCTGAAGAGTAGAGTTCTTCATTTCCGCTGGGGATGATGAACAAAGATGATTGCAGGAATAGACCTGTAGGATAAGATGACTCTGTTGGGAAATGAACCTGGTGAAGAGATTACTCTGCGGGGAATTACTCTGTGGGAAGAGATACTTCGCTGAGGTTTTGATGATAACTCCGTTGGGGATTCCGTTGATAAGTTTTGTTAAGGGGTTTGATGAACTCCGCTGGGGATAGGAAGAACTTCGTCGAGGACGATCTTTCCGTTGTAATTTGCTGAGGATAACCCAGTTAGGCTCTGGTGGGGAATAACCTTTGAATAAAGCCGGGGAGATGCTTTTGCACTCTGCAGGTGATAAGCTTCCAGAATCTACTGGGGATAAGCTTCCAGAATCTACTGGGGATAAGCTTCCAGAATCTACTGGGGAGGATGATTCAACTCTCCTGGGGAAACCTTTTGGACTGTATTGGGGAATGGCTCCACTGGGGTGTCTGGTATTCCGCCGGGGAACAATCTTATAATTTTTGTCGAGGAATATTAAGACTGTCGGGGATGCTTGTTGAGGAATATCTGTATACTCTGCTGGAGAATATTGAGATTTTCTGGGGATACCCAATTTCTTTAGGCTGACAGTAGGCTAACTCTGCTTGGGGAGAGTGTTGCTGACTTGCTGGAGATACTGTGCCTTTTCGGGCTGATTGGGAGACCAACTCTGCTTGGGGAGAGTATTGCTGAATCTTGTCTTACTCTACGGAGAGTGAAGGAATCTTGGTCACGTTCTTCAGCCGAACCTACCTTGGTACCTTGGTGGACAGAGCAACTAGATTGCTTAGACAACTCATGATTGCCCCGGTTTCTGATGTCACCTGTAATTAGTCCTTTGTTTCGCATGCAAATATTTATGATTAGCAATTAATGTCAAATGCATATATCAAAAATGAACATTGAACGTTTTTTTGCAAAACAAAACAGATAAATGACAAACAATTTGCAATCTGTCTGAAAAATGGATTTGTATTGATTTTGAAATTTGCCTGTAAATAGGCGTTTGTACAAGAGGCTGACGTCCTAGTAAGAGAACACCGTCGAACAAGATAGAGTTTTATACAGTTTGTGAAAAGGAAGATAAAACAGCTATGTGAAAAAAATAATCCCACTGGGTTCCAACTCTGTTATCTCCTTTATGTCTTCAAGTATCTCATCACTTTGCTGCTTAGTTGGAGATGAAGTTGACTGATTGGTTCCGTCTGAGCCTGATTGTTGATACCGAAGTCTGGATGCAAGTTGATCCAATGAGACATAGTATTACGCTTTAATCCCTAACTTTTGCCTGGACCGCCCTTTCGGGTTTTCAGTCCACCGGGATACCCATTTTTGCCCAAGCCGCCTTTTCAGGTTTTCGACCTGCCGGGTGTACAGATTTTTTCATTTCATCCCTTATTTTTTCCCGAACCCTTTTGGTCCGCCGGGAAGCCCTTATTTTTGCCTAGGTGTGTCAACCTAGCGGGTCTTTAATTCATGCGTAGTATCTTTTTACTATGTCTGCATTGGCGGGGTGAGGAAGGTCGTCACCGTCTATGGTGGTCAGAATCATAGCTCCTCCTGAGAAGATATTCTTAACCACAAATGGCCCTTCGTACGTAGGGGTCCATTTTCCCCTGGGATCACCTTGCGGTAGAATGATGCGCCTAATTACCAGGTCCCCGACTTGATACTCTTGTCGTCTGACTTTCTTGTTAAATGCCTTGATCATCCGTTTTTGGTACGTTTGGCCGTGACAAATAGCAGTGAGTCTCTTTTCGTCAATTAGGTTTAATTGATCAAGCCGAGTCTGGATCCAGTCATCTTCGCTCAAACCTGCATCCTTCATTATCCGGAGAGAGGGTATCTGGACTTCGATAGGCAAGACTGCCTCCATGCCATAGACCAAGGAAAAGGGTGTTGCCCATGTTGATGTCCGTGCTGAGGTACGGTACCCATGAAGAGCAAACGGTAACATTTCGTGCCAATCTTTGTACGTCACTGTCATCTTCTGCACAATCTTCTTAATGTTCTTATTCGCCACTTCTACAACCCCATTCATCTTCGGCCGGTAAGGAGAAGAGTTATGGTGCTGTATCTCGAATTGCTCGCAGAGCTCAGTGATCATCTTGTTGTTAAGATTGGTACCATTGTCCGTAATGATCCTTTCCGGGACGCCGTATCGACAAATCAGGTTATGCCGAATGAACTGTGCCACGACGTTCTTGGTTACGGTAGCATAGGAAGCTGCTTCAGCCCACTTTGTGAAGTAATCAATTGCTACCAGGATGAAGCGATGCTCGTTGGATGCCGTAGGTCTGATCTCGCCGATCATATCAATCCCCTACATTGCAAAAGGCCAAGGCGCTGTCAAGACGTTCAGAGGAACTGGAGGAATATTCACCTTATCGGCATAGATTTGGCATTTATGACATGTCCAAGAATGCTGGTAACAGTCAGCTTCCATTGTGGACCAGTAATATCCTGCCCGAAGGATTTTCTTTGCCATGGTATGTCCACTAGAATGCATTCCGAAGGTACCTTCATGCAGCTCCGCCATGATCCTTTCTGCTTCAGTCTTATCCACACAACGCAGTAAGGTTGAATCATGGTTTCGTTTATAGAGAATGTCATTGCTGAGGAAGAACTTTGCCGCGAACCTTCTCAGAAACTTTTTATCATTAACAGATGCACCCTCGGGGTATTCTTGAGTTTCCAAGTACCTCTTCACTTCATGATACCAAGGTTTTTCAGTTACCTCTTCAGCCTCAAGATCACAGCAATGTGCAGGTTCATCCAATTTCTAAATAATGATACGGGGAGCCTTGTTGTCCCATTTAACTTTGAACATAGAAGACATCGTAGCCAGCGCGTCCGCCAACTGATTCTCCTCTCTTGGGAAATGTTCAAAAGTTATCTCCTCGAAATGGGGGATCAACGTCAATACATACTCCTTGTAAGGAATAAGATTTGGGTGTTTCGTATCCCACTTGCCTTTGATCTGACTGATCACGAGAGCGGAATCTCCGAAGACACTCAGAAACTTGATCCTTAGGTCAATTGCAGCTCGAAGACCCATGATGCATGCTTCATACTCCGCCATGTTGTTGGTGCAGTTGAAACATAGTCGGGCAGTAAGTGGAGTATGAGTGCCTTTAGGGGATATGATCACAGCGCCGATACCATTACCCAAAGCGTTTGAGGCTCCATCAAAGTGCATAGACCATCGGGATCCTTCCTCGGGTCCTTCATCCGGTCCAGGTACTTCACAATCAGTCACTACCATGATATTCTCGTCTGGAAATTCAAAGTTCATGGACTGGTAGTCATCCACTGCCTGGTGTGCCAAATGGTCTGCCAATACACTTCCCTTGATTGCTTTTTGAGTCGTGTACTGGATGTCATATTCAGTCAAGATCATCTGCCATCTTGCTATTCTCCCGGACAGAGCAGGTTTTTCGAATATGTACTTGATTGGATCTATTTTTGAAATCAACAGAGTAGTGTGACTCAACATATACTGTCTCAGCCGGCGAGCATCCCATACCAAAGCGCATCAAGTTTTCTCGAGCAGTGAGTATCGGGTCTCACAGTCGGTAAACTTTTTGCTAAGGTAATAAATAGCGTGCTCTTTTCGGCCAGACTCGTCATGCTGCCCCAGCACACACCCCATTGAGCTGTCAAGTACTGTCAAGTATAAGATTAGAGGTCTCCCTTCAACCAGTGGCATAAGAATGGGTGGCTCTTGGAGATACTCTTTGATTCTTTCGAAAGCAGCCTCGCATTCATCATTCCAACGTACCACTTGATCTTTCTTCAGTAGCTTGAAGATTGGTTCACAGGTAGCAGTTAGATGTGAGATAAATCGGGCAATATAGTTCAGACGTCCTAGAAAGCCTCTGACTTCTTTCTCTGTCTTGGGAACTGGCATCTCTTGTATGGATTTCACCTTGGCAGGGTCCACTTGAATACCTTTGTCGCTTACGACGAAGCCTAGCAATTTTCCAGATCTCACCCCGAAGGTGCACTTGTTCGGGTTCAACCTCAGCTTGTACAACTTTAGACGGTCAAACAGCTTCTGTAGATGGTCAAGGTGTTCCTCCTCTGTTTGGGACCTTGCAATCATATCGTCGACATATACTTCTATCTCATGATGGATCATGTCATGAAACAAAGCAACCATGGCACGTTGGTAGGTTGCCCCAACATTTTTCAACCCAAATGGCATGACCTTGTAGCAAAAGGTGCCCCACTGAGTAACAAAAGTGGTCTTCTCCATGTCTTCAGGAGCCATCTTGATTTGATTATAACCGGAGAACCCGTCCATGAAGGATAATACCTTATGCTGAGCAGTGTTGTCAACCAGAACGTCAATGTGAGGCAGAGGGAAGTCATCCTTAGGGCTTGCCCTGTTCAAATCCCTGTAATCAACACACATTCGGACCTTACCATCTTTCTTCGGTACTGGAACCACGTTGGCAACCCACTAAGGGTAAGAAGTCACTGCTAGAAACCCGGCATCAAATTGTTTCATAACCTCAGCCTTGATTTTCTCGGACATCTCTGGACGCATACGGCGGACCTTCTATTTTACCGGAGGGCATTCTTCCTTGGTAGGCAAGTGATGAACCACAATGTCGGTATCCAACCCAGGCATGTCTTCGTAAGACCAGGCAAAGATTTCCACATAGTCATGCAGCATCTGAATCAACCGTTGTTTCACACTAGACTCCAGATTGGCACCAATCTTGACTTCTTTTCTGTCTGTCTCAGTACCCAGATTTACCGTTTTCACTGGCTCTTCATGTGGCTGAATGGCCCTCTCTTCCTGGAGTAACAGTCTTGCAAGCTCACCAGGCACTTCACAATCATCTTCACCTTCGTCTTCGGCTAAGTTGATCGTATTTTCGAAGTCATAACTGGCAGTAGCAGAGTTGTTACCAGTGAGATCCAGGGTGGATTGGAACCTGTATAGGTGAGTGTGTGTAAATATAGTTGTTTTGCAATATATAATAAAGAAAGAAAAGGAGCGCAAGATTTGAAATGCAAAAAACGTCCAATGTTTTTATTAATGATATATGCAAATGACACACAAAAGCCCTCACAAATGAAGCCACGGTGCCCCGGGTAAGACACCGGGACATAAAGTTCCAGATTATTGTTTGTTACAAATTCAAAACAAAGGAGTTCATTACTGAGTGACAAAAGTAATAGGTACAAAGTCTTTCGCGGTCCAGTTGCTCGGTCCACCGTTGGTTGTTGGGTAGATCCAGTTGTCAAATTCGGATTCCTCTATGTTGTCATCATCCCTAATAGCATTTACTCCATGGTTGGGCATGGGAGCTGTCACCACATTAGGCCTCTCGGGCGCCTCGAACTCAACCTCTTTAGCATCAATAAGGTCTTGAACCTTATTCCTCAGAGCCCAACAATCATCTGTGTTATGCCCCGGGCTGTCAGAGTGATAAGCGCAGCGGGCATTGGGATTGTACTTTGGAGATGCGGTGTTCACTACCTTCGGAGCTTCTTTGACAGTTACCAGATTGGTTGACAGTAGTTGCGGCAATATCTGAGACAGGGTCATACTGAGCCGAGTGTACTGCCTTTTGGGCCTCTCACCTCTTGGTTGGTTATATTGCTGAGGAGCAGCAGCAGGCTTTGAAATTACCACCGCGTTGACAGCTTGGCGGCGTTCCGGTTTATTTTGTCTCCTTGTACCATAAACAGCACTAGATTCTTTCTTGAAGGGCTTCTTTTCAGAGCTCGAGGAGGCACCTTTTTGTATCTTCCCATACTTGATACCAGCTTCTATCCTCTCACCAGTCAAGATCAGATCTGTAAACCCAGCAGAAGAATTACCAATCAGATGGTTGAAGAACGGACCAGACAGGGTCCCCAAGAACATGTCCACAAGTTCACGGTCGGTCAGAGGTGGCTGCACTCTGCCAGCCAAGTCTCTCCACTTTTGCGCATACTCCTTGAATCCTTCACCCCTCCCCAGTGACATACCCTGGAGTTGGGTACGCGTGGGAGCGAGGTCGGAATTATACTGATACTGCTTATAAAATGCATTAGCCAAATCCTCCCAGTTTCGAATACTGGCTCCATCCAGCTGATAGAACCATTCGAGTTGAGTCCCTGAAAGACTATCCTGAAAGAAATGGATCCAGAAATTCTTGTCAGAGGTATACGGTTGGATCTTCCTTACATATGATCTGAGATGCAGCTTAGGATAGGAAGCTCCGTCGTACTTTGCAAAGGCATGCGCCTTGAACTTATGTGGAATCACCACCCCAGAAGATAAGCCTAGGTCTCCAAAGTCCAACCCGGGCACATGTTGGATCTCCATAGCACTTAAACGGTCCTCCAGCTATTTGTACCTATCCTCAGCAGGAGGGTATTGTTCATCATTGTAATTTGTCTCGTTGTCGGAGACCACAGGACTAGGAACCCTTCTCTCTTGGGGACTGTCTTTCCCTACAGAGGAAGTAGCCAGATCAGGCTTATTCTGCAGTGCATTCCTGAATCTGCGTCCAGTGTTGAACAACACAGTCCTCTTCTTCTTCTTCTTCAGAATCAGAGTCTTCAACTCCTGCTGACCCTGGGCTAAGCTCATGACCAACTCTTGGAACTGGGCGTTCTGGGCCTGGAGGGCCTTGATAGCTTGTTCAGTAGTAGGCTCAAAAGTCATGATGATTGCTGAAATAAAAAGCGAAGAAGAATAAGAGACCTGTATAAGGGTACCTGTTATGCATATGATGAATGAAATGCGTATGATTTATACATGCAATGTTTTCAAGGATCTCGCGGGGTAAACAGAGAAACTTGTTGGAATTTGAATCCGGTAGCTTGATTGAAGGAACTTCATGTTGTTGAGAGTCCTTCTTCAAGAGTCAAAGCTCACCATATCGAGTGGGTCATAGCCCCTGACTCAAGTTATCAACCTTGGCTAGAGGAAAATAAATCCCCTTTGCCCCTTGCTAGACAGTTGGTTCATCATGACCTGTATCACAGACCCTTGAGATCCTTGAAATGGGTTAGTCCTTATGCAGGATGTATGCAGGTTAGTCCTTATGCAGGATGCATGCAATGTTATGATGGTATGATGTTATGGTAAAGCACACCACGAGTATTCACAAAGGCAAACATGATAAGGCACACAAGTCACACAAGACAGCCCTTAGAGTTTAGGCCAGCATGAAGTTTAGGTACTACCCTCTTTCAGTTTCCTTGGTTAAGACCTGTCCTAGAAAATAGTAACCGGGTTCTAGAGGATCTCAATATCACTGACTACCCTCAATCGGTCATAACTCCAGCTTCGCAATCTTTTCTTGCAGCCAGAACCATCGCGAGAGTTTAGCCTCAATGAGTGTAGCATACTGCTACTATTCTATGGCCAAGTTGAGTCAATTTAGGGTTCTAAGGTCGGTTGGTGCTTAATGACTCCTCAGAAGACCCATATTCTCCTCATTCCAACACAAGGGATATCGGTACAGACCAAGGTGTCACACCAACGTAGCTACTGCTTCACCCGTGTCGGTCTACGCCGGATAGGTCCCTCACAGCTTATGCTACCTAAAGGGTATTCCCCAGATCCGGGTTAGGATCTATGACACTCTGATGCAAGCCCACAAAATTAAAGCATACAAGGCATACAATTGAAAACATAGTGATCTAATCCTAAGGTACACCTCACTTATTAATATCCCTGGCAGAGTCGCCAGTTCTGTGATCGGTGGAAATAGAACTGACTGTTTTGAAATGCTGGTTCGCGAAATGTCGCGGTAAGCAAGAGTCGCCACCGTCTTTTATTTTCTCCAACAAGGAAAGGACAAAAGCACAGCAAAATTCCTTTTCGAGATGTTTCTCGGTTCGGGAGGTAGATTATAGAAAGGGAAGGTGTTAGCACCCTTTCTATCTGTGGTTATCCACGGGCTCTTAGGTACTTGCTCACTATGTTTTCAAAAATTGTTTGCTTTTCTTGTGTATGTGGGTTTTGAAAAAGTTTAGTTTGAAAAACTTCTAGGTAACTCTTGTATCAGTCCTCAAGAGTGTATGAAGTGTTTGTTTGAAAACTTTTTGAAAGTGTGAGTGCGAAAAGTTGTTTTTGTTTTTTGAAAGAGAAAGTACCCAGGAGAAATCTACCTACTCTAAGGAATTAGGTTGTGTAAGAGTCCTTTAGACAGTACTATCCCACTATTGAGAAGTAGGTAGCACCGTCGTTGGAGTTATTCGGGTCAATTCGATTATAGGGATATGTGTGGTCACCAAAGCAATAGTGGGACGCCTTAGCGGTAACCCTAATGTCCTAGATCCTTTTTTATCCGAGGCAACCGTTTCGAGGCAACTGGATCTTTAGACAGGAGGGCGACCTCTAAAACACCCTATACTTAATGACCACCTCGAGGCAACCAAGTGAGGCGTACCCTAGGAGTGGCATGTGCGAGTGTGTCAGGTTTCAATGTTTAAATTATCTTTGAACATGCATCATTGTGAGCTACGGGTTGATTTTATTTTTCATACAAGTCTTGTCATGCATAATTAACAGTTAGTAATTGTGTGGAAAATAAATTACGGAAAGTAAATCTACGCTATTATAAGACGTCGGGTATTTACATCGCCAAAAACATAACCCTTGAAAAGTAAATGCGAGAAAATAAAGAAAGCGATAAAAGTCCTAATTATCTATTACATTTTCGGAGTAGCTACATAAATATAATCCAAAATAAATATGAGCGCGAAAGAAATTGAATCGGGAACGTCCTTAGGGTTTTGACCCTTTTTGAGAAAAGAATGGAATTTTGGTCCTTTTTTGCAATTAATTAATATTAAACCTAATTTACTAATTAATTAATTAATTACAAGAAAAAGTATTTTTTAGTTTTTTAATGTTTTAATGAAAATAAAATAAAAGGAATTAAAATTGTCAAAAGAAAAACCCTAATTCTATGTTAATTTTATTTATTATGAAAAAGATTAAAGTTAACCTAATTTAACTAAATTAATTTATGAGTATTTATTTACAAAAAATAATTAAATTAAGGTGAAATTAATAATAATAATAATAATAATAATAATAATAAAAATATTTACATTTTTTAATTGTCTGAATTTATTATGAAAATAATAGTTAAGTATATTAATTAAATAATAATAATAATTAAAAAAGATAATAAAAAGGAAAAGAAAATAAAAAAAGAATAGTAAACCAGGGGGGTGATGGCCCATTAAGGAGGTGAATCCTGGAATTTCTGGACTCATTAACAATCAAGCCACGTTTGACTTTGGAGATCAGCTGTACATGCATTGACTAATGAGCATCATGATCTTCATCCTTTGACCATTGGATTGGTGATGGTGGCCACATGGCAGGCTGATGCTTGGAGCGCATGATGGGACGCTTTGGATAGCCTGCATAGGAACACATGAAGAAAAGAAACAACAAATATTTTGAGGGACCTGGGATTCGAACCCAGGTCCCAATGATCAATACACAAACGCCTTGGCCATCTGAGCTGCACGCTTCATTCGTTACTAAGACAACACGCAATTATTATATTAGTAAACCAAAACATATGCTTGAAAAAAAAATATAAACTCGCGATTTTTGAAAAGGGAGAATAGGAGGGAGACGCGTCAGCGTCTTCTTTGTTTATCACTGGTTTTTTACCTGCGGATTTTTATCCGCAGGAAGCTCCGTAGGTTCTTCCTAAAATTGTCCCTAGGCTTCAAAAACTCATTCCAAACCCATGGTTATGATCGTCCATGTCCCCTGAGTCCATCCATGCTCATGATTTGTTCTAATTTTACCTGGAAACAAAATGCCTAAAAACAACACAAATAAACCCTAGACGCGGGTATCATCATATAAGGCCTAAAAACGAAATTGAATATTGCCATTAGGTTAGAAATAAAATAAGGAACACAAATATGCCAATGTTTTTGAGAAAAAATGCAAGAATAGAGGATCACGATTCCATGTTCAGAAGGCCATTCGCGACAACTTACAGCGCTGTTCAGGGGGTCTTTGGACGTGGTATTGATCGCGTTAGCTTCAGTGGACGGCAAGGAAGAAGGCTACGTGCTCCTTTTGGTCTGAAAACGCCTGCAATGCTGTTCTTGATCTCCCACTTTTCCAACAATTTTTCAGTTTTGCCTTGGCCGTTTTTAGCAATGCTTAGCTCGTGAATAGGTTTAGGCTCCTTGTATATGTATAAGGCAATCAGCCTAGGTCAAAATTTGGGCTTGTATCTTTGTGTATTGAAGTTTGGAGATTTGATTGACCACCATTGAAAACCTTTCCAAATTTGAAGCAAATCTAAGATTTTATACACAAAAAAGGCTGAGCACGAATTGGTTAGTTGGCACATGATATATGAAAGCTGTTCAAATCATAAAGATACTATTCCATTGATTTTTAGATTTTATTTGAATTATTATAGATTTAAAATGAATTAAATCAATAAAAATTAAATAAAATAGAAAAATAAATGTTTGATCTTGAAATTGATCATGGGACACGTGTGTGGCATGACAAGGCTGAATCAAGTGGAAGAAAGTGGGCCCTTTTGTCAAAAATTGAAGTTTTAAGGATACTTGACTTTTGCAAATTCATAAAAATTTCCCAACTTCTCCAATGCATATCTTGCTCAATTTTGATCATATGAACATGTTCTTGGACATTTTGGAAAGGTCTTGATGTCCTCTAACCAATTTCTTTGGTCCCATTTCATTTGGATTCACCAATCTCAAGTTATGGTCTTTGACTTAAAGTGCCTTTTTGTTGACTTTTGAAATTGACCTATAATGTAGAAATTGATAACTTTTTGTGAGAGCATTTATTGGACTTGGAATGTGAAGATGAGTTGTAGGAAATGTCATCCCCTTCAAAATGAGCATTGGATGGGATTTTTATGATGAACCATGAAAAAGTTATGCCTTGGTCAAGATACAGTTGACTTTTCTACTGTCCAAAAATAGTAACTTTTGGCATCTTGATGATTTTTGAGCTATTCTTGAGGAACCATGATCAAGACTTGATCAAATGATGATTGTGACCTCAAAATAAGATGTTGACCAAAAATTATGACTTTTGACTGCCAAATGACCATTTTGCCCCTGTAGTTGACTGTAGAGCAAATAGGGCTTTTGACTGTGCAATTTGACCCTGTGAGTCTTGAAACTTGACATATAGATGCTTGACAGTGTATAGGGGCCTATGAGACTTGATTGAGCCATTACAAACTCCAAATTCATTGAAGGAACCAAAACCCTAATTTGGACTGGCTTAGGAGGTGGTTTGGACTGTGCAACCCTTGAGTAGTCTTGAACCACTTGGAGATGATTCTTGATAAATCTTGGAGAATATGGGAGGGCAAATTTTGGGGTACAACAACTTCTTTCCAAAAATATTTTCAAAAACACTTTGTATACGTTCTTAACAATACAAGAAACATTATAAAGTTCGCCGCACTAAGGCATCTTTTCAAAATACTTTTTTTCAAACACACAAGCACAAGGTATTTTCAAATGAGCTAGCATCTAAGAGCCCGTAGATAACTACGAATGGAAAGGGTGCTAACACCTTCCATTTCCATAATCTACCCCCCTTACTCGGAAATAATCTCGAAAGGTCTTTTTCAGTTCTTTTCGCCCTTTCCTTTGTTGGATAAAAGAAAAGTCGGTGGCGACTCTTACTTACCGCAACATTTGCGAATATAAATGCAAAACCAGTATAACAGTCAGTTCTCCCACCGTATTACAGACTATCTTGAAACTTGAATTTGAAAAATCATTAGAATATTAATAAGATCAAAGCTTCTTAACAACAAGTCTCATTTTCTTTTTGTCAAGTATATCATTCATTTCAAGTTTTCGAAGCGGCAATATATAATCAACGATGTTTAAATAATTCGCTTAGACCAAAGTTCATGAAGGTTCATTAGAGGATTGATAAGATCAAAGCCTCCTAATAATGAACCTCGAGGTTGTTGGATTAAAGGTTTCAAATTAAACATAATTCGGCTTGCAAACATAGGTTTGGGCCATGAATGATCATTTCTTGAATCGGGATAAATTTAACGCTATGTTAAGCAATCGTAAGTGGACTTACGTAAGAAGTCACACCTATTTTGAGGCTGGTCAATAGCAATCTATGTATCACATGTTAGAGAAATGATATGTAGATTATTCTCCAACAACATGTAGCACAAGTAAGAAGGGGATAAGATGAAGAGGGAGGGGATGTATCAAATGAAATTAGGGTTTCAAATATCATCAACATCATTAATCCATTTTGGTGGATTTTGTTTTTCAATCTATCAACACCCAAGATCTAATGAGGTTGACGAATTTGTCCCCAAAATAAAACCCAATTTAGGACCAAATAAATAATAAAATAATATTTTATAAAAACAATATTTAAATGGTTAATAAAAGGGAAATAATTGGTAAAATATACAAAGTATATTAAAACATCAAATAAAAATCCCAAAAAATAGTTAGAAGTCAAACATGAGTTAATAAGTATTGACAAAAAATTTTGGAATTTTTTAAATTCAGGAACTATTTTTTAAATTTAAAGAAACATACAAAATAAATCAAAAAATGTAAAAAATAGTAAAATCAGAAATAAATAAAAAATGAGGGCACCAATATTTGTCAAGAGTTCATTGGATTCTTCCATAATTTTTCCAAAATTTAAAAATTAAGAAAAGTATTTTTAATGAATTAAAACAAGTTAAATAAAGTGAAAAAATATATAAAAAATATCAAATCACAAAATAAAATTGTGAAAAAATAAAAATCTGAAAGAGAAAAATCCAACGTAGTTTTTAGAATTTTTCATAATTTTAGAAGTTGAAATAAATTTTATATGAATTTTTGAAGTTTAAAACAATTAAAATATAAAATCATAAAATAAAAATAAAACCAAAATTGTAACGCCTGTTAATTTAATTAATTATTTAATTAAATTATTTTGGATTATTTGTTGAAGTTGCGAGATGTTGTGGATTGTTGGTATAAGTTGTTAGATTATTATTAATTAATTAATTGGTTGATTAATAATAATAATGTTGGAATTAATGGAATAATATAAGATTAAGTTGTTGGGCCTATTTTATATGGTAGTATGTAGTACTAAGGGGGGGGGGGGGATGAGAATTAAGCCCAAGAGAAATAATTCTATTATTATTGAGTTTGGTTATAATAATAGAAATTAGATGTGACAGTAAAGAGAATAGGTTTTGTCAAGAGGAAGAAGAATAAGGGTTGGAAGAGAGAAAGAGAATGTGAAAGTTGCAAAAAAGAAGGAAAAGAGCCGGAACGAAAATTAATCGAAAAAGTTATAGAGCAACCCTCAATCCAAGGTAAGGGTGAGGTTCTGACTCTATAATCGGGTTTATGATGAGTAGTATGTGGGATTAGATATAAAAGGTTGTTTTATTTATGATTGAAATATATATATATATATATTGTTGTTTGATGAAGATCAATGATTTAGAGATGAATAATGATGCCCTAATGTTGTATAATTGATGTAGAAACATAGGATTATTATAATTGATGATTAACTATGATTAGAGGATGTTTTTAGGGCCTAAGGCAGGAAGATTGCAGTGAAAACACAGTGAAATCGCATAATATATTCAGCGCAACTCAGTACGAGTCGACCTCAAAAGCCATGCGTCGACACATGTAGGAGTTAAGACTCAGGATGAGTCGATACATAGGAGTATGCATCGACACATGTAGTGTCTTAGACTCAGTATGAGTCGACACAAGAGGTCACACGTCGACTCATGTAGGACTCCAAGCCCATTATGTGTCGACTCAAAAAGACATGCATCGACTCATGTAGTCTGATTTTTGACAGATTATTTCAAAGGTTGTAACTTGAGTTTCCGGACTCCGTTTGAGGTGTCGTTTGAAGCGTTGGATAGCTAACGCGATGGACTACATTCTTAAGTATTAAAATGAAGGATAAGAGGAATAAACCTAGTACCCAAATTAGGATTAGAGTTAGCTTCCCGCGTTAATCGTTATGATGATTTTGTGAAGTATGATGAGGATAAGACAATTATATATTATTGTTTGGTTTATAACAGTAAGATTAATAATGATAATGACGTAGTATTACAGAATAATAATATGTAGAGGTTTGTTAACTATAGGTAATCCTTATATGATTAATTAATCATATGCATTATCATGCTGTAGGCCTATGGCCAACGTTGAAGGATTGTCGATCTATCGTTGTATTGTTGTTGTGGCTGAGTTGCTGTAAAAATTATGTTGATGAATTATGCGATGATTTATGTTGATGAAATTATGTTGATGAATTATGCGATGAATGACGTTGATGGATGGTGTCGAGATGCCTCTAATATTTGGCAGCTATTAAGATGTAGGCTTTTGGCCAACGATGATGTTGTGTTGAGATGTTGTTAATTGTGGTTGTTGTTACTAAATTCATAATTGTGTCGCATATATTGCATATCAAGATGGAGCTGATGCTCGTTAAAATGGCCTGTATTGGCGAATATTAAGATGAAGGCTTATGCCTTGTTGATGCCTCTATTTATTGGCAATTATTTTGAGATGGGAGTTCTGCTCCAATGGTACCACATGCATTTGCATAGTATTGAGTCGCATGATATGATTGCATAAAGAAGTTGTGTATTGATGCGATAAATGTGTATATTGTTGGTATTCGGTTGCAATTATTGTTGTTTATGAGATGTGAAGTGGTGTTATTATATGAGCTAATCTAACATAATATTTATCATACGTTTTATTATATTGTTAGATATATCACCTCTTCTGTTTGAATGTTGCCCTCTGTTGGTAACGTGCAGGTAATCAAGAAGGATAGTTGTTACCTCGTTAGTTTGAGTCGGTGTTATCGCTCTGATACGTAGCACTCGGGGGGATGAACACTTGATGTTTAGTTGTTGATTTTTATTTCAGTTGCTGAATTTTTAAGTTGATTACATGAAATAATTATTGTCATGAGGTTGTTTTAGTTGAATAAAGAACGTTAAGTGAATTGAAGTTGAGTATGTATATTCTATTGCTTATCAATAAAAAGTTGTTTGATTTTGAAGAATAAATCATATTGTTATTGGTTCATTCGAGTTAAGTGTTATGTATCTGTTTGTATGCGATTAAATGAAGTTTGATTTCAAGTCGAAAAATGTAGCATCCTATTTATGCTGAACTCTGATTTTATTATTATCCGCCGGGTAGAAATTGGGTGTTACAAAAAGGATGTAGACCATTGGATTAATGTTAAAACACGTTAGTAATCAAATCCAAGGGATCTGACGCGTTGTGCATATCATGGACATTAGTGAATAAACCACTGGATCATTAATTAAAAAATAGATTTAAAAAAACAAGTGGCGTCTTGTCATTGGTTGAGAGATGACATGTTGGTCATCTTCAACCTCCAGCTACCCGAATTGTAGATCTCACAAACTGTAAAATCAGGAGCTCAGACCGGTGTCATTCGCTTCATCTCTTCAAGAAGATTTCAATGGTACCCTCGCGAAAAATTTATATAAATTGTAGCTCAGTCGATTTGAAGAAAACCAGAAGAAAAAAGTTGAATAGGGATTTGAAAATTCATGATCGAAATTCACTTCCAGTTAAAAACAAATGATGCAATGAGTATCAGAGTGATGAGAGCTTCATTGTAGTAACAAATTCTGAGAGAATTAATGAAGGAACTTACCTGTTGAAGTTCAAATTCAGAGCTCTAAAACTTGACTTGGCTAACACGATTTAGGACACTTCAAGGCCTGGTTCTTCTTCTGTTAGTTTCAATGAAGTTCAAGGGTGAATAATTGGCAAATAAAATGGATTGACAAAGGTTGTAGAATCAAATTCGAAGTTACAAAATTATGAGTTATATAGAGAGTTTGGCAAGGTGATTTTGATTGTCCAAGCTTGTCCAAATGAGTTGGATATCACCCTCTATTTATAGGGAAGCAAATGGGATGCTCAAACATCTGGAATGATAAGATTTTGAGAGAATTCGTGTGAAATTGCAAGCATGAAAAGTGTGACTCATATTTGCTCAAAACTCAGCCAAAACATGCGTTTCAAGGTGCTAATCACTTCTAGAAGATTGTTAAACATGATTAGAAGTAAAAACATGCAACAATTTGGTGATTAGAGGCCATATTAACCAATTTACAATCTGAATGTTTTGACATAATCAATTTCAAGGTGTCAACTTTGAATCCATGGTGCACACAGCTCAAGGGGCTTTATGATCTCATTCTCTTTGCAATGGAAAGATTTCACCACAAACTTCATAATATGCCAAGAAAGGAAACATTTGGATGTTTGATTAAAAAGTTATGATCAATTGAAATCGTGAAAAATAAACTGAATTGTGGACTTAGAAAAATTTCAAGTTTTGAGTTCAAAAGTGACTTATAATCTCTTGCCTTCAAACATGGCCTTTCACTCAAAATTATGTTTTGGTTAATGAAGATGGCATGAAGTGGACTTCTTAAAGAGAATTTTGAAACTTGAATCATCCAAAAACTCAAAAAGTTGAGAGAGTTATGACCTTGTGAAGTTGATGGGAATCCATGAAGTGACCTATAATATTTTGAACTCTTAAGATATCTTCTAATCATTTTCAAGCTTTGCACATAAAAGAAGAGTTGAATTTAACACTCTTAAGATCATTATGAAAAATAATGGACTTGATGAGATAAAAATTGACCAGAGTATGATCATTTGAAGTCAAACTCTAAAATTTAAAGTCCATTCAAGGAGACTTGTAATCTTTCTCAATCATTAATGATCTTCCATTCAAAATTAGCCTTATATTTATGAAGAGAGATTGTTAAGAACCCTTTAAAGAGAATCATGGCTTTGGAGTCACTAAAAAATCTCAAAAAATGAGTAAGATATGGTCCTTGGAAGTCAACAAACCCTAGCTTAGAGAGTGCCAAAAATAATTTGAAACTCCTTTCAACTTTTGAGGATTTTCTTGCACAATTGAATCTTTTCATATGAAGAGAGGTTGTTATTGATGATAATAAGAATCCATAGCAATAAGAACCAACTCAAAATGTTGAAAATTGAGAGAGTTATGCACTTGTGATCACTAAATCAAGCATTTGCTCAATTAGGTCAAACTTGTTGAACCAAACTTTGAATATTTTGATCTTTCTTGATAAAACAAAGCATGATGAATCATAATAGGTCTTGAAATGATATTATCTTGAAGTACACTCAAATAATGGAGCTTAAGTCTCAATGAAACTTGTTGAAGAATGCGTGAAAATAAATACATGAACATATCTCTTTGGCGAATGTCAACACCGACCTTGAGGAAAGTTTCACATAAATAAGGTGAGGGAATTCTTTGAGGCACAAATCGTTGACATCATGGACATAGCCTTGCAACTTGAGCTCTTACAATCCATTGAAGGGTCATTTGATTGAGAACCAACCCTTAACCCTAGGTTAGATGGTGAGATGAATAAAATTGTATCATCCCCTACAATATGAACATTTAAAGAAACATATATACATATTTTGATGTTAGCTTAAAGTACACATGTATAAAATATGCACTTTAAGGTACTTGGTAACCTTTCAAGAGCAAATTTAAAGATAAGATGAAAATAGGGAGAACCAATCCTAATTTATGATCTTATTATATTGATAAAAGTGAGATGATGAAAAATTTTAAGAGTAAAAATTGGAGTATAACACTAATCTACTGTTTACCTTTATTACCTTTATTGATTTTATTGAAAAACATTTAATAAGAAAGACTAATTATACTTAAATGATTTGCTAAAAAAAGTATTTTAAATAAATCTCAATTAATTTAATCAAAAATAAAATCTCAAGTATCTTCAATGTGATTTTTTACTTAATAAAAACACACTTTTTCTAACAAACTTTGATAAATATTATAGATTTTAAATAACTGTTCATAAAATAATTAAATAAAAAACAACACAAACTCTAAAAGAAGTACATGGAGTAAGTTTTACATTTAATATTTATAATACAATTTATTTAGTCGTTAGTGAGAATAGCAAAGAATTTGTTCGATTGGTGAATGACAAAGAAGAAGAATTCCAGAAATCGATTCAGTGACTTTCCTGGCGGGAGAGTCACGTTAATTTTAGCATAAGTTTTGGTTTTTTGGCTAGAAAAAATAATTAATTAATAATATATAAATAAAAGAAAAGTAAAATAAGTGATAGTGTCTTTATTGTTTTAAAATCCCTGAAACGTGACCCAAGAATTACAAGGAGTAAGGTGGGGATGATATGCAATACGATGTGAAAGATGAAACACCGCCTGAAAGCTACCAAATTAATCTACACAAACAAAAACAATAACTATGAGAGGCTCACATGTTATCTGGGGCAAAAGTTACAAGAGAAATAACTCTCTTTGCATCCAGTTATGTTCTTCTAAACATCTAATGAAAAATAAAAAAATATTTTTTTTATTTCTAAAAATACATCTTTGAATGTATTATTTTTTCATTTTTGTTAAAATTTAATTTAAATATATATATTTAAATTTATATGAAATTAATTATATATATATATATATATATATATATATATATATATATATATATATATATATATATATATATATATATATATATATATATATATATATTTAAAAATAACAAAAATACGAGCAAAAACACAAACCATCTGAAACATAAATTTGTTTCGGAGGATTTTGCAACTCATAAAAAGCATCATCAGCATATTTCCTAACCACACGGTATTTGATCGAACACAACAACTACACAAAAACATTATCCTATACAAACATAAAAAACAAAAAACAAAAAACAAAAAAATAAAATAAAATCAAGAGAAGCGATACAATTGGAAAGAATACCGACGAAACATTCACCAATGAGGGGGGTTAAAGAATTAGAAACCAATTTGAGTCAATCGGTGAAAACGACTTCACTGTTCAACAACACGGACGCTAAAATGTTTGACGCAATCATAAAATAAACCGAACGTATTTTTCATGAAGAGTTTTCTTGGATCAATTGAGAAGAAAATTCAAATGTATTTTCAAAGATACATTTTCAAATTAATTTTTAAAAAATCAAAAATATATCTCGGAGTTAAATTTTAACAAAAATAAAATTCAATGCATTAGGTGATGTATTTCCTAATAAATCTAACAGTATTTTAAAATTTTCCGAAATAAGTCTCATCGGAAAAATTTTCCAAATCACAAAAAGTGACCAAGTGTAAAACCGGATGACCAAAACAGGGCTTAGGCCCATTTGTACCTTTTTTGGTGGTTTTAAAGAAGTACTGATTTAAAAAAAAAAATCTATTATCATAAATAATATAAAATATATTTAATGAATATATAAATTAAAATTCTTTTATCATATAATTTAATGGTTGGAATTCATCCTTTAAAAATAAACAAATAAAATATTATATATTCAAACTCACGACTCTGCATTGTTTATGCATAATTATTATTAATAAATATATAGATTAAATATTTTTTATTATGTAATCTAATAACTAGAATTCATCCTTTAAAAATAAACAAGTAAAATATCACATATTCAAACTCACAAATATATGTTATTTTTGCATAACTATCAATAAGATTGATTTAATCGGACAATAAAATCAATCGAGTTAAATATCTTAATTATTAAATAAATAAAAGAAATTAAATTTGTTTGAGAAATAAAACAACGCAATTATTCCTATTTAATGGATGATGCACTTATAATATAAATTAGTTTTACATTTTCAACAAATAATAAATATATAAAATACTAAGTCATACTGTAAATTTCAAAATAATTTTATAATTTAACATTTTAAAATATTTTAATTAAATATTTATATAATATTTTATAGGACAATACACTACTATTAATCTCATAATTTATTGTGACATACGTCAAGTAGTCTTTTATTAGTGAGACACGTCAAGTAGTCTATTTTTAGAAAATCTTGGACGGTAGTCAAATTATTAGTTACAATTAGGTCACCAAAATTAATTATAATACCAAAATAATAAAAAATAATCAACACACATGAGTTTTTTCCCTTTGATTATTATAAAAAAAAAAGTAATAATTAATATTATTTTTCATATCTAAATATTTGACAAATTCAATAGTATTTGGATGAGATTGTAACGTCTTCTAATTTAATAAAAGATTCTAGATTTAAATTTTATCCTAAACATATATTTGTGTTAAATTATTTAAATGAAGTTTTGGCAAAAATTCTTTCTGACTTAAAAAAAAAATAGTATTCTTTTTATTTTAAAGAGTGATTTTTTATAGTAAAATAATATTTTAAAATAAATGATTTATTTTAATTTTTAATATATTTTTTTCAATTTTAATTTTTAATTAATTAAATTTTTATCATTTTAATATATAATTAAAGATATTATAATAAAAATATTATATTCTTTTTTATTTTTTAATACGTGTGAAATTATGTATTGAATTATTTATCGTAAACGAATAGAGTATATACATTTACGTATAAAAATATCCAATTTTTATACCAATAAAACAAAAATTTGACGAACCACATTATCCTTTTAAAGAAACGTCAACCGCATAAAATCTCATTCATTAATTTCCTTTAACCAATATCCCAACTTTGTCAATTACTTCTACGGCACACAAAAAATTCAAAACAGTAACCCAATAAATGACATAAATTTTTTCCATAATTTCTTCTATAATTGATTATTTATTCTTGTTATTTTCTTCTTCTTTTCACCCAAACCTCACAACACAGTCACTTCTTTTTATTTGTATATTGTTATAATACATTTACAATATTGTTATGATGATAACATTAATTGATAATAATATTAAATTAAACTCTTATCTATGTGAAGAAGACTTATGTGATTTGATCATTTTTATTCATAATTATCTATAATTTATGAGATGTGATCATTAATATATTTTAATATTTTAATGTTATCCTATTTTATAATAATACTAAATTATAAATATTTTACTATTAATGTCATTAAATAAAATCTCATAAATAAGTCAAATTTAATACTTCATTAAAAGTATTTATTATTTTAAAAAATTTATTATTTTGAAAAAGTACATAACAAATAACTGTTTTATTATTATTATTAATAAATAATTCAATATAAATACCAAATTTAATATAAAATTATTAACTTCTAAATTTTACACTAATAATTCTAAACGATGATGATTTTTAAATCTTATTCATTAAACTTATTTAATTAATTTAGTCAATTTTTTCGAGTCTTTCGATCCTCTTTTGTCCTGAATAAATAAATAAAAGTGAATTAAATAATAAAATTTAAAATATAAAAAATCAATTTTAATGTAAAATTTTATACATTAAATAGTAAATAATTATTTTTTTACGAGAACAAAATTAATTTTTTTCATTAATCAATAAGAGTTTTATATAAAGAAGAATAACATTAACAATATTAACGTACACTAAGAATTAACTGGTTTCGATAACGATTAGTCAATCATATTTATTTAGTGCTTAACAAACTTCACTTTAAAATTGGAAATAAACAAAGTAATTGCAAAATAAAAGAAACAATACAACTAAATTCATGGCAACTAACATGATTAGGGATGTCAATGGGGCGGGGCGGGGCCGGGGGGACACTTCTCCATCTTTTTCCCCGCCATCAAATTCATTCCCCGTCCCCGTTCCCGATCTCTGTCACGGGGGAATTTCTATCCCCATCCCCGTTCCCCGCGGATCCCCGTTCTCCGCGGGGATCCCCATAGATCCTACATTTATTCATTAATATTTTATTTTTCTAAAATGTTTATATTTTCTATAAAAATAAAAAGCACAAAGAATTCACATATTTATTATGTTATTAAAAAATACTAGTATTTGACATTTATTATTTTTTATTAAAAATACTAATGGAACACAAAATAATAATATTTTTTTTATAAATTTCTATAAAATGCTATAAAATTCAACAAAATGAACTATAATACTTTTTAAAGTAACAATATGCCTAAACAACTAAAAAAATCCAACAACATAATTATGCTTTAAAAACTATACTTCATCAAAACTAATAAGGGATAATTATAAAATTTAGCATCATGAGTATGCTTGAAAAGCTAAAAAATACTTCATAATAAGTCAACTAAAAGCAAAAGTCAACATATCTCTATTTGCTCAATTGATAACACACGTAAAGTAGAAATATCAAAATACTTAAAACAAAGTTACATATAAATAAACTAAAATATTAAGCAAAATATTCAAACAAGTAATGATCAATCATGTCTCTCTTTCCAACTTCTCCTTGCAAGGTCTTCTTCCTCATTCCACAATTAGATATGACTTTCTTTTTCCTACGAAAAGTAAACAATCAATAATTATATTTACTTAAAAAAATACTTTAAAAACTAAAAGGTAATCAACACTAATATGTAAATTACCTTATTATCATCATCATCATCATCATCCATATCTTCATCCACACATTCGAATTGAGTCAACGTTTTTGAATAACCTAAGAAACAAATAGCTAAATTAAAATTTAAAAATCCTTTTCAATTAATCTTGTAAAAGATAAAAATATATTACCTTTTATATCTTTTCGGATCCAATCTTGAGTGCACATCAAAGCCTCTAAAGTGTCTTCCTTCAACCTACTACGTTGTTGACTTAAAACACGACCACTAGTACTAAAGGCGGACTCTGAAGCAACGGTAGAGATAGGAATTGCTAAAAAGTCCCTTGCAATCTTTTGCAAAGTTGGAAATTTCAAACCATTTTGTTTCCACCATCCTAAGATGTCAAAATTTTCCTTTTTTTGTTTATCAAGCAAGACACCATCTTCCAAGTAGGAAGTAAATTCTGACTTGACATTTGTAGTTGAAGTATTTTCCATCACATATTCCGAATAAGCCTTCTCCCAATCTTGACTTGTGACATCAATGTCATCTACCAATGTTGATGCACCAACTTCACTACTTGTAGGAACCATATCATTATTTGGTTGATATTCTTCAACTAAATCTTCACACATTTGTATTACCTTTTCCAATTCTTTGGGAGCATTATTCCCATACATAAGTGGGAAGAAGTAATTCAACAAAGTTATTTTATATCTAGGATCCAAAACAGCCCCTATTGCCATCACCCCATTAATCAAACTCCAATATTTGTCAAACTTCACTATCATACTTCTTGCCATACTTTGTATAGTATCACTAGAAGAATCTTCCCACTTTCTTAAAGCTAATCTTATTTGACAAACTTTGGGAAAATAAATGTTTGATGTTGGATACTTAGTACCCGAGAACAACTCAGTGACACTAAAAAATAATTTCAACTTGTCACAAATTTCTCTTGCCATTTTCCAATCTTCTTCACTTGGTGCACACTTATATTGGGAATCACGGCGTTGTTTTAAACGTTTAAAAACTTGTTCGTAAGGCAATGCAGAAGCAAGCATTAAATAAGTAGAGTTCCATATTGTTCTACAATCTTGTGCAAGATTCTTTTCATAAGTCATGTTCAATTGATTACAAGTTTCTTTAAATTTCTCCTCCCTCTTTGGTGTTGCTACCCAAAAACCGACACTTTCCCTAATCTTTTCAATTGAACTAGAAATTGTTTGCATGCCATCTTTCACTATCAAGTTTAATATGTGGGCGCAACAACGCATATGAAACAATTTCCCTTTTAAAATAAAAGAAGAAGGTGACATCTTATCAATCAAATGGTCAATCAGAGCATCATTGGTGCTACAATTATCAACGGTTAATGTTGACAATTTTCTATCAATATTCCAATCCATCAAACAATCTACCAAAAAATCACAAATGACCTCAGCAGTATGTGGCGTAGGGACATAAATGAACCTAAAAATAAATTATAATAAATATCACATAAAATAACTATATTATAATAATAACGTAAATGGAAGGGAGAAGTTACCTGATGATCCGATTCTGCAAAATCCAATTTTCATCAATGTAATGAGCTGTAACAGACATATATCCTTTGTTCTGGTTGCTAGCAGTCCACATATCAGTAGTTATTGCAATGCGGCTTTTATTCTTTGCAAGTATTTTCATTTGCTTTGACTTCTCACTTTCATACAACTTCATTATATCATTCTTCATGGTGTTGCGAGAAACTATCTTGAACAAAGGTTGAAGAGAATGGCTATAATTTCTAAAACCAATATGGTTAACCATCATGATGGGATATTCATGCAATATAATCATCTTCGCGAGTTCATTCCTAGAAACATCTTGATTAAATGTATAATTTCCAACCACAAATGATTCATGTCTGTTTCCGGATTTTTTTTCTGTCACTTTAAGCATGGCTTGTTTTGGACCTCTCTCTGTGCGTTTTGGACATATGCTAATATGATCAAATAAATGTTTAGTACCATTTTTTGTATCACCACCAATTTTCTTATCACAAGATTTGCATATAGCCTTCCAAATGCCTCCTATTTTTTGCCTTTTAAAATAGGGCCAAGCATCTGATTTTAATCCCCTTTTGTTAGGACTTGTAGTGGGTTCAACGGGAGCTTCAAGATCTTGATTTTCTATATTTATTTCATTTGGAGTAGATTGAACTTCCTGTGTGAGTGAAACTCCACTACTTTCTATAGGAACTTCATTCCCTTCCAAAGCAACATTAGGACTATTAGATGATTGAACTTCACCAACCATTCTTTTACCAAAAACCTGGCACACACAAACACAATTTTTAAAAGGCTACATGGAAGTAGAACAAAAATAATAAATATATGAAAAAATAATAAATAAATGAAATAGTAAATACATGAAATTCACACAAAAAATAATTAATAAGAAAAATCTTATATTTCTAAATATATGATGCATTACACATATTTCTAAATATGCCTTATTTACTGTAACTTTTCAATTAGAAATAATAACATATATTAATTAATTATATACATTGAGAATACATTTATTTACCTATATACATGATATATTTACTCGTGTAAAAAGTTATATGTTATTATTTCACTTAATGACTTTGGTTTTATAATTAGAAATATAAGATATATTTTTTTTTATGGGTGATAGCATGATATATTATTGTTTATATGTTATTATTTCATTAATAATTAGAAATATAAGATATTTGGTTTTTTTATGGGTGATACCGTGATAGCATGATATATTGATTCATTTAAAAAGTAATATTTTTTTGTTTAATATAGAAAATTAAATTATAGTGTGATATATTAATAAAAAATAGGAAAAGTATATTTTAATATTTTTTAAGGAAAAACTGACGACATTATTTTAATTATAAATGCATAGTATAGATAAAAAATGAACACAAAAATATTTAAAAGGAGATAAAAATGAGTAATTTTTTGATTATTTTATATTTTTTTAATATGCAAATGATTTGATAACTCTAAAATTTCTAAACAATTTAATTTAAATTTAATCAAAATAATCAACTTTTCCTATAAGCAATTACATGAACAGGTTTATGAGAATCAAAGAGAAACAATCTATTTTTTTCTATAAACAATAATATAAACAGATTTATGAGAATCAAAGAGAAATAATCTATTTTTTCCTATAAATAATTACATGAACAAATTTATGAAAATCAAACCTTATTGATGAAATTGTAAGAGCTGTGAATAATGGAAGCACACCAAATAGAGAAGATGGAATTGGAAGAGGAAGATGAATGGAGATTTGACTGGAGAAGAAAAAAAGAAGTCTAACGTGTGAGACTCTAAATGTCCGGCAGAAGAAAATGAAACGCTTCAACTTTTTTAGGGTTTAATATTTACATTTCTCTCTCTTAATAAATACATGAATATTTATTTATTTATTTTTATAAATAAACATAAAGGAAATGACTAAAAAACCTAATCTAAAATATATATATTAAATTAACTATATTAAAATAATAGGCGGGGCGGGGTCCCCGCGGGGCGGGGGGTGTATTCCCCGTCCCCGTCCCCGAAATGCTCTCGGGGGAATTTTTCTCCCCATCCCCGCCCCCACGGGGGAAAATTCCCCATCTTTGGGGCCCCGAACGGGGCGTTCCCCGCGGGGATCCCCATTAACAGGTCCAAACTGACATCCCTAAACATGATTAGATGGGATAACATTTACTATCTTTCAAAGATCACAAAGTACAAATTTATATTAATAGCAAAATGAATTATCTCTTTCAAAGTTATAACTTTTGTTTCAATAGTATACATGATACTGACATCCCAAACCACTCTTATAGAAATAAATCTCTTGGTACTATCACGCACACATCAACCCCTATTTGTTTGTCTTCAGGTGATTGCTAAAACACACATTCTTATTATACTTAAACAACCTTCATGTGGCGGATTCCACATTATTAGCCTCTTTCATCTCACGAGCTAGGAACCATTCCAATTGAAAAAAAGCTTGAAGACCAACTTTCAAAAGATTCTCTTACACATTATTCTAAATAACGTTGTTTCTATTCTTTCAAAGAAAAACAAGTAAAACTGTAAACTTATCGACCTCCCATCTATCTTCTTTACTACAAATATAAAAATAAAATGTTCTTTGTATATCAAAAATAATAAATAATTGTTATTTATATATCTTTTAAAATAGCTATAATAACTTCTCTGATAATCATTTTTTATGCAACCTACTTCAAATTTTAAATATTAGTGATAAACGGTCTTACAAATACAATGCTATGTGATATTTATATAACTCACGCAAATTTTGTTTGAGGGGAAAATAGAGTATTTTATATTAATTATTGGTCTTATCGGATCAGACTTGGACCGTCACGGCTGGCTCGAACTGAATTTGAGCGAGATGGGGGTACTTACAAGACACTCTGATGCTAAAATGAGAGAGAGAATAAGCAGGCAAAAAATGTATACGTGTGTAATGAATGAATATCTGACCCTCTCGAAACAGAGGGTATTTATAACCCCCAGCGCTGGGTCAAGGTCCCCTCATTGGGCCGACCAGAACTGGCCCAATAAAGGAACTGCCAGATTCTACGTGTGCAGTGGGGCCCCGCACGTGGTCCCCTTCCTGGTGATGTTGTACGGAGAACAAGGAGGGACGGAGACGCGGTCTTTCCGGAGCTTGGAGGATTCCACAACGGTTAGGGTGACAGAGTCTGGCCTACGGGGAGGGTGCTCGAGCTGGTCCCGAGCTAGAGTTCCCTTGGTCGGGGACATTGCTTGTCGCGGGCAATGGCGGGTATAGCAGCTGCAGTCTGTGGTCGGGCACGTTTGATAGTGATCTGTTTGTGAGCATTTCTTGAGGAGTTGTCTGGATTTGGGCCTTTATCTGCCTTTTGGGCCAAGGCAGGCCCAATCCAGAACAAGAGCCCCCCAAGTCGTTGCTCCTGGTACATTAGTTATGACTTGATCTTAGCTCGCTTTCCCCGGGGGAACTTGATGGCCAGACCAGGGCTTTTTATTTTTCGAAGTGTGCTCGAGGAGTTTCTCGCGGGCTGTGCTCGTCGGATACGCAGGGCAATCCTTATTGACGCGTGCTCGAGGGATTCCTCGCAGGCTGCGCTTGGTCGGATACACGAGGTAGTCCTTGGGAATTGTAACGCCACCCTAATAACAATAGGGTCATCATTGCCTAGGGGAGTAGGTGTCGAGGACGGGGAAGTTCGCGGCTCCCCGGTGCGACGTTTCGTATTCCACGTCATCCCTATAAATAGGATCCTTTGGCCCATAATTTGTTTTTCCTCTTTGTGCTTCTCCCTCTTTCTCTGATTCCACCGCTGTCGTTTCCTGCAACGCCGTGAGATTACCGCACCATCCGCCGCTGATTACTTCCACCGCCGTCGTACGTATCTCTCTTTCTTCCAAGTAAGTGTTCGTTCCTCCTGTTTTTCTTCGCTATAGGTAGTTTTAATGTTATTTTTTATGTTAGAAGCCCATATCGGGGAGTAGTGCCCGATAGATTCATGATTGTGCCCGGTAAACTCATAGTTTAGGTATATAACTCGCGATACTGCCCGTGACCTTCATAGCTTTAGGCATATGACTCATGATACTGCCTGTGACGTTCATAGTTTTAGGCATATGACTCATGATATTGTCCGTGACATTCATAGTTTTTAGGCATATGACTCATGATACTGCTCGTGAAATTCATGCGTTTGGTCGGCATGCCCATGAATTGGCCGGGATGTTCATCCTTTTTAGGAAGTATGTAGGGTAGCCTTCTCGCGGTGTCCTAGTGTCGGGCAGGCGAAGTCAGGAACTTGCTCGAGTGATTCATGTTTCGCCCGAGACATTTGTGCTACTCCGTCGTTGTCCCCAATGCATGGTCGGAGTTGGGGTGTCTGTGCTCGGCTTGTTTTGTACTACTTCCTGTCTCTATGGCGAACACGCGAATTTGCTCTCGAATTCACCAGTTTCCTGTGCTTTGCAGGTAAATGGCCGATGAACCGGAATCTTCGAGGCAAAATGAAGTCGAGGATACGAGTACCAAGGAGAATGTCACTTTAGTCGACACCATTGATGACCCCATGTTGGACTGGGTGGGTGCCGAGCCCCGAGGGATCGCCTCGGCATACTGTCAGCGAAGTCGGCGTGCTTATACTGTCGTCGAGCATGGCAGCAGTCAGCCAGGTTTTCAAAAGAATTTTATAGTGATGAGGCCATCGATTGATGCGCGTATATGCTCGGAGTTTACTGAGTACGGGTTCCCTATGTACGAGATCGTGTTCAGGGATCTCGGTCTTAAACTACCCTTCAGCGACTTTCAAGTCGGGGTGTTCAGCCATTTGAATCTGGCCCATTCGCAGCTTCACCCTAACTCGATCGCCTTCCTTCGGGCATTCGAGCGGACGTGCCGTTTCCTGAGAATCGAGGCGACGATTCCCCTTTTCTTCAGGGTCTTTCACCTGCAGCGTCAGTCTCGAGGAGGCAGGCACAGCTGGGTGTCCTTGAAACAGTCGAAGAGGTTGTTCCGGATGTATATGGATTCGATAAGGGACTTTAAGGATAAATGGTATATTCTACAGTCGGTCACCCAAACCGCCTTGGACTCCATGTTCGAATCGGAAACCATGGTGGTCGACGCGGATGGGGAGCCCCTCGTGGATGCTGAGGGTCGTCCGACGGTCGGGCGTATTTCAAAGTTTCCGATTCATTGGTGCTCGGGCCATTACGACCATGGTACCGGGTACTATCATACACCCACGGGGAGCATGAGCGTCGAGGACGAGGAGGCCTATGTTGTCCTGTGCAAGTACGTTGATAGCTTCTTCCCTGCCCGGTGGGTCACGAGGGAGGGGGATGATATTCTCGACGAGGAGGGGTACCCGACATTCGAGGCTCATCCCATTAACATGAAAGCGCTCGTCGAGTGCCAGTCTTACGGGAAGGCCGTAGATCTGCTAGGTTTCTTGCTTCTTCTCTTATTGTTTTATTCCATTTTTTTTGTTTTTGCTCGCTTACAGCTAACCCGGGTTTTACTCTTTTTTGCAGGCGACATGGCTGAACGACGAGAGAGGCTATTAAAACTAACCCACGACAAGAAAATAAACAAAATGTTGGTGCGGGCACCGCAAGCCACGAGGATGGGGCCGCCGGCCAGTTCAGGTGGAGATGCCTCTAGTGGGTCCTCGGGCTCTCCCGGTGCTGAGCAACCCACCGAGTTGATTCCCAGGAAGAGAAGTCGAGCTGAAAACAGGTCGGAGGTTGGCGACGAGTCTGCAGCTGCGAGGGCTTTCGGCTTACCCCCCTGCTTCAAAGAGAAAGATTTCTTCGAGGGGTTTCCTCTAACGGTGAGCAATGACGAGGCCGAGACTATTAGACGACTCGACAAAGAGAGCCGGAGGAAACACCTCTCTGCCAGTATGGTCAGGATGGTGAAGATGGCCGAGATGGCCGTGGTCCTTGCCGAGGAAGGGTCATACTCCTCGGACCGTGTTAGGGAGTTGGAGTCAGAGAAAGTCGCTCTTGCTGCCAGTTCTTGTAAGTTAAAGGTGGCCCTCGAGCGGTCCGAGGAAATGTTCCGCGAGCAAGCCGTCCTGCTGGCGGGGGAGAAGGAAAACTCTGCGAAGGTTGCTGAGGAGAGGGATTGCCTCCAACTGGACAAGGAACGCTTGGAGAGTGACAACGACCATTTGTCCAAGGAAGTCGAGGAGCTGAAAGTTGCTATGCTTCCTGTCGACAATGAGTCGGAGGAGACAGCCTCTCTGTGGACCCATTCATATTTGGTTGTGCGTATCCACCTTCTTGAGACGGACTGTGTCGGTGCCCTGGCTGATGGGTTCGAGGCCGCAGTTAGCCAGCTCGCCATCCTGAATCCGGGCATGAATACCGAGGGAGTCGGGTTCATGTCTCAGATTATTGACGGTCGGGTTGTGCCTCCTCCTGAGTCTCTTGTGGTAGGTGCCGGTAGTCCTGGGGATGTTTAGCGTGAAGTTTTTGTTCGGGCCTGCGTTCCCGCATATTGGTTTTTATTTGTTTTAGGGCTTGCGTGCCCGTGATCATTTTTGGGGCCTGCGTGCCCGTGCTTATTTCTTTTGGCCGCCGTGCCATGACTTGTAACCCCGAACATCGCCGACATTTTTGGTTTGTTCACAATTAACTTGTCTTGTGTATAAGCTTTTTTGATGGATGTTTATATCACGTTAACTTACTTGTATCTAAGTTTGTATTCGACTGTTACTTTGTGACGAAATTTGTCTAAGTTATGTCCTCGAGCTAAGCTTGTATTCGACTGTTACTTTGTGACGAAATTTATCTAAGTTATGTCCTCGAGCTAAGATTGTATTCGACTGTTACTTTGTGACGAAATTTGTCTAAGTTATGTCCTCGAGCGGAGATATCCTTTCGACCCCTTTGGTGGTCCGACGTACTTCGAAATGCGTCGGTTGTGCAGAGTGAAGCCCGCGTGTCGAGCGTATGACCTAGATCGAGGTCTTATGCCCGCGGCGTGAACTGCCCATCGTGAGCTGTGTGTTCTGTCGTGTGGGTACTTCTACAGTGGAGCTCGATTGAGGTGTCCCTGTCGGGTATTGTCGTTCGACCTCGTTGGCTGAACGACGTTATGTCGTTTAGGTGTAGATCGGGCTTGTACCTTGGCCTATCTACGTGGTCGAGACATTTCTCTCTGTTGACTAGATGTGGATGTTCGACGGCGAAAGTCCTTAGTGTTTAAGGGCTTTAGTTATAGTACTACTTTAGTTTAGCAGCGTTCCAGGGTCGTGGTAACGGTTCTTCATTTAGCTGCTCGAGGTGATATGCCCTGGTGCCTGTGGTGCCATGGACGCGATATGGTCCTTCCCAGTTCGCGGCCAGTTTCCCTTCGCGGGAGTCTTTCTGGTTTCTTTGCAACACCAGGCTGCCGATCTGAAACTCGCGTCTGATGACCTTGTCGTCATGACGCAAGGCTATTTGTTACTTTAGATCAGCCTCGCGCAGGGCTGCCCCTGATCGAATTTCCTCGACTAGGTCGAGTTCGTCTCTAAGTGATTCGTCGTTTATTTCCTCGTCGAGAGGCATTTCTGTCCGCCTGGAGGGTTCCCTGATCTCCACGGGGATGACGGCCTCGGTGTCGTATGTCAGTCGAAAAGGGGTTTCACTTGTCGTTGAGTGGGGCGTGGTGCGATAGGCCCATAAGACGTTGTGCAGCTCCTCGACCCACCCTCTTTTTGCTTCGCTGAGTCGGCATTTGAGTCCTTGCAGGATGACCCTATTGGCGACCTCGGCTTGCCCGTTGGTTTGGGGGTGTTCGACCGAGGTAAAATGTTGTTTGGTTCCTAGTTTGGTGACGAAGTTTCGGAACCCGTGGTCGGTGAATTGGGTGCCGTTGTCCGTGACTAGCGCTTTCGGGATCCCGAATCTGGCGAGGATGTTTCTTTTGTAGAAACGGAGGATGTTGTGCAAGGTGATCTTCGCAAGAGCCTTGGCCTCTATCCATTTCGTGAAGTAATCCACGGCCACAATAAGAAACTTGTTTTGGTAAGTCCCTTGCACAAATGGTCCGAGGATATCCATCCCTCACCATGCAAATGGCCACGGGGATGACATTATGCTCAGCTCGTGAGGGGGGCGAGATGCATGTCGGCATGCTTCTGGAACTTGTCTCACTTTTAACGTGATCTTTGGTGTCCTGCTGCATCGTCGGCCAGTAGTACCCCGCTCGTAGAGCTTTCCTCGCCAGGGACCTACCGCCCATGTGTTGGGCGTTAATCCCTTCATGTATTTCTCGTAATACCTCGGGGACTGTAGATTCGTCGATGAACTTCATTAGGGGAATGGAAAACCCCCTGCGGTATAACTTGTGCTCGAGCACCACGTAGGAGCACGCTCGTCGTTTGGTTGCAGCCGCTTCTGTCCGGTCCAAAGGGAGATATCCCTTTGTCAGAAAGTTGTACACCGGGGTCATCCAGCACGAAGCGTCTCCGATGGCGTGTACCTCGACGAGGTTCGAGGTTCTTTCGATGCTCGGGTGTGATAGAGATTCTTGGATGACAGATTTGTTCACGCCCTTCTTCCTTGTGCTTGCGAGCTTGGAAAGTACGTCGGCCCTTGTGTTTTGCTCACGCGGGATGTGCGATATTTCCGCTCGGTCGAACTTCCTCATGTGCTCTCTTACTAAGTTTAGGTATTCAATGAGGCTATCGTTTTTGGCCTGGTAGCTCCCCTGGACTTGGGAAGTAACGAGTTGAGAGTCTGTGAAAATTTGTACTTCACGTGCTCCTAGTCCTCAGCTAGCCTTAGTCCCGCGAGCAGATCCTCGTACTCCGCTTGGTTGTTCGACGTCGGGAAGGAGAGGGTTAACAAGTGCTCGATCACCACACCCTCCTCATTTTCCAGGAGGATCCCTGCGCCGCTCTCGGAGGAGCTAGAGGCTCCGTCGACGAAGATGATCCACTTATGTTCTTTCCATGCGGGGGGGTTGTGGGCGGTCAACTCCGTGACAAAGTCGGCCATGGCTTGTGCCTTCAGGGCTTTCCTGCTTTCGTATTGAATGTCGAACTCAGACAACTCCAAGGACCATTTCAACATTCTGCCCGCCATGTCGGGTCGACCTAAGAGCTGTCTCACTGGTTGATCGGTTCGTACTATGATCGTGTGAGCCAAGAAATAGTGTCTGAGTCTCCTCGCCGCATTAATGAGGGTTAATGCTACTTTTTCTATTTTTTGGTATCTGCTATCGGGCCCTTGTAGGGCTTTGCTCGTGAAATAAACGGGTTTCTGCCCGTCGGCGGTCTCGCGGATGAGAGCCGCACTGATGGCTTCATTCGAGACGGCCAGATATAAGAACAAAGGTTCCTCGTTGACTGGTCGAGACAGTACGGGCGGTTGAGATAGGCTTTGTTTTAGGTGGCGCAACGCCCGTTCGCATTCCTCGGTCCATTCGAAGGCTGCCTCTTTGCGAAGGAGTCTGAAGAAGGGGAGGGCGTGCTGAGCGGATCTCGCTACGAAGCAGGACAACGAGGTGAGCATGTCGTTCATAACTTGTATTGATTTCTTTGACATGGGTGTCGGGAGGTTGGAGAAAGCTCGACACTTGTCAGGATTGGCTTCAATTCCTCGTTTTGTCAAGTAAAAACCTAGGAATTTCCCTGCCTTTACCCCGAACGTGCACTTCTCGGGGTTGAACCTCATCTTACATTGTCTTGCTTGGGCAAAGACTGCTTTGAGGTGGGCTGCATGGTCGGTGTCTGTTCGGGATTTGACGATCATGTCGTCCATGTAAACTTCGAGCATGTCCCCGATTTGTTTGTGGAACACTCTGTTCATCATACGTTGGTATGTTGCCCCTGCGTTTTTTAGACCAAATGGAATTACGTTGTAGTAATAGTTGTCTGAGCTGGTCATAAAGGCAGTGCAATGCTTGTCGCTCATGGCCATTGGGATTTGGTTATAGTCTGAATAGGCATCCATGAACGACAATATTTTGTAACCGGCCGAGTTGTCGACCAACATGTCTATGTTCGATAAAGGAAAAGCATCCTTCGGGCATGCCCGATTGAGGTCAGTATAACCAACACACATTCGCCATTTTCCATTATTCTTTTTGACCAATACAATGTTTGACAGACAGGTTGAATACCGGGCTTCAGAAATAAAATTTGACTCTAAGAGGTCTTTTACAGCTTTTTCAGCAGCCTCCGTTATCTCCGGGGACTGCCTACGTCTATGTTGTACTACTGCCTTAGCGGTTGGATCTATGGCGAGACGGTGACAAGCGACCTCGGGGTCGAGTCCGGGCATTTCTGCGGCGCTCCACACGAACGAGTCAGCATTCACGCGCAAGCAGGCTTTGATCTGCTTTCTTGCCAGGTCGGGGAGGTCGGTGCCGATCTTCACTCCTTTGCTTGAATCCTCACCGAAGGGGACGAGCTCGAAGTCCCCGTCCGGGATTGGTCGGAGGGGGGCTTGCTCGCCGCTGGGAGGCTCATCCTGGTCGAAAAGGGTGTTCAAGGCTATGGAGTCGACATTTGGGGGAGCCCTCTGTTCTTCTGTCTTGACGGGCTCTGTCTTCTCGGGCTCTGGTCGTGTCGTCGCTGGTCTCTTGGCGGGCCTTGTCCCAGTGTCGACCGTGTCGCGTCCCTTGGATGCCGTGTTGAAACACCTTCGAGCAGCAGCCAGGTCCCCTTGGATGGTGGCGACCCGTGCCCTCTTGGTGTAAAACTTCATCTTCAAGTGGATGGTAGAGGGTACCGCGGTCAGTTCTGCTAGTGTTGGTCATCCTAGGATGCAGTTGTAGAGGGACGGGCAGTCGATCATGAGGAAGCATACCTTGACCTGCCTCGTCGCTGTGTCCTTGTCAAAGGTAACCATGAGCTCGACGTATCCCCAAGGTTTGGAGGTCGAGCCGTTGAAGCCCTGTAGGTCCGACCCCACATAAGGTGAGAGGTGTGAGTCGTCGAGCTGCAGGGTTCAGAACAGTTGACTGTACATTACATCGACGGAACTTCCTTCGTCGACGAGAATGCGGTGTACGTCAAAATTAGCCATTCTCGCTCTTATTAGTAGAGGAATGACCGCGTTGGGGGCTCCTCCGGGGAGCTCTTCGAGGTAAAAGGTGATAGGCTCCGACCTACCTTTCACCTTTTCAAAAGTCACCGTCTGAGGAGGTGCAGAGTCGACCAGTTCATCCAGCTTCCTCTTGGCCGAATTTATGGTTAGGTCGTTGAATCCTCCACCATTGATGACCATGACGGAGGGAAAGTGCTCTCACCTGCTGTGTGTTGACAACGGTTCTTGCAGGTGCTCGAGGACGTAGAAGTCCTCAGGTCTTGTGACGGAGAAGGCAGTCTGGATGGGGACTGACTCGTCAGATGGTCAGGCATCCTCCTCCAGTTCTCTTGTATCCCGGGCGTCACGACAAGGAGCGTCGTTTCGCCGATATTGGGCGAGTCTCCCCCCTTTTATGAGGGTCTCGATGGCGTCCTTGAGGTGGACGCAGTCCTCCGTCAGATAACCGTGGCTCCTATGGTACTGACAGTATTTGCTCTTGTCCACCCCGGGCTTGGCAGGAGCTGGTCGAGGGCGTTTGACGCTGCCATCTTTGAAATCTGTGTTGGCGCACTCCTCCAAGATGCGCTCGCGGGAAGCCGTAAACGGAGTGTATTCTGTGAAATGCCCCGAGGGTCCTCTCTGCTCTCGGACTTCTCGGGGTCTGTCCTTTTTTCTTTTCTCCCCTGTTCGTCGAGGAGGAGCGGTCTCTTGGCACGGGTTGCTGCTGGATCCGCGAGTTCTGGGGTCCCGGGCTCTGTTGGCCGCTTCCCTTTCCTCATAATCCATATATGCCCGGGCCTTCTCGAGGAGAGCATCGAACATTCGGGGAGGTTCGATGCCCACCGCCTTTCTGAATTCTGTACCGGGGAGGAGCCCCCTCTCCAGCAAGTACCTTTTCATGTGGTCCATGCAGGGGACCTGTATGGCTTCGCGATTGAAGCGGTTGATGAATTCTCTCAAAGTCTTGTCCTGCCTCTGGACGATGGCCTCGAGTGCTGGCTCGGTCTTTGGATGTCGCCGAGACGCGGTGAATGACCTTATGAATTGATTCTTCAGGTTTTGTCACGAGGTGATTGATCCCGGGGTGAGACCTTTATACCAATCAATTGTTGCATTTCTAAGGGTCGTGGGAAACAACCGGCATTTGATGGGTCCCCCGACATTATGGTAATGCAGCATAGCCTCGAACCCGTCTATATGGTCGACTGGGTCCGCGACTCCGTCGTATTCTTTTAGATGTGGAGGCTTCTCCATGCCTGGGGGAATGAGCGCCTCCACGATGGCTTGTGAAAGGGGACCGTGGGGGTCGTCCTCGTCACTTCGCTCTGGGGATAGGGACGGGGACCTGAGATATTGTCGGGCCCGACGATTCTGGTCATGCTGAATGCCCCTCGAGCGGGATGCTCGTTGGTCCACCCTTCGTGCCTGTCTCCCGGGTATCTTCTTTCTTTCCGTAAGAGGCCGTGGTTGTGCCCTTCGGCTTCAATGACGGGTTGCCTCTCCAAGGGGGGTCGTCTCCCCTATGGTCGGGGCGACGGGCTTCGGGAGGTGTCCCTGTATTGCCTCCGCGGGGGAGACGGGAGACGTACCTCTATTACTCGAGGAGGTGGGGTCTGAGGCCTCCTGTGCCTCCTCGGGGGTCTTCTGTCGTCCTCTAGCGCCCTCAATCTTTCCCCCTGGGAAAAGACGAGGTAGTTCGTTTGATTGATTACCGCGAACAGTGCTCTGGTCGTGGCATCTGCTCAGCGGGGACAGGGACTTCCTGGAATTGGGTAGCTAGATAGTTTGGGGGAGCCGTATTGTCTTCTTCGAGTGGAGGAGGGACTGAAGAAGATGAGGCAGTGGCTCCATCGCGGTGGCCCGAGGGCCCAGAGATGGCGCCCCCGGGGAGGGTGCTATGGTCGGTGTTGCCGGCGTTGTCAGGGATTCTATTCTTGTATGCGAGGTTGTTGTTGGCATCGACGACGCGGACGTTCTGGTCGTCCCGAACTTGGTCAGCCATGACGGTATGAGGTGATTTTTAGCTTTGGTCTTCGAGAGTGTGCAAGACGAGGAAGCTAGTTTCTCACAGACGGCGCCACTGATCTTATCGAATTAGACTTGGACCGTCACGGCTGGCTCGAACTGAATTTGAGCGAGATGGGGGGTACCTGCAAGACACTCTGATGCTAAAATTAGAGACGGAATGAGCAGGCAAAAAATGTATAGGTGTGTAATGAATGAATACCTGACCCTCTCGAAACAGAGAGTATTTATAGCCCTCAGCGCTGGGCCAAGGTCCCCTCATTGGGCCGACCAGAACTGGCCCAATAAAGGAACTTCCAGGTTCTACGTGTGTAGTGGGGCCCCGCACGTGGTCCCCTTCCTGGTGATGCTGTGCGGAGAACAAGGAGGGACAGAGACGCGGTCTTTCTGGAGCTTGGAGGATTCCACAACGGTTAGGATGACAGAGTTTGCCCTACGGGGAGGGTGCTCGAGCTGGTCCCGAGCTAGAGTTCCCTTGGTCGGGGACATTGCTTGTCGCGGACAATGGCGGGCATAGCAGTTGCAGTCCGTGGTCGGACATGTTTAGTGGTGATCTGTTTGTGAGCATTCCTTGAAGAGTTGTCTGAATTTGGGCCTTTATCTGCTTTTTGGGCCAAGGCAGGCACAATCTAAAACAATTATGTATATTTTTTTTATTATAAACTAACTATTAACATGATATTATATTTTACTTAACTTACTTTCACTATTTTTATGCCAACGATTTTACCACGTCAAATTGCTTCAATAGAGAAATTAAATAAAAAGACGAATTCATTAATTTAATAAACTCACATAAATACTCTTATGGCAGGTGCTCTAATTAAACTTAAATAAGTGATAAATACGTGAGTTTCTCAATTATTTCGTCAAGTGTTCACCTTTATTGATATTTATTGAAAAACATTTAATAAGAAATATTAATTATACATAAATGATTTACTAAAAAAAAGTATTTTAAATAAATCTCAATTAATTTTTTTCAAAACTAAAATCTCAAGTATTTTTAATATGATTTTTTACTTAATAAAAACATTTTTTTTTAACAAACTTTGATAAAAATCATAGATTTTAAACAACTGTTTATAAAATAATTAAATGAAAAACAACACTAAAATAAAAAAAAATACATAAAATTTACATTTAATATTTATAATACAATTAATTTAGTCGTTATTAAAAATAATATTATTTTTTTATTTGCATTTTTTTGGTATAATCATAATTATAAATAATTTTTTTGTCATGTAATTTAAAGAGTAGAGTTTTAAAGATTAACAAATAAGATAATGCTATGTCTCTTTTCAATCTAATCATTTATTGTAAGATATATGAATTGGACTTTTATTTAGAGTTGGAAATGAGTCGAGTCGAACTCACCTCAGTTCAATTCGATTCATTAAGAATTAGTTTCGTTTGAGTTTGGGTTCGAATCATCACGATTTTTTTTCCAGCTCAAACTCGATTCGTTAAGAATTGGTCGAGTTCGAATTCATCGGAAAAAAATTTCAATTCAATCTCGACTTGTTAGAAGTTCACGAATATTTCGGTTCAACCATTAGATTTATCTTGTTAGGTTCAACTCGCTTATTTCACAGATTTAAAAACAATTTTTTATCTTGTTAGGTTCAACTCGCTTATTTCACAGATTTAAAAATAATTTTTTAAAATCAATATATATATATATATATATATATATATATATATATATATATATATATATATATATATATATATATATATATATATATATATATATATATATATATATATATATATATATATATATATATTTGACATTTTAAATTAATATTTTTTAAATTAAAAAATATAGAAATAAGATAAAACATGTAAGATTGAAATTTATACGATATTAATTTTATTTGTATAATTAACTCACTTGAGAATATAAATAATAAGTTAAAAGTGTTAGATTAAAAGAAAATATGAGACTAAGATTTACTATAACTCTTTAAATTTATTCTTAAAAATAATATAATTTATTTTATATATAATCGAATTAACTCATGAATTTAACGAGTCAAATTATATATTATTCAAATTTAATTCATTTAATTAATAAATTTATTTTTTTAATTCATTCAATTTATTTATCTTATGAATTTAATTCAATGATTTAATTTTCGAATCAAATTCTAAACTATTTTAAAATTAGTTTGATTTATTGTCCGCCTTACTTTTATTAAAAAATCTTGGCCTATAGTCAAATCATTAGTCAAAATTAGGTCACCAAAATTAACAGAAGTATAATATAAAATTAGTCAAAAATAGTCCACACACATGAGATTTTTTTTTTCATTTGATTATAAAAATAAAAGGTACTAATAATTAATATTATTTTCCAGAAACAACAATTTGATGGACCCCCACTATCCTCCTACATAGTAAACTCCGAACCACTCAAATATCACCAAACTTTATGAATTACTTAAAACGACATAGAAAAAGTTTCCATAATTTCTCCTATGATTGATTATTTATTCATCTTTTCACCAGAAACTTTCATTATTAAAACAAATCTCAAAACAAAATGTCGTCTCCAACCAAACCCAAACCCGTTCTTCCTTGGAAAACTCGCCTTTCGATTTCACTCGTAACGACTTTAACGGACGCTGCATGCCGATCTGACGGAACCATTAACCGCCGTTTTCTTGGCGTCTTAGATCGTAAAGCTTCCGCTAAAGCCACTCCTATTAACGGCGTTTCAACCAAAGACGTTACCGTTAGTGACGAACATAACGTTTGGTTCCGTCTCTACACACCCGCCGTAACCGTCGCCAAAGATGGATCTGACACCAAAACTGCATCTCTTCCAGTGATGATTTTCTTTCACGGCGGTGGATTTTCGCATCTCTCCCCTGCCTCAATCGGATACGACGCCGTGTGCCGTAGATTCTGCCGTAAAATCTCCGCTGTTGTAGTCTCCGTCAACTACCGTCTCACTCCGGAGCATCCTTATCCGTCGCAATACGACGATGGAGAATCCGTGTTGAAATTTCTCGACGAGAACAAATCTGTGTTACCGGAAAATGCTGACGTGTCAAAATGTTTCCTCGCCGGGGACAGTGCCGGTGCAAATCTAGCACACCACGTGGCGGTTCGGGTCTGCAAAGCGGGGCTCCAGAGAATCCGGGTCGTCGGGTTGATTTCGATCCAACCGTTCTTCGGGGGTGAGGAGCGGACGGAAGCCGAGATTCGTCTCGAGGGATCGCCGCTGGTGTCGATGGCGAGGACTGATTGGCTGTGGAAGGTGTTTTTGCCGGGATCGGATCGGGATCATGGTGCGGTTAATGTCTGCGGGCCGAATGCAGAGGATTTGACGGGTTTGGATTATCCGGATACTGTTGTTTTTGTGGGCGGATTTGACCCGTTAAATGATTGGCAAAGGAGGTATTGTGATTGGTTGAAGAAATCAGGAAAGAATGCTGAGTTGATTGAGTATCCTAATATGATTCATGCTTTTTATATTTTTCCTGATTTGCCTGAAGCTACTCAGTTGATTATGCAAGTTAAGGATTTTATTCACAAGAGAGTTTAATTATGAATGATGATTATTGATTATTGTTGTGAAATAATAAATTCATTGCTATGTTGTGATAAATCATAGAGGCTAATGCTATTGGAAGTTAGAGACCATTGTATGGTGTGTTTATGATGGTTTAGTATACTAATTAATAATCAAATGGTCCCTAATCAATAATAGCAATAATAGTATATACTACCTCCGTTTTTTATTATAGGTAGTTTATTTTTGGAAATAAATTACTTATTATAAGTCGTTTAATTATGAATGATGATTATTGATTATTATTGTAATAATATATACTGTTATGCTATGAAATATTTGAAGGGAAATAGTGACCTTCATTGATATGGTTGATACTTTGGCAGGTGATGACCAATTTAGCTGGAAGTTAAAATATATGAACAATATTAATTGTTTTCATAAATTATTTTCCCAAAATTTATATCAATCCAACCATTGTTGAAAAGATAGTATGACTTATATTATTAGTTTATTTTTCATCACGTTTCTTAAACTATTATTTCTATTGTTACCAAAATTTCATATGATTTCATAATTGATAATAATCATTAATTTTATTTAAGATTTAAGTTATATAATTGGATGTTTTAGAATGAGTCACTTCAAAACTACTGATTTGAACTCGTGCACTTACAATTAATTAAATGTCTCTGCTTGATAAATTCATATTTTATCCTAAGGTTATAGAAAAACAATGAAGAGGTTCAATTTCATAATTATAGCACATAAGGGTCGGCATCTACCAATCACAAGAAATATTAATGCCCATACTAATCATATACATACGTGGCAGACAAATCCTTGCAGTTAATGCACATGGAGACATATTTATATATTTTCCATATCGAGTAGTTAGGTATATTTGCATAGAATACATATAGCATTTTTTAAATAGATTTAATTTATTTTTTTCCTTTTAACTTAATTTATTATTTCATTTGAATTCTTTAAATAAAAATATCTATCATATAAGAAAAGTTATTGTCCTGTTAAATATAAAAATGTCTTTCTGTCTTTATACACTATTATGTGACTGACCTCAACATTCACCTTCTGTTTTGTTAAAAGAAATTCATACGCATAATATTTTTCTGATTTCAAATAACATTGATTCTTATTCTTTCACTTCTTTCTCAACGGCAGTTACCAACATGAAAGATATGACACTTTCGCATAACCCTTTTAATTTCATATTCCATCTTTAAAAACAGTTCCAACATCTATTACTCTACAATCGTCCCATCTTTCAGGCGTCACTTATTTATAATCTTGAGTACTTTAACTTCCTTCTCATCTTCATCACCCTCTCGTCTCAAACCTCGACATTTTCTTCTTGCCACTCTCACCGCTTCTACATGGCCAGACCTTTGGAGAAAATCGACAATATCAATGACAACAAGGAGCTATAGAAGGTAGCTATCAGGGTGCATCATAAATGGAAGGTTGTATCCAACAATAAAGAGTACTTTGAGATGATCTTCATAGAAAAGATGTAATTTACTATACTGCTTGTCATTCTGTTTATTTGGTAGCATGTCGTTTGGTTTTGTATATTTTATTACTTTGTATGCATTTAACTTTTATAAGCATATGTGCATCTGTGCATCGCATGGTGGTGACATATATGTTGTTGTCCCAACACATACGACTGCGTTCTATGACAAATTAACATTTGACCATACTTACACGGTGTCGAACTTTAAGATTCAGGCTAATGTCTTGTCCTTCAAACCTTCTTCACACAAATTTATGGTCAAGTTTACCGGAGGAACATCCATTGGGGATGATAGCAAACATGAAATACCGTCCAACCCAATGACGTTTGCAAGTTTTTCTGATATCATCACCGGTAGATTTAACAAAGATGTGTTGATAGGTAACAACATTTGTTCATGTTTTCTTCCTGTTTTGCTTACACCTTTGAAGTGATATGTTGTTTTACTCTTATGTCCCTGTTGTGTTTTTGGCAGCCATCATTATAATGGTTGACAGTTTTGGATATTCACAGACTTAGTCGAGTGCAAAAAAATAACAAGTTAATATGGTACTGAGGGACCACATATTTTTATATTTACTCCCAAAGCCACTCTTATTTGAATGATTTGAATGCATATTCACTTATGGTTTTAAAATACTATGATGTACTCTTTGTTTAGCAACACTATGAACTGCACCCTTTGGGAGTCGTATGTCGACCAATTCATCAAGTTCAACTCGGATTGGGTCAATGCGTATGTTCCAACTGTGGTTTTGCTTTCGTATGCAAAAGTCAGGGAAGAGGGTTAGTTGGTTTATATGTTGGTATTAGTAGTGCTTTATTTTTACCTTGATGAAACCATCGTCTTACTTTATTAATGTAGGGAAGTTTCTACTATCAGTCACAAACACGTACAATGTTACCATGCTCTAGCTCAATGTTGATTTTCTTCCAATTAAAGAGTTTATATACAAGTACTGTCTATGCAATAGTATTATCTACATTTCTCTGTTTGATTTGTGATTATGTTATGTAGGTGGTTTTTAATTTAATTATTTGTGCAGCACGCCTAAAGACTATTTGGTTAGTGTATCTGGACAACTAGGCTCTAACTCTCAACTTTGTTGCAAAGCTCTGAAAATACTCAATAAAATCTTGTTTAAAAGTTGCTTTCCAAATCTATTGTTATGCCAATCGTTGACATTATTAAAGTTTGTAATGTATGCACTACTTTTCTAATAACTTTAGCTTTTTTTTAATTGTCTTGGTGTTTATAGTGATTTCTGGTAAACAACCGCTAGTCCTCCAAACTATCAAATAATCTTAATGACTGTTATTTAATCTCTCTGGTAACTTGCAGGATCGACTAGATTGATCCTATGGTGTATTGGTCGTTTGGATAACTCTCGTTGTAGAACTGATATTCATGGTTGGTATTTAGAATGTTGTGTAGGCGTTCAACTTACTTCGATTACCATATTAAAAGATCTAATGACATGATCAAGTAAAGATGTGCGAAACTAAATTGCATGAATAAAGATTCGATTGTAAAGAAATGTAAAATTGCAAGAAACAAATAAATGACCTTGAAGTATAAAAGCATGTAATGTAAAAGAGTTTCTGAAATGTAAAATATTCGAACTAGAAGTAAAACGTTTAAATGCAAGAAATCAGTAAATGACTTTGAATGGAAAGATATTCGAATGGTAAAAGCATGAAGATAAAAGCGTGAAATGCAAAAGAGTTTCTGTAATGTAAAGTACTCAAAATAGAAGGAAAGACTTTCAAATGTAAGAAATCAGTAAATGACTTTGAATGAAAAGATTTTAATGTAAAGGCTTTTGAATGATATTGACATGAAGATAGAAGATAAACTGGAAATGATAAAGAGTTTTACTGAATCATAAATATTTGGTGTTATCATACGTACATTGTTCGAGCATTCGTTTCCCTAGCCATGTGGTATTTTGAATGTTTACTGAATTTTGTACAATAGATATGACACACGAAATCCTAACGCTAAGACTTCTATTTATACTACTTCGACCATAACGGTCTTGCCTATAAGATTCTTCCACGTTCAAAACATGCAGAGCACTGCCCCTCTCTAGCTTCCACGCGTCTTCGAATGCTCCAGCGCATATATTTTAAATTTCGAACATCCCGCTTGCGTTTGAATTTCAAATGTTTTGGCACTCTTCGCTTCGAACTCATTTCTTGGACACAGTCTCGTTACCACTTCGAGACTTCTTTTGAATATATCCTCATAACTGTCACTCGAAGCTCTGAGCTTTGACATGTCCATTCAAAGCACTGCTTCTACCATTTCTAACCATGACATCTTGCTTTATTCCAACGAAACATCCAACTTGCTTCGTTTCGAACTGTATCATCAAAATCTTCAGCCAACAAAATGCCCGTTTAAAAATATATTTCGATCCTTTGAGAAACACTTATTTTAAATATATATGCAAGATTTTGATGTGACCTTTGAGTAATCGTAACATTTATTGTGTATGACTCCAGTCACGTCAATCACGACGCCTTTTGGATTCCTTAACCGTCTTGAATCAGTATTTCACAGCATGGTGCAGTTATAAAACAATGATTATTATTAATCACGCCTATTACCAATATCAGCTTTTACGCCACCTCCTTCTCAATCCAACCCACGACTCCCACGTATCCTAGTCTTACTTAGTGGATGTTTAAACTTCCACACTATAAAAACCCATCAACTTAGTCTTTTATTCTTTTCCACATTCTGAATCTTTTCTTCCTCTCTTCTCACCGAAACCCTAAAACTTCCAACAATTTTCAACAATGTCTTCCACAACATCATCCCAACTGAAGAAAACTTCCAAAAAGAAAGGAAAGAACACAAGAACAATAATGGAAAGCAAGGTTGGTACTTATCAAGGTCAATCTGTGCTTATCCCCCAAATTATCTCCAAAGAGAAGGAAATGCTCTACGCATCTCAGGTACTAATTCCAACTAACGCTGCTGGAAAGAGGTTTGCTCTAATGGGTCCTCTTACAGTCTTTGAAATCTTAAAAGATACTAGAAAAATCTTCCCTGTTTGTTATAACTTTAAGCCTTTGTTTAATAAAATGGATATCCCTAAGACAGGCGAGTCTTCTGATTCGACAACCGTGGAAACTCCAATTGTTCCCCCAAAAGACCCCTTTGTGCTAGACTATGTGAAAATCAACTTTAAACCGTTCCGATCCTGCCCTACCCCTGACACAACTTACCAAAACTGGTTTACCAAAGTAGAAGCCAAGAAATCCCAGCAATGGGAGGAATTAGGAATCTACAATTTGATTAAGTTATTGAAACCAGGCTTCACCTATAGTCATCCACTATTATTTGCGTCCTTATATTTCAGGGACAGCACCTACAACACCTTTCATCTCCCCGGGGGAATGATTACACCCACATTTTTTGACATAGCAGCCATCACTGGTTTGTCACCAGTAGGAGAAACCTACATTCCTGACAATGAAGAGCACTCGAGCATTATTGACTTTGAAGTCAAATTAGCCAGCTTTTCAAAGTTCATTAGCCACTACCACACTGAAGGAGATAGTGTGTCTGATGTGGAACACATTGCTTTCCTCACCTTATGGTTATCAAGGTATGTATTCTGCAGCAGGTCCTTACAGGTAGCAAGCAGGTTCATCCCTCTAGCTAGAGACTTACATGATAATAGGAGGGTGTGTTTAAGCGAACTGTTACTTGTTGATCTTTACGAAAGCTTAAGATCAGCCGTTTCGAGTTTGAAATCCCACACTCCCAAAAACATCCTTCTAGCTGGCCCCTTCTGGTTACTCCAGTTATGGCTTAATGCCGTGTTTGAACCCTCACTATCAACTGCTAACACTATTGTTGAACAAGATCCGGAGATAGCGGATAGAATCATTGAAGGTACGAGGCTGCGAAGACTTACCCCAAACGATGATAAAGATGACTTCAAGGTCCTTTTTTCAAACCATGTCATGATTTTCTCCAAGAGACACAAATTTGAAGAGACCATGGCACCCTTTGCTTCAAGGACTCATGGACCATCATGGTTCACCATGGCTCTCTCAGAAGCAGTTAAAAGCAAAGAAATTCAAGACATTTGGAAAGCCTTTTTGCTTCCCAGATTAATCTCCTCACGAATCACTCCGTCCAAGAATCAAATCTTCCTTTTTGCTTATCAACCCAACTTTGTTTCTAGACAATTTGGCCTGTGCCAATTAATCCCTGAACCTCTGTTCCAAATAGAAAGTTCCATCACTTCTGGTCGAACTTTTAAAGCCAGAGAAGCCAAACTGCAACAGGAACAATATCAAGGCTTCGCCCACTTTGAACTAATACCTTTTGAACCCACACACTTCACAGCAAAGGGTTTTCTGGAATGGTGGACAAAGTTCTACCAATCTTATATGTTCGATACCCTCTCCATTCAACAGAAACTAACTGATGCGTTCGATGTGCAGGTACACTCCAAGAAAGGTATGTTCACTAAAGAGATTAGGGCTTTTCAAAATTATTTTGAAACCACTTATGATCCCACACACTTGGAATCCACTGTGCATCAAGCGGCTGAGACCTTGAAGGAAAAATTTAAAGAAAAAAATTTCTAAGCTAAAACTTCCTTCAGGGTTGTCACCTGAGGATAGGTATAGGTTGGCATTCGAAATGCATCCACCTAAATTCCCTAGATTGCCTACCTCAGAACTGGCTCTGGCTTGGTTTCCTCCATACCCTTGGTGGTTCACTTGCAAAGAAATATTCAAATATCTTCAAAAGAAACCAAAGCCATCTGAGACTGTGACATGGGCTCGTCATTGGCTCCACGATTTCCCAGGACATCTTCGCTATGACCTTTCTGCCATGTCGATTAAATCTGATCAAGGCGCAGGTGTGAATGCTTGGGAAAATCCCAAATGTTTCTCACTTTCTACATTTTTAACTTTTACCTTAAATGTTTCGATTTTCAGCCATCAGGATAAAGACCGCTGCTTCGAAGTCTAAAGAGGGAAGTGCCTCCCAAACATCTGTCGAAACCATTGATGATGTGACTCTATCCAAACCAACAACAACTACTGTAACAACAACAACACCAATGGTAACAACTGTTCCAACTCCACAGGTAATCAATCAGCCCTGATGTTTCAAATAAACTGAATATCATGATTTGGATCTAGCTCATGTTTAAATCTTTTCAGACTAACAAACTCCCACCAACCACTCCAAAGAAAAGAAAAACAAACACTACTGGGAAGAATCCCAATGCTGGAGGGAATTCACCAACTGCTTCGAAGAAGAAGCAGAAGAAAGAAACTTCCAAAGGCGCTGCACCAACTGGCATTTCTGGACTCGATTCCAGAGATGCTGCTCCCTCAACTAAATCCAAAAATCCACCTTCGACCTCCAACGTAATGTTGGAACATATAGATAGTAACCTCTCTTCTGAGAATCCACAGGTAAATCGAATTTGAATTTTTAACAAAAATAGTCAATCTTTACCTTGGTGCGTGCTCTTAACATCCTTTGTCTCTGTAGGACATTTTGAACCCAACACTTACCACTTCGACTTCTCCATCAAAGACTGCTGCTCCCATCAACTCTTCTCCTCATAGGGACTCCAGTAACCTGGTGCAAAACAAAGGATCCTCCAACATGGCGGTTCTGACTGGGGCTTCAGAGCAGCAAGATGACCAGAGTACTTCTCCCCCTTTGAAAGAAACGGATGAAGCAACGCTTCATGAATCTGCAGAGACTTTACAAAAAACTTCTCTTCAAAAGTCCCCTCTTGAAACCCTTCAAGAGAATCCAAAGGACATTCATGCTGAAGAAGAGAAGGCTGATTCTGATCAAGGAAACGAAGAATCTGCAGAGGAAGGGTCTGAGGAAGAAGATGCCCATAATGGTTCGACTGCTGGAACCGAGTCAGATGCCAATAGCAGTGAGAACAACGATATCGAAGTGGTGGATCTGGTTGATAATGAAGAAGGCAATGAGCAGGAAACGAGTGAAGGTGACGGTGACGCGACCAATAAGCCTATGGAAGTCGAAATGGATGTGACTCCCTTGCGCATGGAACTTCCTCAATCGTCTCAATCTCAAATGACCGAAGAGGAGCTAGCTCTCCTAAGACGAAATGATCCAATTGGGTACATGAAGGCAAAACTAGCTCAAAGGGATATTCCTCTTGCTAGGGCTGGTACTAGTTCGACTAGCAATCCGTTGCCCTCAGATGATAGAGTTGTACTCCTTAATAGAATTAGGAGAGCAATCCTTGATGTGCACTTGTTCGAAGTTCTCAAACAGGATAATACATCTTGCTATACCATGAAGGAGCTACTTACGCAAGTTAACCTCGCCACCTGCTCTTTGCCAGTCAGCACCATCTTATTCGATCTTCAATCTTTGTTAGATAACGTGACTGGGTGTCTTCTCCAAGACAAATTTGCTACCAGAAAGGTCCAAGAGAAACGAACTGCCATGGACGCTGCTTGTGAGCATGCTTCGAAGCTCTCTAAAGAAGCTGGAGATCAAGCCATGCACATAAAGCAAGCCAAAACTGACTATGAAGCTCGAGCTGAGTCTATTCTTCTCTGGGAAAAGCAAATTAAAGAACTTCAACAAAAGGTTAAGGAGGCTAAACAACAACAATTGGCCTATGAAACCAATACTGCTGGTGATCAGTTCGAAGAGCTCCACAACAAAGGACTTGCAGAGATGGAGGCAGCAGAGCAACTTAAAGGAGAGGTAGCTACCCTAGAAGGAGCAAGGCGTTTCACTCAACAAAGGCTTGAGTCCTTTCTAAGTACCTTTAATAGATTGAGGAATAATGCCTATTTTTAAATCTCAGTTTTAATTAGTTTTGAAATTTGGTTTTGGTCTGTAATATCCGAACAACGCCATTTTGGCAATCCCATATTACCATTTTGGCATTCCTTTATGATATTTTGATTACGTTGTTATTATTCGAATCTCCTGCAGGCGTGGCTTATATTTCTTTAAATATTTCCCATTAACCTTTAGGATTCGCTTATCATCAGCCAACTCTTCGATTTTATATGTGTGATCGGTGGATCTAGAACTGACTGTTTAACGCTGGTTTGCGAAATATCGTGGAAGCAAGAGTCGCCACCGTCTTTTATTTTCTCCAACATGGACAGGACAAAAGCACAGCAAAATTCCTTATGAGATAGTTTCTCGGTTCGGGAGGTAGATTTATAGAAAGGGAAGGTGTTAGCACCCTTTCTATCCATGGTTATCCATGGGCTCTTAGATACTTGCTCATTTGTGTTTTCAAAATGTTTGCTTTTCAATTGTGAGTGGGTTTGAAAAAGTTTCGTTTAAAAGTTTCAGATCGACTCTTGTGTCAGTCCTCAAGAGTGTTTGAAAAATTGTTTTGAAAGCTTTTTTGAAAGTGTCGGTGTGAAAAGAGTTTTGTTTGTTTTTGAAATAGAGCAAGTATCTATGAGTCATCCACCTACCCTAAGGAATTAGGCTGTGTAAATGTCCTTAAGGTAGTGCCATCCCACCATTGAGAGGTAGGTAGCACCACCATTGGAGGTGTTCGGGTCAATTCGTTTTTAGGGACAGTGTGGTCACCAGAGCAACAGTAGGACACCTTAGAAGCTACCCTTATGCCATAGGTCATGGACATAAGGACTTACTAAAACGTCCTATACTCGACGACCACGTTTCGAGGGCAAGGCAACAGTGAGGCGTACCCTAAGAGTGGTGTGTGAATTTGTGTATTGTTTTTCATGTTAATATTTGTCTTTGATCATGCATTTGGTGAGCTACGCATTGTTTTTAATTTAGGCCATTCATTCTTTCATGCAAAGTTTAGCAGTTTTAAGAGTGCGGAAATTAAAGTGCGGAAAGTAAAATCCTACGCTATTACAAGGCGCGGGTCTATACATCGCCAAATTAACAAAGACCCGTTTTAATAAAAATGCGGAAAGTAAATAAATTCCTAATTACTATTACAAGGCTTGAGCAATTACATAATATTAAAAAAGGAAAATAAGAATAAATGCGCGAAAAGAATAAAAATAAAACGTTTGAGGGCGTTTGGACCCTTTTGCAATTAAATTAAAATTAAAAGTTAATTAATTATTAAATTAAAAGAAAGGAAATGTTTTTTTAGTTTTGGTATTTAATGAAATAAAGAAGTTAAAATTGAAATTAAAAGAAACCCTAATTCTAAGTTGTTTTTAATTATTTATGAAAAATATTCAAGTTTAGCCTAATTTACACTAATTAATTAATTACATGGGTATTTACAAAATAAATTAGTAATTAATAATAATGATAATAAGAAAAAAATTATTTATTAAGAAAAAGGATAAAAAATGCTAAAAACCCTAATTTCTACATATTTTAATTATTTTAGAAAAGAGATTAAAATTGAAAACCTAATTTTACTAAATTAATGATTTAAAGTTTATTTACAAAATAAATAATGAATTAGATATTAATTAAACATATTTTTGATTTTTTGGATTTTATTTTATTATGAAAAATATTTTTGGTAGATTAAAGAAAATAATTAAAAACAACTAAAAGAATTAAGAAAGAAAATCAAATAAAAATAAATAAAAACAATGTGCAAACCATGGGGGTATTCAGACCCAATTTGGAGGTTTATTGGAGCAATTTGGCCCAAGCATGTAAGCCCTTTTTTGACTTTCAGGACTCACGTGTGGAGTGGTTGACCCAAATGCATGGTGGTCTTCACGTTCTGGCCATTAGATTGAAGCTCATGGACACTTGGCAGGCACAAGCATATGCACATATGGTGGACCACTGGAGAGAAATTTCACCTGAACACGTTATAACAAAAATTATTGAGAATATGGGGGACCTGGGAATCGAACCCAGGTCCCAGTACCTGCAAGCCAGCTCATCAACCATCCAGGCTATTGAGTCTCTTTGTTATTATAATAGAACATAAATAATATAATAGAAAACAAGCGCTAGTGGCATAAAGCAAGAAATCACGCGCCAATATTTGAATCATCCAGTCATGTTTGGACACGCTAGCATCGTCTTCCTTTTGTTCCTGCAAATAATACCAAATAGCGGGGGTTTTAAACCCCCACTAACTGCAATGCATAAAAATAACGATTAGAGCATGGGCAATTATAAAAAGGGCGCGAGGTGGTCAAATGATTCGTCTGGATGTCCTGATTTCAATGGTACCAGTTTGGTGGCCCAATTTTTCCATATGTGTAAAGCCCTAATTCAAAGCTTCTGCAACCCTAGAAAGTGTTAATGGTGAATCATGATACAGGGCTTGATAATTCAATTGAGTTATGTCATTAGCTTCAGAACATCCATATTAGTGTAAATCAACAATTAAAATGCATGAACAATGCCTGGAAATTAAAACACGATAATGAAAATATTTATGAAAAGTGAGACTTCGTTCTACCAATTCTTGAGGTCTGGGGATTCGTTCTTGATTGCAATCGCTTCCTGGATGTCTTAGCAATGTTTTGAAACGCTTTTGAAGCTTTGAAACGCCTTGTAACTAGGTTTTCAGTTTTCAAAATTTTGGTGAAAAGTGCAACTTTGTTATGCAGCCACCGAGCAATATTTCGTGTGTGTTAGGACTAGGTCATCTTGTGTATAAGTGCTTGAGTGAATTAGGTTAAAAAAACCAAGCCCATAATCCATGCATTCATGTTTTAAATCTTTGATTTTGTCAAATCTTTTTTCAATCTTTTTCCATGCCAATTATGCCAAATATGGATGATTTTGTCTCTTGAGAAGGTACACGAAATATTTAGCTCATAATGAAAGGATTTGCTGCACAAAAAGATTTAAAACCATTGTTTAGTATTTTTCTCATAATTAAATTTAATTAAATGAATTAATAAGATTAAAAATTCAATTAATTAATTAAAAATAAGAAAGTAACTCCCTTTTAGCTTAATGGGTCGTGCATAGCCTTTGGGTAATGATTCATGGAAGAAATTGAGGCCCATTAGCATTTTTGAAGCCTTTTGTGCAAAGTTGACTTTTCAAAATTCCTAAATATTTCCCAACTTCTACAAGGCATATCTTGCTCAATTTTTAAGTTATGATCATGTTCTTGGACATTTTGGAAAGGTATTGAAGTCCTCTAACCAATTCCTTTTGTCCCATGTCATTTTGTTTCACCAATCTCAAGTTATGGTCTTTGACTTAAAGTGCCTTTTTGTTGACTTTTGAAAATGACCTATAATGTTGAAATTGATAACTTTTTGTGAGAGAATTTCTTGGACTTGAAGTGTGAAGATGAGTTGTAGGAAATTTCATTCTCTTCAAAATGAGCTTTGTATGGAATTTTTATGATAAACCATGAAGAAGTTATGCCCTAGTCAATTTGCAGTTGACTTTCCCAACTGTCCAAAAATGGAAACTTTTGCATCTTGAGACTTTTTGAGCCATGCTTTGAGAATCATGATCAAGAATTGATAAAATGATGTTTGTGGCTTCAAAATAAGATGGTGACCAAATTTTTTGACTTTTGACTGTCAAATGACCATTTTGCCCCTACAGTTGACTGTGAAGCATTTAGGGTTTTTGACTGTGCAATTTGATGCTGTGAGTCTTGAAACTTGACATAAGGATGCTTGACAATGTTTATAGGCATGTGGGACTTGATTGGACCCTTGGAAACCTCAACTTCTTTTCTAGAACCAAAACCCTAATTTTGACTGTGTTAGGAGGCAATTGGACTGTGCAACCCTTGAGAGATTTTGAACCTTGATCTTGGCAAATCTTGAAGAGTATGGGAGGGAAAATTTTGGGGTACAACAGTTTCCCCTGTTCAATCTTCTTAGACCTGAGGATGTAGATTGGCTGGCGTGCCTTTCGTTATCCGAGGGTAAAAGATGATTGAACACTAGAGTGCCCAGAAATTTGCACTCACATAGTAGAGTGTCAGCAGTGTGATATAGGGAATGGGCTTACAGATGCCATTTGGAGACTGTTGGTATGTGGATGGGCTTATAGATGCCATCGGGAGGTTGTTGATCGCGTAAGAGATTCTTTAGCGAGAATTTGCGTACCTGAAAAAGAAAGATAATTACCTGGCCTGTTAAAGGAGTTGATCTTCAAACTCTTTATGTAGATGCGCCCTGGCTGGATACATGTATCGAATCTTTAAACTCTCCAGACGTGCCTTGGCAAGATACAGGAATCGAGTCCGGAGAATATAGTCGTCAACAGATACACCCTGGCAAGATACAGGAATCAGATCTTCGAACTCTTCAGACGTGCCCTGGCAAGATACAGGAATCGAGTCTGGTAATGTTGGTCGTCAACAGATACACCCTGGCGAGATACAGGAATCGGATCTTCGAACCCTTCAGACGTGCCCTGGCAAGATACAGGAATCGAGTCTGGTAATGTTGGTCGTCAACAGATACACCCTGGAGAGATACAGGAATCAGATCTTTGAACCCTTTAGACGTGCCCTGGCAAGATCCAGGAATCGAGTCTGGTAATGTTGGTCGTCAACAGATACACCCTGGCAAGATACAGGAATCGGATCTTCGAACTCTTCAGACGTGCCCTGGCAAGATACAGGAATCGAGTCTGGTAATGTTAGTCGTCAACAGATACACCCTGGCAAGATACAGGAATTGGATCCTTAAACTCTTCAGACGTGCCCTGGCAAGATACAGGAATCGAGTCTGGTAATGTTAGTCGTCAACAGATACACCCTGGCAAGATACAGGAATCGGATCCTCAAACTCTTCAGACGTGCCCTGGCAAGATACAGGAATCGAGTCTGGTAATGTTAGTCGTCAACAGATACACCCTGGCAAGATACAGGAATCAGATCCTCAAACTCTTCAGACGTGCCCTGGTAGGATACAGGAATCGAGTCTGGTATTGTTAGTCGTCAACAGATACACCCTGACAAGATACAGGAATCGGATCTTCGAACTCTTCAGACGTGCCCTGGCAAGATACAGGAATCGAGTCTGGTAATGTTGGTCGTCAACAGATACACCCTGGCGAGATAGAGGAATCGGATCTTTGAACCCTTCAGACGTGCCCTGGAAAGATACAGGAATCGAGTCTGGTAATGTTGGTCGTCAACAGATACACCCTGGCAAGATACAAGAATCGGATCTTCGAACTCTTCAGACGTGCCCTGGCAAGATACACGAATCGAGTCTGGTAATGTTAGTCGTCAACAGATACACCCTGACAAGATACAGGAATCAGATCCTCAAACTCTCCAGACGTGCCCTGGAAAGATACAGGAATCGATTCTGGTAATGTTAGTCGTCAACAGATACACCCTGGCAAGATACAGGAATCAAATCCTCAGACTCTTCAGACGTGCCCTGGCAGGATACAAGAATCGAGTCTGGTACTGTTAGTCGTCAACGGATACACCCTGGCAAGATACAAGAATCGGATCCTCAAACTCTTCAGACGTGCCCTGGTAGGATACAGGAATCGAGTCTGGTACTGTTAGTCGTCAACGGATACACCCTGGCAAGATACATGAATCGGATCCTCAAACTCTTCAGACGTGCCCTGGCAGGATACAGGAATCGAGTCTGGTACTGTTAGTCGTCAATGGATACACCCTGGTAAGATATAGGAATCAGATCCTCAAACTCTTCAGACGTGCCCTGGCAGGATACAGGAATCGAGTCTGGTACTGTTAGTCGTCAACGGATACACCCTGGCAAGATACAGGAATCAGATTCTCAAACTCTTCAGACGTGCCCTGGCAGGATACAGGAATCGAGTCTGGTACTGTTAGTCGTCAACGGATACACCCTGGAAAGATACAGGAATTGGATCCTCAAACTCTTTAGACGTGCCCTGGCAGGATACAGGAATCGAGTCTGGTACTGTTAGTCGTCAACGGATACACCCTGGCAAGATACAGGAATCAGATCCTCAAACTCTTCAGACGTGCCCTGGCAGGATACAGGAATTGAGTCTGGTAATGTTAGTCGTCAACAGATACACCCTGGCAAGATACAGGAATCGGATCTTTAGTTGCGACCGTTGATAGCAATTATCTTTGTATTAACCTTTGTCCTGAAAAGACAAAACGTTAGTTGTATGCGATGTCATGATGTATGACATGCGAGATGTTCTCAGAATGAATGAGATTGTATGTTTATGATGCGTATGTGCATGCTATAATGTATGAAGATGTGATTATGAATTGTATTTTCGTCTTAGGAAAGTAAATCCTTGACGTGTGCCGGGAAGTTAAATCCTGGGCTGATGTTGAAGGATAGAGCTTTGTTTCCGCTGGGGATGATGGTTGCAAGAATACCGGTAGGAGAAGATGACTCCGTTGGGGAATAAACTTGGCGAATAGATTACTCTGTAGGGAGATACACTCTGTGGGTAGAGAGAGATACTTTGCTGAGGTGTTGATGATAAATCCGCTGGGATACCATTGATGTGTTATGTTGAAGGAATTGATGAACTCCGCTGGGGGATAGGAAGACTTCGTCGGGGACGATCTTTCCGTGACAATTGGCTGAGGATAACCCAGTTATATCCTGGTGGGGAAATAACTTTTTGAATAAAGCCGGGGGAGAGCGTTCGTGCTCTGCAGGGGACAAGCTTCCAGAATCTACTGGGGATAAGCTTTGAGACCTGCTGGGGATAAGCTTCGAGACCTGCTGGGGAGATTGATTTAACTTTCCTGGGGGAACTTTTCAGATTGAACTCTCCTGGGGAAATCTTTTGAGGTTGCACTGGGGAATTTTTGAACTGTACGGGGGGAGTGGCTCCACTGAATGTCTAGTATACCGCTGGGGAACAATCTTAGACCAAGACTGCCGGGGATGCTTGTTAGGAATATTTGTATACTTTGCTGAGGGATGTTGAGATCTGCTGAGGATAATCCAACTTCCTTAAGGCTGACTGTAGCTTAACTTTGCTTGGGGAGAGTATCACTGACTTGCTGGCTCACTCTCTGGGGAATTAGGATATCTTGATTATGTTCTTCAGCCGAACTTACCTTGGTACCTTGGTGGATAGAGAAATTAGATCGCTTAGACAACTCATTATTTCCCCTGTTTCTAATGTTACCTGTAATTAATCCTTTGTTTCGTATGTAAATATTTATGAGTCAACAATTATTGTCAAATGCATATATCACAAATTGAACCTTGGACGTTCTTTGCAGAACAAAACAGAAAAAGGAAAAACAATTGGCAACTTTAGCTGAAAAGTGAATTTGTATTGATTTTTGAATTTGCCTGTAAATAGGCATTTATGTACAAGAGGCTGACGTCCTAGTAAGAGAACGCCGCCGAACAAAAGAGTTTATACAATTTTTGTGAAAAAAGGGAAAACAACACAGCTATGTGAAAAGAATAATCCCACTGGGTTCCAACTCTGCTATCGCCTTTATATCTTCGAGCGTCTCATCACTTGGCTGCTCGGTTGAAGATGATGTCGTTTAAACTTTGATGTCGATACCGGATTCTGGATGCAAGGTGATCCAATGAGACATAGTATTACGCTTTATCCCTAACTTTTGCCTGGACCTCCCTTTCGGGCTTTCAGTCCACCGGGATACCCATTTTTGCCCAAGCCGCCTTTTCAGGTTTTCGACTTGCCGGGTGTACAGATTTTTTTCATTTCATCCCTCATTTTGCCCGAACCCTTTTGGTTCGCCGGGAAGCCCTAATTTTTGCCTAGGTATGTCAACCTAGCGGGTCTTTTATCATGCGTAGTATCTTTTTACTATGTCTGCATTAGCGGGGTGAGGAAGGTCGTCACCATCCATGGTGGTTAGAATCATGGCTCCTCCTGAGAACACATGTTTAACCACAAATGGCCCTTCGTATGTAGGGGTCCATTTGCCCCTGGGATCACTCTGAGGAAGGATGATGCGTTTGATTACCAGGTCCCCAACTTGATACTCTTGTGGTCTGACTTTCTTGTTAAATACCCTGATCATCCGTTTTTGGTACGTTTGACCATGACATATAGCAGCGAGTCTCTTTTCGTCAATTAGATTTAGCTGATCAAGTCGTGTCTGGATCCAGTCATCTTCGCTCAGATCTGCATCCTTCATTATCCGGAGAGAGGGTATCTGCACTTCAATCGGTAAGACTGCTTCCATGCCGTAGACCAAGGAGAAAGGAGTTTCCCTGGTTGATGTTCTTGCTGAGGTACGGTACCCATGAAGAGCAAATGGTAACATCTCGTGCCAATCTTTATAAGTCATTGTCATCTTCTGCACAATCTTTTTGATATTCTTATTCGCTACTTCTACAGTCCCATTCATCTTCGGTCGGTAAGGAGAAGAGTTATGGTGCTGTATCTTGAATTGCTCGCAGAGCTCAGTGATCATCTTGTTATTAAGATTGGTACCGTTGTCCGTAATGATTCTTTCCGGGACGCTGTACCGACATATCAGGTTATGCCGAATGAACCGTGCCACGACGTTCTTGGTTACTGTGGCATAGGAAGCTGCCTCAACCCACTTTGTAAAGTAATCAATCGCCACCAGGATGAAGCGATGCCCATTGGATGCCGTAGGTTTAATCTCGCCAATCATATCAATGCCCCACATTGCAAAAGGCCAAGGTGCTGTCAAGACATTCAGAGGGACTGGAGGAACGTGCCCCTTATCTGCATAAATCTGGCACTTATGACATGTCCGAGAATGTTGGTAACAGTTGGCTTCCATTGTGGACCAGAAATATCCTGCCCGAAGAATTTTCTTTGCCATGGTGTGTCCACTAGAATGCGTTCCGAATGTACCTTCATGTAGCTCTGTCATGATCCTTTCTGCTTCAGTCTTATCCACACAACGCAGTAAGGTCGAATCATGGTTTCGCTTGTACAGAATGTCGTTGCTGAGGAAGAACTTTGTTGTGAACCTTCTCAGAAACTTTTTGTCATTGACAGACGCGCCTTCAGGGTACTCTTGAGCTTCCAAGTACCTCTTTACCTCATAGTACCAGGGTTTTTCAGTCACTACCTCAGCCTCAAGATCACAACAGTATGCAGGTTCGTCCAGTTTCTAGATGATGATCCGGGGAGCCTCATTGTCCCATTTGACTTTGAACATAGAAGACATCGTAGCCAGCGCGTCCGCCAACTGATTCTCCTCTCTTGGGAAGTGTTCAAAAGTTATCTCCGTGAAATGGGGGATCAATGTCAACACCCATTCTCTGTAAGGAATAAGATTCAGATGTTTTGTATCCCACTCGCCTTTGATCTGATTGATCACGAGAGCGGAATCTCCGAAGACACTCAGAAACTTGATCCTTAAGTCAATCGCAGCTTGAAGACCCATGATGCATGCCTCATACTCCGCCATGTTGTTGGTGCAGTTGAAACATAGCCGGGCAGTGAGTGGAGTATGGGTGCCTTGAGGGGATATGATCACAGCGCCGATACCATTACCCAAAGCATTGGAGGCTCCGTCAAAGTGCATAGACCATCGGGATCCTTCCTCAGGTCCTTCATCCGGTCCAGGTACTTCACAATCAATCACAATCATGATGCTCTCGTCTGGAAACTCGAAGTTCATTGACTGATAGTCATCTACTGCCTGGTGGGCCAAATGGTCTGCCAACACACTTCCCTTGATGGCTTTCTGAGTTGTGTACTGGATGTTGTATTCCTTCAAGATCATTTGCCATCTCGCTATTCTCCCAGACAGAGCGGGCTTTTCGAATATGTACTTTATTGGATCCATCTTTGAAATCAACAAAGTAGTGTGAGTCAGCATATACTGTCTCAGCCGGCGAGCAGCCCATACCAAAGCGCAACAAGTTTTCTCGAGCAGTGATTATCGGGTCTCACAGTCGGTAAACTTTTTGCTAAGGTAATAAATGGTGTGCTCTTTTCGGCCAGACTCGTCATGCTGCCCCAGCACACACCCCATTGAGCTATCAAGTACTGTCAGGTATAATATCAGAGGTCTCCCTTCAACCGGTGGCATAAGAATGGGTGGTTCTTGGAGATACTCTTTGATTCTGTCGAAAGCGGCCTGACATTCATCTCCAACGTACGACCTGATCTTTCTTCAGCAGCTTGAAGATTGGTTCACAGGTAGCTGTTAGGTGTGAGATGAATCGAGCGATGTAATTCAGACGTCCTAGAAAGCCTCTGACCTCTTTCTCTGTCTTGGGAACGGGCGTTTCTTGAATGGCTTTAACCTTGGCCGGGTCTACCTGAATACTTTTGTCACTTACGATAAAGCCTAGCAACTTTCCGGATCTTACCCTAAAGGTGCACTTGTTTGGGTTCAATCTCAGCTTGTACAACTTCAGACGGTCAAACAGCTTCTGCAGATGATCAAGATGTTCCTCCTCAGTTTGAGACCTTGCAATCATATCATCGACATACACTTCGATCTCATGATGGATCATGTCATGAAATAAAGCAACCATGGTACGTTGGTAGGTTGCCCCAGCATTTTTCAGTCCAAAAGGCATGACCTTGTAGCAGAAGGTGCCCCACTGAGTGACAAAGGTAGTTTTTTCCATATCTTCAGGAGCCATCTTGATTTGATTATAACCTGAAAAACCATCCATGAAAGAGAACACCTTGTGCTGAGCAGTATTGTCAACCAGAACGTCAATGTGAGGTAGGGGGAAGTCATCCTTGGGGCTGGCCCTGTTCAGATCCCTGTAATCAACACACATTCTTACCTTACCATCTTTCTTCGGTACCGGCACCACATTGGCAACCCACTGAGGGTAAGAAGTCACTGCAAGAAACCCGGCATCGAATTGCTTCATAACCTCAGCTTTGATCTTTTCGGACATCTCTGGACGCATACGGCGGACCTTTTGCTTAACCGGAGGGCAGTCTTCCTTGGTAGGCAAGTTATGGACCACAATGTCGATATCCAACCCAGGCATGTCTTCGTAGGACCAGGCAAAGATCTCCACATAATCATGCAACATCTGAATCAACCGTTGTTTTACGCTGAGCTCTAGATTGGCGCCGATCTTAACTTCCTTTCTATCTGTCTTAGTACCCAGATTTATCGTCTCCACTGGCTCTTCATGTGGCTGAATGGCCCTCTCTTCCTGGAGTAACAGTCTTGCAAGTTCGCCAGGCACTTCGCAATCATCTTCACCTTCTTCTTTGGCTAAGTTGATAAGATTTTCGAAGTCATAATTGGCAGTAGCAGAGTCGTTACCAGTGAGATCCAGAGTGGATTGAAACCTGTATAGGTGAGTGTGTGTAAATAGCTGTTTTGCAATATATAAAAGAAAGAAAGGGAGCACAAGATTTGAAATACGAAAAAAGTCCAATGTCTTTATTCATGATATATGGAAATGACAGTTAATAAGCCCTCACAAATGAAACCACGGTGCCCCAGGTATGACACCGGGCCATAAAGTTTCAATTTATTATTCATTACAAATTAAAAAAAACAAAGGAATTTATTACTGCGTAACAAAAGTAACAGGTATGTGATCTTTTGCGGTCCAATTGGTCAGTCCACCATCAGTCGTCGGGTAGATCCAGCTATCGAACTCTGATTCCTCCACATCGCTTTCTATAGCGTTCACTCCCGGGTTGGTGATGATCACGGGAGGTCTTCCGATCCTAGCTTTGCGTACAACCCTCTGAGCCTCTTTCTCAATTACAGCCCGGGCATCCTTCAAGGAATCCATCTTCAAAGGAGAACCCTCTTCAGTTACTGCTTCCGCTGCCGCCAATGTTGGAGGTACCTCTTCAAAATGCTGAAAGGGGGTTTCAATAAACTTCCCATCCATCTCAATATACCGGAAGGAATTCAGATGACTAACCATGTATTCTTCCTCACCCTGCACAGTAACAATCTTCCCTCTGACGGGGTACTTGAGCTTCTGGTGTAGAGTGGAGGTCACAGCCCCAGCTTTGTGAATCCAAGGTCGACCCAGCAAACAGGAATAAGATGGACGAATATCCATCACATAGAAAGTTGAGTCAAATACTTGAGAACCCACACGAATAGGAATGTCTACCTCACCATGCACCATCCTCTTAGAACCGTCGAAGGCTCTAACAATGATGTTACTAGGCTTCAATTCCAGGCCCTCACAATCCAACCTGTCCAAGGCCTTCTTGGGCAATACGTTCAGGGAAGAACCGGTATCCACCAACACGTGTGCGAGAGTAGTGCCCCTGCATTCTATGGAGACATGCAGGGCATCATTATGGTTATTTCCTTTGGTGGTAAGATCAGCATCCGAGAAACCCAAACCATTGTCGGCAGTCAAATTAGCCACACAATCAGTGAATTGATCTGCAGATGTCTCTTGTGGCACATGGGCCGTCTTCAGAAATGAAATCAGGGCCTTGGCATGGGCCTCTGAGCACATCAACAATGATAGCATAGAGATCTTGGAGGGGGTATGCCCCAGCTGTTCAACGACGTTAAAGTCACTCTTCTTGATTATCTTAAGAATTTCCTCCATCTCTTGCTGGGAGGCTTCAACATTCACGGTTTTCGGTGCCTCCATCCGGGCGGGCTCATCATCAATCCCTTTGCCCCGAGTATTAGATGACTCGGCAGCAGGGGAAGCAACTTGATCAGAAGGGGGAACAGGCGCACTTGCGGGCGTTATTATAAGAGGTCTTCGGATAACTGGTGGCGCAATGTCAGGCGAGAAGAGCCTGCCACTGCGAGTTACTTTAGCTGGACCAGTGATGTTGCTGATGCTGGTACCGGTGTTGAATTCCTGCTTCACTCCAAGCACATGTACATATGCCCCATAGTGCCATGGGACAACCTTGTTAGATTCATAGGGGAGGGGCCCCGGAACAGTAATAATGATGGGTGCAACAGACATTATCTTGACTGGCTTCCTTGGGGGAGCCTTGATTGGATTGTTGAAAATTGTAACGACAGATACTTCTTCAGCGGGAACACAAGGAACAACGGTCTTCTTGAACAAAATCTCTTTGATGTCCATCAGGCTTTGGATGCCTGACTTCAGCAACGGACAACCAGTAGGGGAAACAGCACACAAAAGGCAACCCTTGCTACAACCCGAAAATAAACCGGCCAGCAGCAAGTTCCTCTTAACAGTCAATAGAGGGGTAGCCACATCATTCACAGAAACTGCATACAAGTCTTCGTCAACAACATTCACTCCATGCTGGGGCATAGGAGCAGTCACCACATTTGGTCTCTCAGGTGCCTCAAACTGTATCTCCTTCGCATCGATAAGGTCTTGAACCTTATTCCTCAGGGCCCAACAGTCATCAGTAGAATGCCCCGGGCTATCAGAGTGATAAGCACATCGGGCATTTGGATTATACTTAGGAGATGCAGTATTCACAACCTTCGGAGCCTCTCTGACGGTCACCAAGTTGGTTGATAGCAGTTGCGGTAAGATTTGTGACAAGGTCATACTCAGCCGAGTGAATTCTCTTCTGGGTCTCTCAGCCCTTGGTTGGTTAGGTTGCCGAGGAGCGGCAGCAGGCTTAGCAATCACCACCGCGTTGACAGCTTGGCGGCGTTCTGGTTTGTCTTGCCTCCTAGGCCCATACACAGCACTAGCCTCCTTTTTGAAGGGCTTCTTCTCAGAACTTGAAGACGCACCTTTCTGAATTTTCCCTGATTTCATACCAGCCTCTATCCTTTCCCCAGTCAGAATGAGGTCTGTGAACCCTGCAGATGAATTGCCAATGAGATGATTAAAGAAAGGCCCAGATAGGGTCCCTAAGAACATGTCCACTAACTCACGGTCGGTCAACGGAGGCTGCACCCTGCCAGCCAGGTCCCTCCACTTCTGCGCATACTCTTTAAAACCTTCTCCCGATCATAACGACATACCTTGGAGTTGGGTACGTGTAGGAGCGAGGTCGGCATTATACTGATACTGCTTGTAAAAAGCAGTAGCCAACTCCTCCCAGTTACGAACCTTGGTTCCATCCAACTGATAGAACCATTCGAGATGAGTCCCTGAAAGACTCTCCTGGAAGAAGTGGATCCACAAGTTCTTGTCCACGGTATACGGCTGAATCTTCCGCACATAAGATCTGAGATGTAGCTTAGGGCAGGACGCCTCGTCATACTTTGCGAAAGATGGTGCTTTGAACTTGTGTGGGATGACCACACCAGAAGATAGACCCAAGTCTCCGAAATCCAAACCAGGCACTTGTTGAATTTCCATGGCATTCAGACGGTTTTCCAACTGCTTGTACCTGTCTTCAGCTGGAGGATACTGCTCCTCATTAAAATCAGTCTCGTTGTTAGAGACCACCGGACTTGGAGCCCTTCCCCCCTGGGGACTGCCTTTGCCTACAGAAGAACCAGCTTGCTCAACCTCATTCTGCAGTGTGTTATCGAACCTCTGGCCCGTGTTGAATAAAACAGTTCTCTTCTTCTTCTTCTTGACCAGCAGAGCCTTCAGTTCCTCCTGACCCTGGGCCAAACTCATAATCAGCTCTTGGAATTGGGCGTTCTGAGCCTGAAGGGCCTTGATAGACTGCTCGGTAGATGATTCAGGGTTCATGATGCTGAAATAAACAACGAAGAACATTAAGCAACCTGAAAAGAAGAGTACTTGTGATGCATATGATGAATGGAATGCGTATGATTTATGTTTTCAAAGACAATCGGGAATCAACTTTGTAAACAAAAAGGAACACACTTCATTAGATTCAACTCTGAAATTCAAATTGTTCAACAGGTTGCCCTTAGGCGTTACATAAAATGAAAATACTGAAAAGGGAAATAAAACTGTAAAAGAATATCCAAAGTTCATCATTTATCCCATGGTCTCCTCTTCTCAGTACGGATGTAGTCATTCAAGGCTCGCTCGTTTTCCAACTGCTTTGTCAGCTTCTGGATCTTCAATTCCTGCTCGTTGAACTTTTCCCGATAAGAATCCCGTTCTTCTCGTAGTTGCGTCCAAGACCTCTTTAGTGTATCATAATCAGTAGGTATCTGAGGAGGGAGGACAGTTGGAGGAGCCCCATCTCTATTAGGATATTCAAGAATGACGGGTCTGACAGCTTCATATGGCATACCTAACTTCTGAGCACGGATGCGGACCCATTTGTAGTAGGCTTCCATAGGTAGAGAAGTCTTCGGTCCCAACTCTTGTGGGTCAGCTTTGTGAATTCTGTCCCAAGCTTTGATGAACCTACGACGCAGCTCGTCACTATCCACCTGAAACTCAAAACTGATGTGAGGCACCAACATCTCATGAGGCCCTGCTCTTCTGGCCCTTCCAAACTGACGGAGAGCTAGACATGGATTATAAGAGATCCCTCCTTGGGTACCAATCAAAGGAACATTAGGATATTCTCCGCAACGATCAATAACAGCTACCTCATCCAAACCCCTGAAAGTCCAAATGATGTCCTTATCAGTGAGAGACATTAACCTATGAGCCCAACCTCTTCCTTCTTTGTTCTTCAGCACGAACTTAGGGAGGTGCGAAATAAACCACCTTACTAACAAAGGAATACAACACCACAGAGTTCCTCGTCTTCGGGAAGTACGAGCATAAAGTTGTTGCAGGATATCACCCAAGAGAGTGGGCACAGGGTTCCAAGACATGAAGATTCTTATGGAAGTGACGTTAATGAAGTTATCAGGATTAGGAAACAAGATTAGACCATAGATTAAGAGAGCCAGAATGTCTTCATACGCCCTAAAGTCCAAGTCATTCCAGAAACTGTTAGCCTTACTGTTATACCCCAAAATTTGCCCTCCCATATTCCTCAAGAAATTGCCAAGCCAAGCTACAAAATTCCCCAAGGGTTGTGCAGTGCAACAGTCTCCCATACAGTCAAAATTAGGGTTTTGAGTCTGATCAAGAAAAAGAAGTGTTCAAAGGCCCAATCAAGTCTCATATGCTTACAAACATGGTCAAGCATCCTCATATCAAGTTTCAAGGCATTCAGCTCAAGATTGCACAGTCAAAACCCTAAATTGCACTACAGTCAACTGTAGAGGCAAAATGGTCATTTGGCAGTCAAAAGTTCAAATTTTTGGTCAACATATCATTTTGAAGCCACAAACATCATTTGATCAATGCTTGATCATGATTCTCAAAATTTGGCTCAGAAAATCATCAAGATGCAAAAGTTTCCTTATTTGGACAGTTGAAAAAGTCAACTGAAATTGACCAGGGCATAACTTTCACATGGATTATCAGAAAAATCCCATCCAAAGCTCATTTTGAAGAGAAAGACATTTCCTACAACTCATCTTCATACTTCAAGTCCAAGAAATGCTCTCACAAAAAGTTATCAATTTCAACATTATAGGTCATTTTCAAAAGTCAACAAAAAGGGACTTTAAGTCAAAGGCCATAACTTGAGATTGGAAAATCAAAATGACATGGGACCAAAGGCATTGGTTAGAGGACTCAAAGACCTTTCCAAAATGTCCAAGAACATGTGAAAAGCTTAAAAATTGAGCAAGGTATGCCTTGTAGAAGTTGGGAAATTTTTGTGAAATGGCAAAAGTCAACTATCCTTGAAACTTCAATTTTTGACAAAAGGGCCCACTTTCTTCCACTTGATTCAGCCTTGTCATGCCACACACGTGTCCCATGATTAGTTTCAAGATCAAACATTGATTTTTCTATTTTATTTAATTTTTGATAATTTAATTCATTTTAAATCTTTAAAAATTCAAATAAAATTCAAAAAACCAATGGAATAGTGTCATTTGAATTTGGACAACTTCCATATATCATGGGCCAACTCAAAAACTCAGGCTAGGGTTAAATTGCACACTAAGTCTTGGTCTTGGCTTAAAAGAAGGAAAAGTTTGTTAATGAAAAAACCCTAGGACTAGTTCTCTCATGGGCATGAATCAAGGTCAAATAACAAGCTAATTCTCTTCCATCATAAGCACTGAGTCAAACCCTAAGCCTTGGACTAAAAAGCTGCGCCCAAAAAAGCTATTGCACATTGAAAATTTTCCATAAAAGCACAATTCTGAAATCAAGGTTGTAGGTAGTTTTAAGCCATAAGACTGATTCCAATAGCTTCCTAAAACTCTCCTGATCAGATTCCAATCACAAACAAGAACCAAAACGCCCTGAATCGGTATCAAGAACTCATACTGTACCTCGAAACTTTTGAAATCGCATATCTCAAATCATACATCTTTTTCCATTTTGATTGATGAATTCTTGTTCATGTTGGAGTTTCCAAGCTAATCATTACCTTTAATTGCGTTTTTATTAACCATACGAGATTATGCCATGTTTGAGATTCTAGGGTTACAGGGATTCAAAATTGGGGTTTTTGCAATCAAGAAAAATTAGAGGCTAGGACTAAGACCACTAAGTTCAACGCGTCTGGACGATGAGAATGGTGTATTCGCGATGAATTTATGATCAATAGATTCCTATTCGCTATTTTTTGATAGGGCCTCTATGGCAACGGGTTAAAACCGTTGCTTTCTGTTTTTATGTTTCAGAAAATAAAAGAGAGAACGAAGAAGAAGGACCCGTGGCATGCAGGGATTGGTGGCATTTGAATTTCGCGCGCCCTCCACTAACGTATTTGCTTTTTCTTTTTATTATTTATTTGCCATATTATGTTAACGCGCGTGATGTAGCTCAGTTGGCAAGTGAAGGGACTATTAATCTCCAAGACCTGGGTTCAAGTCCCAGGTCTGTGCAATTCCTCATATTATTTTTCAATACAAAATCATGTGCAACGCTAACATCCAGGACATACCATACACCTCAAAGCCTGATCGTCCACGCGTCCATCCCATTCAGATCAAAGGCGTAGGATCAAGGAACACAATAAACCCCAGTCAAAGCATCATACAGGATTCAAAAAGTCAATGGACTCAAGCTTAATGGGCCTGAAATGCTAGGCCTTGCCTCCAGTTTTGGGGCTACCCCCCCTGGTTTGATTTTATTTCTTTATTTTATTTTCTCAATTGTTATGTTATTTATTTTTTATTTGTTTTAATTAATTAATTATTTTTGCAAAATATGAGAAACATCACAAAAAAAATCGGAAAAAGGATAAAAAACATAAAAAATATTTATTTTATTTATTTTCTTGTAAATAATTAACATGTAAATTATTTAGTTTAATTAGGTTTTTTAACTTTAATTCCTTTTAATAAAAATCCAAAAAAAATATAGAATTAGGTTAATTGATAATTTTTATACCTTTCAAATTTTCCCTTTTTTATCATAATATTATTATTTATTTATTTTTTATAATCAAATTTGCACATAAATAAATTAGGGTTTAAACTAGGTTAAATTTCAATATCTTTCATAATAAACTTAAAAAACATTTAATTTTTTATTTTAATTCTTTATTAATTTAATATTTTGCAAAAGGGTCCAACGCCCGTCGCTTTAATTATTTTGTTTCGCGCATTTTACTTTGTCGCTTATTATAATTATGTATATGTCCCAAAGCCTTGTAACAATTTTATTTCTCGCACTTTTATTCGCTTTATTTATTTTTCAGTCAAATCGGGTCCGGTTTAATTTTTGGCGATGTGGACCCGCGCCATTTGTAATAGCCTTAGATTTATTTTTTCGCAAACTTTATAACTGTTAAATAAGCATGCAAGAATGAATGTCTTAATTAAAATCAAGCGTAGAACACAACAAATATGACAAGACAAACATCAATGAAAACGACACACAATTCGCACACACCACCCCTAGGGTACGCCTCACTGTTGCCTTTCGAAAGGTGATCGTCGAGTAGAGGACGTCTTAGTAAGTCCTCATGATCCGGGAACCTGGCATGAGGGTAGCTTCTAAGGTGTCTTCCCATTGCTCTGGTGATCACCATGTCCCTATAAACTCGAATTGACCCGAACACCTCCAACGGTGGTGCTACCTACCTCTCAATGGTGGGATGGCATTACTTTAAAGGACATTTACACAGACGAATTCCTTAGGGTAGGTAGGTTCTCAAGGATACTTGCTCTCTTCAAAACAAACTGAAATCTTTTCACACCAACACTTTTCAAAAGCTTTCAAAGCAAATTTTTCAAACACTCTGACGTACGAGTCGAACTGAAATTTTTCAAAGAAACTTTTTTAAACCCACAATTGAAAAGCAACAAACAATTTTGAAAACACATTGAGCAAGTACCTAAGAGCCCATGGATAACCATGGATAGAAAGGGTGCTAATACCTTCCCTTTCTATAACCTACCTCCCGAACCGAGAGCAATCTCTTTAAGGAATTTTTCTGTGCTTTTGTCCTTTCCATTTGGAGAAAATAAAAGACGGTGGCGACTCTTGCTTCCGCGACATTTCGCGAACCAGCGTTAAACAGTCAGTTCCAGATCCACCGATCACAGAACTGGCGACTCTGCTGGGGAATAAACTTAAAGTGAGGTGTACCTTAGGGATAGTTCATAACTATGTTTTCAATTGTCTTCTTTGCTTGCTTTATTATTGTGGGTTGCTTGGGAGTTCTATAGATCCTAACCCGGATCTGGGGGATACCTTCTTAGAAAGTAGCAACAAGGCTGTGAGGGAACTGTGCGGGGTATACCGACATGGTTGAAACAGTCTGCTACGTTGATGTGGCACTTTGGTGTGTACCGGTAACCCTTGAGTTCAGTCAAGGAGAGTACGGGGCCTCCATGTGGTGTCATGAAGCATCAACAGACCTTAGGAACCTTAATTGAACCATCTTGGCCTCTTTAGGGTAGTGAGATAACTGACTTTGGTGCAGTCCGAGGTTGGTTGATACTCGATACTACACTCAATTGAGGGTTGCTTTCCTGGAATATTTCGGTCGCCAGTTCAGTGGCTAAATCGAAACGATGAACAATGAAAGCAATCCCGTGATATTGGGAACCTTAGAACCCGGTTACTTTGATTAGGACAGGTTGAACCCACCAACTTCAAGAGGGTACTACCCAGACCCCATGCTGGCCTTAAACCTTAAGGGCCTGTCTTGTGTGCCTTGTGTGCCTTACATGTTTGTCTTTGTAAATATCTGTGGTGTGTTTAATCATAGCATCATGACATCATCCAGCATCATATGCATTAACTAACCATTTCAGGGGTTCGAATTTTCATCTTTGTTCTTGTTTTGTAGGACATGGAAACTGTTCGTAGAAAGACAATTCAAATCAGTCTTGTAAGAATCCCTCCTCAGCTTAAGGAGCTTATATCCAGGATTCCCGAGAACTCTTCATTCAGTGAAAGGCATGGAAGCCTCATCAGCTTGGTCAACACCAACATTGAGGAAGATATGATAAAGGTCCTGTTCCAATTCTTTGACCCTCTGCATCACTGTTTCACCTTCTTGGACTATCAGTTGGTACCTACATTGGAGGAGTTCTCCCGACTCCTGAAGATCCCTATCCTTGATCAGCTACCCTTCAACGGTACAGAAAAGGAACCTAAGCTTGAAGAGATTGCTAAAGCCTTGCACCTACAGTCATCTGACCTCAAGGGACATTGGGAAGTTAGAAGTGGTATCAAAGGGTTCTTAGCCAGGTTTCTGTTTGAAAAGGCCTATGAATGTTGGAACTCCCTTGACTTACAAGCTTTTGAAGAGGTTGTGGCCCTTCTTGTTTATAGTTTGGTGTTGTTCCCTAACCCAGACCAGCTCGTTGATATCAATGCTGTCCAGATCTTTATGTCCAGGAATCCTATACCTACGTTGCTGGGGGACCTCCTTCACTCATGTTACACTCGAACCATGAGAAAAAGAGGTGTCCTTATGTGTTGCACTCCTCTCCTGGGAAAGTGGTTTATTTCGCACCTTCCACAATCAGTCCTGAAGAACGAGCGGGGTTTGAGATGGTCACAACGGTTGATGACTCTTACACATGCAGATATACATTGGTGCCCTAGGTCCAGGGAAGATGTCACTATCATTGATCGTTGCGGGGAGTATCCTAATGTTCCTTTACTTGGAATCAGAGGGGGTATTACTTATAGTCCATGCCTGGCTTGGAGACAATTTGGTTATGCTCGGAGGGATGGTCCTCATGACATGTTGATTCCTGACATAGTTTTTGACTTCGACAACGATACTCAAGGACTTCGCCAGAGATTTATCAGAGCTTGGAGGATGCCTAGTAGGATAGACAGCAAGACACTGGGGCACAGGAACTCCATCCCTTTGGAGCCTTACCTCAAGTGGGTACGAGCCCGCTCTCAGAAGTTAGCAATGCCTTATCCTCACATGCTTCCAGTAATCAAAGAGCCTGCCTTGGAAGGAGAGGTGTCTCACGTTATTCAGCACCCTGATATGCCCACATCCTGGGAAGAGATGCAGAAGAGCTGGATCCAGCTTAAGGAAGAGCAGAATTCTCTTGAGACTAGTTTGCATGCCAGTGAAAAGAAGGTCTTGGAGCTCACCCGCCTGTTGCATGAGGAAAGGAACCTCAACACTTACATAGCTCCAAAGAAGATGCGCAACATATTTTGGGATTGATTTGATCTTTTTGTACTTTTGCCCATGAGGCTTTGATGTATTAAACAGTGATTTTCTTAATAATAACGTGTGTTCCTTTTGGTCTACAACAAATTTGAATTTTCGAACTCTTGAATGCATTGCATAAACACATATCATTCATCATGTGCATCATAGGTACTCTTCTTTTCAGGTTGTTTACTGTTCTTCGCTGTTTATTTCAGCATCATGAACCCTGAATCATCAACCGAGGCATCTATCAAGGCTCTTCAGGCGCAGAACGTCCAATTTCAGGTGCAGAACGCCCAATTTCAGGAGCTGATCAAGGGCTTGGCTCAGGGTCAACAAGAGTTGAAGACCATGCTTCTGAAGAAGACTAAGAAGAAGAGGAGGACTGTGCTATTTAACACTGGGCGCAGACTCGGGAACACCTTGGTTGAAGCTGAAAGGACTCCTCCATCTGTGGAGGAAGGTAGTCACCAAGAAAGGGAGGTCCCTACTCCTGTGGGCTCTGATACTGAAACAGACTTCAACGACGAACAGTACCCTCCTGCTGAAGACCGGTACAAGCAGCTGGAGGACAGATTAAAGGCTATGGAAGTTCAGCGGGTGCCTGGATTGGATTTCGGAGACTTGGGGTTATCTACTGGGGTGGTGATCCCACACAAGTTCAAAACACCTGCCTTCGTGAAGTATGATGGGGCTTCCTGTCCCAAGATGCACCTCCGTTCTTATGTAAGGAAGATCCAGCCTTACACAGCAGACAAGAACCTTTGGATCCACTTCTTCCAGGAGAGTCTTTCAGGGACTCACCTCGATTGGTTCTATCAGCTGGATGGAATCAGCATTCGTAACTGGGAGGATCTGGCCACTGCTTTTTACAAGCAGTATCAATATAATGCCGACCTCGCTCCTACGCGTACCCAGCTCCAGGGTATGTCGCTAGGGTCGGGTGAAGGTTTTAAGGAGTACGCCCAGAAATGGAGAGACCTGGCTGGCAGGGTGCAGCCACCATTGACGGACCGGGAGCTGGTAGATATGTTTTTGGGGACCCTATCTGGTCCATTTTTCAATCATCTTATTGGTAATTCCTCTGCTGGGTTTACTGATCTGATCCTGACTGGTGAAAGGATCGAGGCCGGTATAAAATCGGGGAAGATACAGAAAGTTGCCTCCTCCAGTACTGAAAAGAAACCCTTCAAAAAGGAGGCTAGTGCTGTATATAGCTCCCGGAGAACAGAGCGACCTGAACGCCACCAATCTGTCAGTGCGGTAATGATTGCCAAACCTGCTGCCGCTCCTCGGCCAACTAATCCTCAAAAGTTTGAAAGACCCTGGAGAGAGTTTACCCGGTTAAGCATGACCTTATCACAGATCCTGCCACAGTTGCTATCCACCAATTTAGTGACTGTCAGGGAGGCCCCAAAGTTTCCCAATACTGCATCCCCCAAGTTCAATCCAAATGCTCGCTGTGCTTATCACTCTGATAGCCCGGGGCATAACACAGATGACTGTTGGGCCCTAAAGAATAAGGTTCAAGACCTCATTGATGCAAAGGAAATACAGTTCGAGGCGCCCGAGAGGCCGAATGTTGTAACTGCTCCCATGCCCCAGCATGGAGTGAATGCTGTTGAGGAGGATTTGTATGTAGCTTCGGTGGATGATGTTGCTACTCCGTTGCTGATGGTCAAGAGGAATCTGTTGCTAGCCGGTTTATTTCCGGGATGTAGCGAAGGTTGCCCTCTATGTGTTGCTTCCCCTGCTGGTTGTTCTCTGCTGAAGTCAGGCGTCCAAAACCTGATAGATAGTAAAGAGATTTTGTTCAGAAAGACTGTTGTTCCTGCTGCTCCTGTTGAAGAAGTGTCGATCGTTACCATCTTCGACAACCATTCCAAGGCTCCTTCAAAGAAGCCTGTCCAAATTTTGCCAGTTCACAAGAGTGCTCCCATCACCATTACTGTTCCGGGGCCTATACCCTACAAATCTGATAAGGCTGTCCCATGGCACTATGGGGCGGATGTTTATGTTCTGGGTGTGAAACAAGAGTTCAACATTGATACTGGTGTCTCCAACATCACTGGGCCTGCTAAGGTCACTCGTAGTGGAAGACTGTTCTCGCCAGACATTGCTCCTCCGGCAATTCATAGGCCTTTGGTCTTCACACCTGCCAGAGTGCCTGTTTCTCCCCCTGACCAAGTATCCACCCCTGCTACTGAGTCATCTGATACTCGGGGCAAGGGAATTGCTGCTGATATGCCTGCCAGGACGGAGGCACCAAAGACCATTGTTGAGGCTTCCAAGCAGGAAATGGAAGAAATCCTCAAGATAATAAAGAAAAGTGATTTCAACGTTGTAGAACAGCTGGGGCACACCCCCTCTAAAATCTCCATGTTGTCACTGCTGCTGTGTTCAGAGGCCCACGCAAAGGCTCTGATTGCTTTCTTAAAGACAACCCACGTACCCCAAGAGACGTCTGCTGACCAGTTCACCGACTGTGTGGCCAACCTAACCGCTGATAATGGCCTGGGTTTCTCTGATGCCGATCTGACAGCAAAGGGGAAGAACCATAATGATGCCCTGCATGTCTCCATTGAATGCAGGGGCACTACTCTTGCTCATGTGCTGGTTGACACAGGTTCCTCATTAAACGTGCTGCCCAAGAAGGCTCTGGATAGGCTGGATTGTGAGGGTCTAGAGCTCAAACCAACTCACATTGTTGTCCGGGCCTTTGACGGGTCCAAAAGAATGGTACATGGTGAAGTGGACATCCCAATCAGGGTTGGGTCACAGGTATTCGATTCAAAATTCTATGTGATGGACATCCATCCGTCCTATTCTTGTTTGCTGGGCCGCCCGTGGATCCATAAGGCTGGAGCTGTGACCTCCACATTGCATCAGAAGCTCAAGTACCCGGTCAGGGGGAAGATCGTAACAGTGCAAGGGGAAGAGGAGTACATGGTCAGCCACCTCAACTCCTTCAGATACGTAGAAATGGATGGGGAGTTCATTGAAACCCCCTTTCAACATTTTGAGGAAGTGCCACAAACCCTGGCAACAGCAGAAGCAGATGAAGAGGTTTCTCCTATGAAGATGGCCTCCTTAAAGGACGCCCGGGCTGTGATCGAAAAAGGTGAATGTGCAAACTGGGGCAAGCTCCCTGATCTTACTCCTAAGACTAACAAGTTTGGGCTGGGTTTCACCACAGAAGCTCAGAAAGCGGTGCGCAAGGCGAGAATTAGAAGACCTCCTGTGCTCATCACCCACTCAGAAGTGAATGCTATTGGAGAGGAAGATAAAATGGAAGAGTCAGAGTTCGATAGCTGGATCTACCCGAAGACCGACGGTGGATTGACCAATTGGACTGCTAAAGATTTTACACCCATAACTTTTGTTCCCCAGTAATGAATTTCTTTGTTTTTGATTTGTAATAAACAATAATTTGAAACTATATGGCCCGGTGTCTTACCCGGGGCACCGTGGTTTTATTTATGAGGGCTTTTGTTTGTCACTATCATATATCATGAATAAAAGCATTGGACGTTTTTCACAATTCAAATTTTGCGCTCCTTTTCTTTCCTTTCTTTACATATTGCAAAACAGCTGTATTTACACACACACTCACTCATACAGGTTTCAATCCACTCTGGATCTTACTGGTAACGACTCTGCTACTGCCAGTTATGACTTCGAAAATCCGATCAACTTAGCCGAAGACGAAGGTGAAGATGATTGCGAAGTGCCTGGTGAACTTGCAAGACTGTTACAACAGGAAGAGAGGGCAATTCAACCCCATGAAGAGCCAGTGGAAATAATAAACTTGGGTACTGAGGAAGACAAGAAAGAGGTGAAGATTGGTGCCAACCTAGAACTCAGCGTGAAGCAACGGTTGACTCAGATGCTGCATGACTATAAAGAAATCTTTGCCTGGTCCTACGAAGATATGCCCGGATTAGATACCGACATTGTGGTCCATCACTTACCAACTAAAGAAGATTGCCCTCCGGTTAAGCAAAAGGTCCGCCGTATGCGTCCAGAGATGTCTTAGAAGATTAAAGCCGAGGTGATGAAGCAGTTTGATGCCGGTTTTCTTGCAGTGACTTCTTACCCTCAGTGGGTTGCTAATGTGGTGCCGGTACCTAAGAAGGACGGCAAGGTCAGAATGTGTGTCGATTACAGGGATCTGAACAGGGCCAGCCCCAAGGATGACTTCCCTCTACCTCACATTGATGTCCTTGTTGATAATACAGCTCAGCATAAAGTGTTCTCTTTTATGGATGGTTTTTCAGGCTACAATCAGATCAAGATGGCTCCTGAAGACATGGAAAAGACTACATTTGTTACTCAGTTTGGCACCTTCTGCTACAAAGTCATGCCTTTTGGACTAAAGAATGCTGGGGCAACCTACCAACGTGCCATGGTTGCTTTATTTCATGACATGATCCATCATGAGATAGAAGTGTATGTTGACGACATGATCGCTAGGTCCCAGACCGAGGGAGAACACCTTGATCATCTACAGAAACTGTTTGACCGTTTGAAACTGTACAAGCTGAGGTTGAATCCGAATAAGTGCACCTTCGGGGTAAGATCGGGAAAGTTGCTAGGCTTCGTGGTAAGTGACAAGGGAATTCAAGTGGACCCTGCCAAGGTCAAAGCCATTCAAGAGATGCCAGTTCCTAAGACAGAGAAGGAAGTCAGAGGCTTTCTAGGACGTCTGAATTACATTGCTCGGTTCATCTCACACTTAACTGCTACCTGTGAACCAATCTTCAAGCTGCTGAAGAAAGATCAGGTAGTACGCTGGAATGATGAATGTCAGGCTGCTTTTGACAGAATCAAAGAATATCTCCAAGAACCACCCATCCTTATGCCACCAGTTGAAGGGAGACCTTTGATACTTTACCTGACAGTGCTTGATAATGCAATGGGGTGTGTGCTGGGGCAGCATGACGAGTCTGGCCGAAAAGAGCATTCCATTTATTACCTTAGCAAAAAGTTTACCGACTGTGAGACCCGATACTCACTGCTTGAGAAAACTTGCTGCGCTTTGGTATGGGCTGCTCGCCGGCTGAGACAGTATATGCTGACTCACACTACCTTGTTGATTTCAAAAATGGATCCTATAAAGTATATATTCGAAAAGCCTGCTCTGTCTGGGAGAATTGCAAGATGGCAGATGATCTTGACGGAATACGACATTCAGTACACGACCCAAAAAGCCATCAAGGGAAGTGTATTGGCAGACCACTTAGCACATCAAGCTGTAGATGACTACCAATCAATGAACTTCGAGTTTCCAGATGAAAGCATTATGATAGTAACTGACTGTGAAATACCTGGACCGGATGAAGGACCTGAACCCGGATCCCGATGGTCTATGCATTTTGACGGAGCATCCAACGCTTTGGGAAATGGTATTGGCGCCATCATCATATCTCCACAAGGTACTCATACTCCACTCACCGCCCGGCTGTGTTTCAACTGTACCAACAACATGGCAGAGTATGAAGCGTGTATCATGGGTCTCCAAGCTGCGATTGACCTAAGGATCAAATTTCTGGGTGTCTTCGGAGATTCCGCTCTTGTGATCAATCAGATCAAAGGAGAGTGGGATACGAAACACCCAAACTTGATTCCTTACAGAGAATGTGTGTTGGCCCTGATCCCCCACTTCACAGAGATAACATTTGAGCACTTTCCAAGAGAAGAGAATCAGTTGGCGGACGCGTTAGCTACAATGTCTTCAATGTTCAAGGTTAAATGGGATAATGAAGCTCCCCGGATCATTATCTGGAAATTGGACGAGCCAGCATACTGTTGTGATCTCGAAACTGAATTGGTAACTGAGAAGCCTTGGTACCACGAAGTGAAGAGATATCTGGAAGCTCAGGAATACCCTGAAGGTGCTTCTGTCAATGATAGGAAATTCCTGAGGAGGTTTGCAACCAAGTTTTTCCTAAGCAACGGCATCTTGTACAAGCGAAACCATGATTCAACCTTACTGCGTTGTGTGGATAAGACTGAAGCAGAAAGAATCATGGAAGAGCTGCATGAAGGGACCTTTGGTACGCACTCCAGTGGACACACTATGGCTAAGAGAATCCTACGGGCAGGATATTACTGGTCTACAATGGAAGCTGACTGTTACCAGCATTCCAGGACATGCCACAAATGCCAGATTTATGCAGATAAAGTGCATGTTCCTCCGGTTCCCCTGAATGTTCTGACTGCACCTTGGCCGTTTGCAATGTGGGGCATAGACATGATCGGCGAGATAAAACCTACGGCATCCAATGGACATCGCTTCATCCTAGTGGCAATTGATTACTTCACGAAGTGGGTTGAGGCAGCATCCTATGCTACGGTAACCAAGACTGTTGTAGCACGGTTCATTCGGCATAACCTGATCTGTCGGTACGGCGTTCCTGAGAGAATTATTACAGACAACGGTACCAATCTAAACAATAAAATGATCGCTGAGCTCTGCGAACAGTTCAAGATACAGCACCACAACTCTTCTCCTTATAGACCAAAGATGAATGGGGCTGTAGAAGCAGCTAATAAAAACATCAAGAAGATCGTGCAGAAGATGACAGTAACGTATAAAGATTGGCACGAGATGTTACCGTTCGCTCTGCATGGGTATCGTACCTCAGCTAGGACGTCAACCGGGGCAACTCCTTTCTCTCTGGTTTATGGCATGGAGGCAGTCTTGCCGATCGAAGTACAAATTCCTTCTCTCCGGATAATGAAGGATGCAAGTCTGAATGAAGATGATTGGGTCCAGACACGACTTGATCAGCTCAACCTTATTGACGAAAAGAGACTTGCTGCTATCTGTCATGGTCAGACGTATCAGAAACGAATGATCAGGGCATTTAACAAAAAGGTCAGACCACAGGAATATCAAGTTGGGGATCTGGTGATCAAGCGAATCATCCTTCCTCAGAGTGATCCAAGGGGCAAATGGACCCCTACGTACGAAGGGCCATTTGTGGTTAAGCATGTGTTCTCAGGAGGAGCAATGATATTAACCAACATGGATGGTGACGACCTTCCTCACCCCGCCAATGCAGACATAGTTAAAAAATACTACGCATGAAAAAAGACCCGCTAGGCTGACATGTCTAGGCAAAAATTAGGGCTTCCCGTCGAACCAAAAGGGTTCAGGCAAAATGAAGGGATGAAAATGAAAAATCTGTACACCCGGCAAGTCGAAAACCTGAAAAGGCGGCTTGGGCAAAAATGGGTATCCCGGTGGACCGAAAACCCGAAAGGGCGGTCCAGGAAAAAATTAGGGATAAAAGCGTAATACTATGTCTCATTGGATCACTTTGCATCCAGAATCCGGTATCTACATCAAGTTCAGACGGCATCGATCAGTCAGCTTCACCTTCAACCAAGGTCATCAAGTGATGAGACGCTCAGAGTTATAAAGGCGATAGCAGAGTTGAAACCCAGTGGATCATTCATCTTTCACACAGCTGTTTATTTTCTTTTGTACAAAACTTGTATAAACTCTCTTGTTCGGCGACGTTCCGCTTACTAGGACGTCAGCCTCTTGTACACAAAACGCCTGTTCACAGGCTATTCAAAATCAATACAAATATACTTTTCAGTTAAACGTGCCAACTGTGTTTTCTTTTTCTGTTTTGTTTTGCGAAGAACGTCCAAGGTTCAATTTGTGATATATGCATTGACAATAATTTGCTAGCTCATAAATATTTGCATACGAAACAAAGAATTAATTGCAGGTGACATTAGAAACAGGGGCAATAAAGAGTTGTCTGAGCAGTCTAATTGTTCTATCCTCCAAGGTACCAAGGTAGGTTCAGCTAAAGAACCTAACCAGGCATCTTAAATTCCCCAGAGAGTGAGACAGCAAGTCAGTGCATTCTTCCCCAAACAAAGTTAACAAGTCTCAAGGAAATTGGGTATCCTCGAGTAGATCCCAATATTCCCCAGCAGCATATATTCTTAACAAGCATCCCCGGCAGTCTTGGTCTAAAGATTGTTCCCCGGCGGCATACATCAACATTCAAAGGAATCACTTCCCCAGCATATCAAAACTTCCCCAGGAGAGTCCCATCCAAGTTCCCCAGGAAAGATGGAATTCATCTCCCCAAGCAGTAAGCTTATCCCCAGTAAATTCTGGAAGCTTATTCTTCACAGAACACGAACGCGTCGTCTGGCTTGATTTAAAGAGTTATTTCCTCAACAGGATATAACTGGGTTATCCTCAGCCAAAAGCCACGGAAAGGTCGTCGTCAACGTAGTTCTTTCCTATCCCCAGCGAAGTCCATCAATACTTCCAACATAACAACGGTATCGCCAGCAAATTACTACTATCAACACTCAGCAAAGCATCTCTATCCCCACAGAGTATTGCTTCCCAGCATGATCGCTAGAGTATCTTTCCTCCCCGCAGAATCTTCCATTCGCCAAGTTTATTCCGCAACGGAGTCAGCTTCTCCTACCGGTATCCTTGCAGTTATCATCCCCAGCGGAAGCAAAATCTATTCTTCGACATCAGCCCAGGATACGACTTCCCGGCACCCGTCAAGGATTCATTTTCCTAGACAAAAACATACATAAAACATCACATACATCATTATAGCATGCATAACGCACTGCATCATACAAATCTCATTTATGTTGAGAACATCATTGCTTGATCCATATCATGCATTGCATATGACTGACTTTTACCTTTCAGGAAAGATCCAGTTAAGTTCTCAAGCTACATTTCAAGACCTAGACCGGTTCAGTTAAATCGTCCTAAGATTTTCCTGATGCTTATCCAGTCAAAGGCCTTCTCTGGTTCAGTCAGATCGACCCTAAGATCTCCCTGATGCTTATCCAGTTGAAGACATTTCAAGACCTAGACCGGTTCAGTTAAATCGTCCCAAGATTTTCCTGATGCTTATCCAGTCAAAGGCCTTCTCTGGTTCAGTCAGATCGACCCTAAGATCTCCCTGATGCTTATCCAGTGGAAGACATTTCAAGACCTAGACCGGTTCAGTTAAATCGTCCTAAGATTTTCCTGATGCTTATCCAGTCAAAGGCCTTCTCTGGTTCAGTCAGATCGACCCTAAGATCTCCCTGATGCTTATCCAGTTGAAGACATTTCAAGACCTAGACCGGTTCAGTTAAATCGTCCCAAGATTTTCCTGATGCTTATCCAGTCAAAGGCCTTCTCTGGTTCAGTCAGATCGACCCTAAGATCTCCCTGATGCTTATCCAGTTGAAGACATTTCAAGACCTAGACCGGTTCAGTTAAATCGACCCTAAGATTTTCCTGATTCTTACCCAGTCAAAGGCCTTCTCTGGTTCAGTCAGATCGACCCTAAGATCTCCCTGATGCTTATCCAGTTGAAGACATTTCAAGACCTAGACCGGTTCAGTTAAATCGACCCTAAGATTTTCCTGATTCTTACCCAGTCAAAGGCCTCTCTGGTTCAGTCAGATCGACCCTAAGATCTCCCTGATTCTTATCCCAGTAGAAGACACCCAGATTTTTCTCAACGAGCGTTGTTGAAGTTAAAATCACCCAGATTTTTCTCAACGAGCGTTGTTGAAGTTAAAATCCCCCAGATTTTTCTCAACGAGCGTCGTTGAAGTTAAAGTCGCCCAAGGTTCTCTTACCATTCATGCTAAGGTAGTAATCATCCCTGGTTCTTTCATCGCCGTTTGAAGCTCCAGACTCAGCTCCTGTAACCAGTCAGGACACATCTATACCAGGCATCTAAACATCAGCTCCTGCAACGTGTCAGGTACTCATTTTCTGTTTTGAAGGTATGCAGGTTCTCGCCAAGGAATCTCTTACGCAATCAAACATCCATATGGCATCTATAAGCCCATTCCCCCATCATTGCTAACATGTGAGCGCAAATTTCCGGGCACTCTAGTGTCCAATAATCTTTTACCCTCGGATTACGAAAGGCACGTCAGCCAATCTGCATCCTCAGGTCTAAGAAGATTGAACAGGGGAAACTGTTATACCCCAAAATTTGCCCTCCCATATTCCTCAAGAAATTGCCAAGCCAAGCTACAAAATTCCCCAAGGGTTGTGCAGTGCAACAATCTCCCATACAGTCAAAATTAGGGTTTTGAGTCTGATCAAGAAAAAGAAGTGTTCAAAGGCCCAATCAAGTCTCATATGCTTACAAACATGGTCAAGCATCCTCATATCAAGTTTCAAGGCATTCAGCTCAAGATTGCACAGTCAAAACCCTAAATTGCACTACAGTCAACTGTAGGGGCAAAATGGTCATTTGGCAGTCAAAAGTTCAAATTTTTGGTCAACATATCATTTTGAAGCCACAAACATCATTTGATCAATGCTTGATCATGATTCTCAAAATTTGGCTCAGAAAATCATCAAGATGCAAAAGTTTCCTTATTTGGACAGCTGAAAAAGTCAACTGAAATTGACCAGGGCATAACTTTCACATGGATTATCAGAAAAATCCCATCCAAAGCTCATTTTGAAGAGAAAGACATTTCCTACAACTCATCTTCATACTTCAAGTCCAAGAAATGCTCTCACAAAAAGTTATCAATTTCAACATTATAGGTCATTTTCAAAAGTCAACAAAAAGGGACTTTAAGTCAAAGGCCATAACTTGAGATTGGAAAATCAAAATGACATGGGACCAAAGGCATTGGTTAGAGGACTCAAAGACCTTTCCAAAATGTCCAAGAACATGTGAAAAGCTTAAAAATTGAGCAAGGTATGCCTTGTAGAAGTTGGGAAATTTTTGTGAAATGGCAAAAGTCAACTATCCTTGAAACTTCAATTTTTGACAAAAGGGCCCACTTTCTTCCACTTGATTCAGCCTTGTCATGCCACACACGTGTCCCATGATTAGTTTCAAGATCAAACATTGATTTTTCTATTTTATTTAATTTTTGATAATTTAATTCATTTTAAATCTTTAAAAATTCAAATAAAATTCAAAAAACCAATGGAATAGTGTCATTTGAATTTGGACAACTTCCATATATCATGGGCCAACTCAAAAACTCAGGCTAGGGTTAAATTGCACACTAAGTCTTGGTCTTGGCTTAAAAGAAGGAAAAGTTTGTTAATGAAAAAACCCTAGGACTAGTTCTCTCATGGGCATGAATCAAGGTCAAATAACAAGCTAATTCTCTTCCATCATAAGCATTGAGTCAAACCCTAAGCCTTGGACTAAAAAGCTGCGCCCAAAAAAGCTATTGCACATTGAAAATTTTCCATAAAAGCACAATTCTGAAATCAAGGTTGTAGGTAGTTTTAAGCCATAAGACTGATTCCAATAGCTTCCTAAAACTCTCCTGATCAGATTCCAATCACAAACAAGAACCAAAACGCCCTGAATCGGTATCAAGAACTCATACTGTACCTCGAAACTTTTGAAATCGCATATCTCAAATCATACATCTTTTTGCATTTTGATTGATGAATTCTTGTTCATGTTGGAGTTTCCAAGCTAATCATTACCTTTAATTGCGTTTTTATTAACCATACGAGATTATGCCATGTTTGAGATTCTAGGGTTACAGGGATTCAAAATTGGGGTTTTTGCAATCAAGAAAAATTAGAGGCTAGGACTAAGACCACTAAGTTCAACGCGTCTGGACGATGAGAATGGTGTATTCGCGATGAATTTATGATCAATAGATTCCTATTCGCTATTTTTTGATAGGGCCTCTATGGCAACGGGTTAAAACCGTTGCTTTCTGTTTTTATGTTTCAGAAAATAAAAGAGAGAACGAAGAAGAAGGACCCGTGGCATGCAGGGATTGGTGGCATTTGAATTTCGCGCGCCCTCCACTAACGTATTTGCTTTTTCTTTTTATTATTTATTTGCCATATTATGTTAACGCGCGTGATGTAGCTCAGTTGGCAAGTGAAGGGACTATTAATCTCCAAGACCTGGGTTCAAGTCCCAGGTCTGTGCAATTCCTCATATTATTTTTCAATACAAAATCATGTGCAACGCTAACATCCAGGACATACCATACACCTCAAAGCCTGATCGTCCACGCGTCCATCCCATTCAGATCAAAGGCGTAGGATCAAGGAACACAATAAACCCCAGTCAAAGCATCATACAGGATTCAAAAAGTCAATGGACTCAAGCTTAATGGGCCTGAAATGCTAGGCCTTACCTCCAGTTTTGGGGCTACCCCCCCTGGTTTGATTTTCTTTCTTTATTTTATTTTCTCAATTGTTATGTTATTTATTTTTTATTTGTTTTAATTAATTAATTATTTTTGCAAAATATGAGAAACATCACAAAAAAAATCGGAAAAAGGATAAAAAACATAAAAAATATTTATTTTATTTATTTTCTTGTAAATAATTAACATGTAAATTATTTAGTTTAATTAGGTTTTTTAACTTTAATTCCTTTTAATAAAAATCCAAAAAAAATATAGAATTAGGTTAATTGATAATTTTTATACCTTTCAAATTTTCCCTTTTTTATCATAATATTATTATTTATTTATTTTTTATAATCAAATTTGCACATAAATAAATTAGGGTTTAAACTAGGTTAAATTTCAATATCTTTCATAATAAACTTAAAAAACATTTAATTTTTTATTTTAATTCTTTATTAATTTAATATTTTGCAAAAGGGTCCAACGCCCGTCGCTTTAATTATTTTGTTTCGCGCATTTTACTTTGTCGCTTATTATAATTATGTATATGTCCCAAAGCCTTGTAACAATTTTATTTCTCGCACTTTTATTCGCTTTATTTATTTTTCAGTCAAATCGGGTCCGGTTTAATTTTTGGCGATGTGGACCCGCGCCATTTGTAATAGCCTTAGATTTATTTTTTCGCAAACTTTATAACTGTTAAATAAGCATGCAAGAATGAATGTCTTAATTAAAATCAAGCGTAGAACACAACAAATATGACAAGACAAACATCAATGAAAACGACACACAATTCGCACACACCACCCCTAGGGTACGCCTCACTGTTGCCTTTCGAAAGGTGATCGTCGAGTAGAGGACGTCTTAGTAAGTCCTCATGATCCGGGAACCTGGCATGAGGGTAGCTTCTAAGGTGTCTTCCCATTGCTCTGGTGATCACCATGTCCCTATAAACTCGAATTGACCCGAACACCTCCAACGGTGGTGCTACCTACCTCTCAATGGTGGGATGGCATTACTTTAAAGGACATTTACACAGACGAATTCCTTAGGGTAGGTAGGTTCTCAAGGATACTTGCTCTCTTCAAAACAAACTGAAATCTTTTCACACCAACACTTTTCAAAAGCTTTCAAAGCAAATTTTTCAAACACTCTGACGTACGAGTCGAACTGAAATTTTTCAAAGAAACTTTTTTAAACCCACAATTGAAAAGCAAGCAAACAATTTTGAAAACACATTGAGCAAGTACCTAAGAGCCCATGGATAACCATGGATAGAAAGGGTGCTAATACCTTCCCTTTCTATAACCTACCTCCCGAACCGAGAGCAATCTCTTTAAGGAATTTTTCTGTGCTTTTGTCCTTTCCATTTGGAGAAAATAAAAGACGGTGGCGACTCTTGCTTCCGCGACATTTCGCGAACCAGCGTTAAACAGTCAGTTCCAGATCCACCGATCACAGAACTGGCGACTCTGCTGGGGAATAAACTTAAAGTGAGGTGTACCTTAGGGATAGTTCATAACTATGTTTTCAATTGTCTTCTTTGCTTGCTTTATTATTGTGGGTTGCTTGGGAGTTCTATAGATCCTAACCCGGATCTGGGGGATACCTTCTTAGAAAGTAGCAACAAGGCTGTGAGGGAACTGTGCGGGGTATACCGACATGGTTGAAACAGTCTGCTACGTTGATGTGGCACTTTGGTGTGTACCGGTAACCCTTGAGTTCAGTCAAGGAGAGTACGGGGCCTCCATGTGGTGTCATGAAGCATCAACAGACCTTAGGAACCTTAATTGAACCATCTTGGCCTCTTTAGGGTAGTGAGATAACTGACTTTGGTGCAGTCCGAGGTTGGTTGATACTCGATACTACACTCAATTGAGGGTTGCTTTCCTGGAATATTTCGGTCGCCAGTTCAGTGGCTAAATCGAAACGATGAACAATGAAAGCAATCCCGTGATATTGGGAACCTTAGAACCCGGTTACTTTGATTAGGACAGGTTGAACCCACCAACTTCAAGAGGGTACTACCCAGACCCCATGCTGGCCTTAAACCTTAAGGGCCTGTCTTGTGTGCCTTGTGTGCCTTACATGTTTGTCTTTGTAAATATCTGTGGTGTGTTTAATCATAGCATCATGACATCATCCAGCATCATATGCATTAACTAACCATTTCAGGGGTTCGAATTTTCATCTTTGTTCTTGTTTTGTAGGACATGGAAACTGTTCGTAGAAAGACAATTCAAATCAGTCTTGTAAGAATCCCTCCTCAGCTTAAGGAGCTTATATCCAGGATTCTCGAGAACTCTTCATTCAGTGAAAGGCATGGAAGCCTCATCAGCTTGGTCAACACCAACATTGAGGAAGATATGATAAAGGTCCTGTTCCAATTCTTTGACCCTCTGCATCACTGTTTCACCTTCTTGGACTATCAGTTGGTACCTACATTGGAGGAGTTCTCCCGACTCCTGAAGATCCCTATCCTTGATCAGCTACCCTTCAACGGTACAGAAAAGGAACCTAAGCTTGAAGAGATTGCTAAAGCCTTGCACCTACAGTCATCTGACCTCAAGGGACATTGGGAAGTTAGAAGTGGTATCAAAGGGTTCTTAGCCAGGTTTCTGTTTGAAAAGGCCTATGAATGTTGGAACTCCCTTGACTTACAAGCTTTTGAAGAGGTTGTGGCCCTTCTTGTTTATAGTTTGGTGTTGTTCCCTAACCCAGACCAGCTCGTTGATATCAATGCTGTCCAGATCTTTATGTCCAGGAATCCTATACCTACGTTGCTGGGGGACCTCCTTCACTCATGTTACACTCGAACCATGAGAAAAAGAGGTGTCCTTATGTGTTGCACTCCTCTCCTGGGAAAGTGGTTTATTTCGCACCTTCCACAATCAGTCCTGAAGAACGAGCGGGGTTTGAGATGGTCACAACGGTTGATGACTCTTACACATGCAGATATACATTGGTGCCCTAGGTCCAGGGAAGATGTCACTATCATTGATCGTTGCGGGGAGTATCCTAATGTTCCTTTACTTGGAATCAGAGGGGGTATTACTTATAGTCCATGCCTGGCTTGGAGACAATTTGGTTATGCTCGGAGGGATGGTCCTCATGACATGTTGATTCCTGACATAGTTTTTGACTTCGACAACGATACTCAAGGACTTCGCCAGAGATTTATCAGAGCTTGGAGGATGCCTAGTAGGATAGACAGCAAGACACTGGGGCACAGGAACTCCATCCCTTTGGAGCCTTACCTCAAGTGGGTACGAGCCCGCTCTCAGAAGTTAGCAATGCCTTATCCTCACATGCTTCCAGTAATCAAAGAGCCTGCCTTGGAAGGAGAGGTGTCTCATGTTATTCAGCACCCTGATATGCCCACATCCTGGGAAGAGATGCAGAAGAGCTGGATCCAGCTTAAGGAAGAGCAGAATTCTCTTGAGACTAGTTTGCATGCCAGTGAAAAGAAGGTCTTGGAGCTCACCCGCCTGTTGCATGAGGAAAGGAACCTCAACACTTACATAGCTCCAAAGAAGATGCGCAACATATTTTGGGATTGATTTGATCTTTTTGTACTTTTGCCCATGAGGCTTTGATGTATTAAACAGTGATTTTCTTAATAATAACGTGTGTTCCTTTTGGTCTACAACAAATTTGAATTTTCGAACTCTTGAATGCATTGCATAAACACATATCATTCATCATGTGCATCATAGGTACTCTTCTTTTCAGGTTGTTTACTGTTCTTCGCTGTTTATTTCAGCATCATGAACCCTGAATCATCAACCGAGGCATCTATCAAGGCTCTTCAGGCGCAGAACGTCCAATTTCAGGCGCAGAACGCCCAATTTCAGGAGCTGATCAAGGGCTTGGCTCAGGGTCAACAAGAGTTGAAGACCATGCTTCTGAAGAAGACTAAGAAGAAGAGGAGGACTGTGCTATTTAACACTGGGCGCAGACTCGGGAACACCTTGGTTGAAGCTGAAAGGACTCCTCCATCTGTGGAGGAAGGTAGTCACCAAGAAAGGGAGGTCCCTACTCCTGTGGGCTCTGATACTGAAACAGACTTCAACGACGAACAATACCCTCCTGCTGAAGACCGGTACAAGCAGATGGAGGACAGATTAAAGGCTATGGAAGTTCAGCGGGTGCCTGGATTGGATTTCGGAGACTTGGGGTTATCTACTGGGGTGGTGATCCCACACAAGTTCAAAACACCTGCCTTCGTGAAGTATGATGGGGCTTCCTGTCCCAAGATGCACCTCCGTTCTTATGTAAGGAAGATCCAGCCTTACACAGCAGACAAGAACCTTTGGATCCACTTCTTCCAGGAGAGTCTTTCAGGGACTCACCTCGATTGGTTCTATCAGCTGGATGGAATCAGCATTCGTAACTGGGAGGATCTGGCCACTGCTTTTTACAAGCAGTATCAATATAATGCCGACCTCGCTCCTACGCGTACCCAGCTCCAGGGTATGTCGCTAGGGTCGGGTGAAGGTTTTAAGGAGTACGCCCAAAAATGGAGAGACCTGGCTGGCAGGGTGCAGCCACCATTGACGGACCGAGAGCTGGTAGATATGTTTTTGGGGACCCTATCTGGTCCATTTTTCAATCATCTCATTGGTAATTCCTCTGCTGGGTTTACTGATCTGATCCTGACTGGTGAAAGGATCGAGGCCGGTATAAAATCGGGGAAGATACAGAAAGTTGCCTCCTCCAGTACTGAAAAGAAACCCTTCAAAAAGGAGGCTAGTGCTGTATATAGCTCCCGGAGAACAGAGCGACCTGAACGCCACCAATCTGTCAGTGCGGTAATGATTGCCAAACCTGCTGCCGCTCCTCGGCCAACTAATCCTCAAAAGTTTGAAAGACCCCGGAGAGAGTTTACCCGGTTAAGCATGACCTTATCACAGATCCTGCCACAGTTGCTATCCACCAATTTAGTGACTGTCAGGGAGGCCCCAAAGTTTCCCAATACTGCATCCCCCAAGTTCAATCCAAATGCTCGTTGTGCTTATCACTCTGATAGCCCGGGGCATAACACAGATGACTGTTGGGCCCTAAAGAATAAGGTTCAAGACCTCATTGATGCAAAGGAAATACAGTTCGAGGCGCCCGAGAGGCCGAATGTTGTAACTGCTCCCATGCCCCAGCATGGAGTGAATGCTGTTGAGGAGGATTTGTATGTAGCTTCGGTGGATGATGTTGCTACTCCGTTGCTGATGGTCAAGAGGAATCTGTTGCTAGCCGGTTTATTTCCGGGATGTAGCGAAGGTTGCCCTCTATGTGTTGCTTCCCCTGCTGGTTGTTCTCTGCTGAAGTCAGGCGTCCAAAACCTGATAGATAGTAAAGAGATTTTGTTCAGAAAGACTGTTGTTCCTGCTGCTCCTGTTGAAGAAGTGTCGATCGTTACCATCTTCGACAACCATTCCAAGGCTCCTTCAAAGAAGCCTGTCCAAATTTTGCCAGTTCACAAGAGTGCTCCCATCACCATTACTGTTCCGGGGCCTATACCCTACAAATCTGATAAGGCTGTCCCATGGAACTATGGGGCGGATGTTTATGTTCTGGGTGTGAAACAAGAGTTCAACATTGATACTGGTGTCTCCAACATCACTGGGCCTGCTAAGGTCACTCGTAGTGGAAGACTGTTCTCGCCAGACATTGCTCCTCCAGCAATTCATAGGCCTTTGGTCTTCACACCTGCCAGAGTGCCTGTTTCTCCCCCTGACCAAGTATCCACCCCTTAACTTTGCTTCTAGTCACCCAGTTGTCCATTACCTCCTTGGTTGGTCAAGGGAAGGGCTGAAGCAATCTCCTCAAGCCTAAGAGTCTTTTCCCAACCAGTGTAGGGAGTCTGATCCAAGGTAGGGATGCCAAGCAAATCAGAGAACTCTTCCAGGGTAGGGACCAGCTGGAAGTCTTGAAAGGTGAAGCACTGGTACAGAGGGTCATAAAACTGGGTCAGGACACTCATCAGTTGTTGGTCCCACTTTGCCGTGACTAAACCGAGAAGAGAACCATGCCTCTGGATGAAGGAAGTAATATTTGGAATTCTGCTAACCAACTCTTCAAGTAACTCAGGTGGGTGAACAAAGTTGAACCGGATAGTATTCCTTCGCATAGGCATCATGAAGTCCTACAAAACAGAGCAAAGGTGAAACCCTCTTGTCTTTGAAATGGTCAGTCCTTATGCAGGATGCATGCAATGTTTATGATGGCATGATGTTATGATAAAGCACACCACAAATATTCACAAAGGCAAACATGATAAGGCACACAAGTCACACAAGACAAGCCCTTAGAGTTTAGGCCAGCATGGGGTCTAGGTATTACCCTCTTTCAGTTTGTTGGTTAAGACCTGTCCTATCAGAAGTAACCGGGTTCTAGAGGATCCCAATATCACTGACTACCCTCAATCGGTCATAACTCCAGCATCGCAATCTTTTCTTGCGGCCAGAACCATCGCGAGAGTTTAGCCTCAATGGGTGTAGCATACTGCTACTGTTCTATTGGCCAAGTTGGGTCATTTAAGGTTCTAAGGTCGGTTGGTGCTTAATGACTCCTCAGAAGACCCATATTCTCCTTGTTGCGACACAAGGGATATCGGTACAGACCAAGGCGCCACACCAACGTAGCCACTATTTCACCCATGCCGGTCTACGCCGGACAGGTCCCTCACAGCTTATGCTACCTAACAGGGTATCCCCAGATCCGAGTTAGCATCTATGTAACTTCGATGCATCCCAAAATAATAAAGCAAACAAGCACAACAATTGAAAACACAAGTATGAGCTATCCTAAGGTACACCTCACTTTTAAATTTGTCCCCAGCAGAGTCGCCAGTTCTGTGATCGGTGGATCTGGAACTGACTGTTTAACGCTGGTTTGCGAAATGTCGCGGAAGCAAGAGTCTCCACCGTCTTTTATTTTCTCCAACATGGACAGGACAAAAGTACAACAAAATTCCTTATGAGATAGTTTCTCGGTTCGGTAGGTAGATTTATAGAAAGGGAAGGTGTTAGCACCCTTTCTATCCATGGTTATCCATGGGCTCTTATATACTTGCTCATTTGTGTTTTCAAAATGTTTGCTTTTCAATTGTGAGTGGGTTTGAAAAAGTTTCGTTTAAAAGTTTCAGATCGACTCTTGTGTCAGTCCTCAAGAGTGTTTGAAAAATTGTTTTGAAAGCTTTTTTGAAAGTGTCGGTGTGAAAAGAGTTTTGTTTGTTTTTGAAATAGAGCAAGTATCTATGAGTCATCCACCTACCCTAAGGAATTAGGCTGTGTAAATGTCCTTAAGGTAGTGCCATCCCACCATTGAGAGGTAGGTAGCACCACCGTTGGAGGTGTTCGGGTCAATTCGTTTTTAGGGACAGTGTGGTCACCAGAGCAACAGTAGGACACCTTAGAAGCTACCCTTATGCCATAGGTCATGGACATAAGGACTTACTAAAACGTCCTATACTCGACGACCACGTTTCGAGGGCAAGGCAACAGTGAGGCGTACCCTAAGAGTGATGTGTGAATTTGTGTATTGTTTTTCATGTTAATATTTGTCTTTGATCATGCATTTGGTGAGCTACGCATTGTTTTTAATTTAGGCCATTCATTCTTTCATGCAAAGTTTAGCAGTTTTAAGAGTGCGGAAATTAAAATGCGGAAAGTAAAATCCTACGCTATTACAAGGCGCGGGTCTATACATCGCCAAATTAACAAAGACCCGTTTTAATAAAAATGCGGAAAGTAAATAAATTCCTAATTACTATTACAAGGCTTGAGCAATTACATAATATTAAAAAAGGAAAATAAGAATAAATGCGCGAAAAGAATAAAAATAAAACGTTTGAGGGCGCTTGGACCCTTTTGCAATTAAATTAAAATTAAAAGTTAATTAATTATTAAATTAAAAGAAAGGAAATGTTTTTTTTAGTTTTGGTATTTAATGAAATAAAGAAGTTAAAATTGAAATTAAAAGAAACCCTAATTCTAAGTTGTTTTTAATTATTTATGAAAAATATTCAAGTTTAGCCTAATTTACACTAATTAATTAATTACATGGGTATTTACAAAATAAATTAGTAATTAATAATAATGATAATAAGAAAAAAAATTATTTATTAAGAAAAAGGATAAAAAAATGCTAAAAACCCTAATTTCTACATATTTTAATTATTTTAGAAAAGAGATTAAAATTGAAAACCTAATTTTACTAAATTAATGATTTAAAGTTTATTTACAAAATAAATAATGAATTAGATATTAATTAAACATATTTTTGATTTTTTGGATTTTATTTTATTATGAAAAATATTTTTGGTAGATTAAAGAAAATAATTAAAAACAACTAAAAGAATTAAGAAAGAAAATCAAATAAAAATAAATAAAAACAATGTGCAAACCATGGGGGTATTCAGACCCAATTTGGAGGTTTATTGGAGCAATTTGGCCCAAGCATGTAAGCCCTTTTTTGACTTTCAGGACTCACGTGTGGAGTGGTTGACCCAAATGCATGGTGGTCTTCACGTTCTGGCCATTAGATTGAAGCTCATGGACACTTGGCAGGCACAAGCATATGCACATATGGTGGACCACTGGAGAGAAATTTCACCTGAACACGTTATAACAAAAATTATTGAGAATATGGGGGACCTGGGAATCGAACCCAGGTCCCAGTACCTGCAAGCCAGCTCATCAACCATCCAGGCTATTGAGTCTCTTTGTTATTATAATAGAACATAAATAATATAATAGAAAACAAGCGCTAGTGGCATAAAGCAAGAAATCACGCGCCAATATTTGAATCATCCAGTCATGTTTGGACACGCTAGCATCGTCTTCCTTTTGTTCCTGCAAATAATACCAAATAGCGGGGGTTTTAAACCCCCACTAACTGCAATGCATAAAAATAACGATTAGAGCATGGGCAATTATAAAAAGGGCGCGAGGTGGTCAAATGATTCGTCTGGATGTCCTGATTTCAATGGTACCAGTTTGGTGGCCCAATTTTTCCATATGTGTAAAGCCCTAATTCAAAGCTTCTGCAACCCTAGAAAGTGTTAATGGTGAATCATGATACAGGGCTTGATAATTCAATTGAGTTATGTCATTAGCTTCAGAACATCCATATTAGTGTAAATCAACAATTAAAATGCATGAACAATGCCTGGAAATTAAAACACGATAATGAAAATATTTATGAAAAGTGAGACTTCGTTCTACCAATTCTTGAGGTCTGGGGATTGGTTCTTGATTGCAATCGCTTCCTGGATGTCTTAGCAATGTTTTGAAACGCTTTTGAAGCTTTGAAACGCCTTGTAACTAGGTTTTCAGTTTTCAAAATTTTGGTGAAAAGTGCAACTTTGTTATGCAGCCACTGAGCAATATTTCGTGTGTGTTAGGACTAGGTCATCTTGTGTATAAGTGCTTGAGTGAATTAGGTTAAAAAAACCAAGCCCATAATCCATGCATTCATGTTTTAAATCTTTGATTTTGTCAAATCTTTTTTCAATCTTTTTCCATGCCAATTATGCCAAATATGGATGATTTTGTCTCTTGAGAAGGTACACGAAATATTTAGCTCATAATGAAAGGATTTGCTGCACAAAAAGATTTAAAACCATTGTTTAGTATTTTTCTCATAATTAAATTTAATTAAATGAATTAATAAGATTAAAAATTCAATTAATTAATTAAAAATAAGAAAATAACTCCCTTTTAGCTTAATGGGTCGTGCATAGCCTTTGGGTAATGATTCATGGAAGAAATTGAGGCCCATTAGCATTTTTGAAGCCTTTTGTGCAAAGTTGACTTTTCAAAATTCCTAAATATTTCCCAACTTCTACAAGGCATATCTTGCTCAATTTTTAAGTTATGATCATGTTCTTGGACATTTTGGAAAGGTATTGAAGTCCTCTAACCAATTACTTTTGTCCCATGTCATTTTGTTTCACCAATCTCAAGTTATGGTCTTTGACTTAAAGTGCCTTTTTGTTGACTTTTGAAAATGACCTATAATGTTGAAATTGATAACTTTTTGTGAGAGAATTTCTTGGACTTGAAGTGTGAAGATGAGTTGTAGGAAATTTCATTCTCTTCAAAATGAGCTTTGTATGGAATTTTTATGATAAACCATGAAGAAGTTATGCCCTAGTCAATTTGCAGTTGACTTTCCCAACTGTCCAAAAATGGAAACTTTTGCATCTTGAGACTTTTTGAGCCATGCTTTGAGAATCATGATCAAGAATTGATAAAATTATGTTTGTGGCTTCAAAATAAGATGTTGACCAAATTTTTTGACTTTTGACTGTCAAATGACCATTTTGCCCCTACAGTTGACTGTGAAGCATTTAGGGTTTTTGACTGTGCAATTTGATGTTGTGAGTCTTGAAAATTGACATAAGGATGCTTGACAATGTTTATAGGCATGTGGGACTTGATTGGACCCTTGGAAACCTCAACTTCTTTTCCATAACCAAAACCCTAATTTTGACTGTGTTAGGAGGCAATTGGACTGTGCAACCTTTGAGAGATTTTGAACCTTGATCTTGGCAAATCTTGAAGAGTATGGGAGGGCAAATTTTGGGGTACAACAATATGCATTGTTTGAAAATATATTTATTATTCGAAAAGGTCCTTCCCAATGAGGTGACCATTTACCTAATGTTTTATTTTTCTTGTCCATGGGCAATATGACTTTCCAGACTAAGTCATTAATAGTGAATGCTTTTCCTTTCACCCTTTTGTTATATGCCCTGGCTACCCTTTCCTTTTGTCTCATCAGGATTTCCAATGCATGCAATCTAACTTCATCTAACTCAACTAACTCATTCATCATCATCTCCCAATATAATGCAGATGGGATTTCGTTTTGTCTTTGAATTCGAACTGATTGTAGATGAATTTCTACTGGCAGAACTGCATCATGACCAAATGTTAGTTGGAAAGGCGTGGTGTTAGTAGCTTCTTTAGGAGATGTTCTACAGGCCCATAGTATTTGGTCCAAAGTTTTGTGCCAGTTCCTTGGCTTTTTACCAATATGTTTCTTGATTAACCCTATTATCACTTTATTAGCTGCTTCGACCTGACCATTTGCTTGAGCATAATATGGTGTTGATGTCAGTAATCTAAACCCCATATCTTGAGCAAACTCTTGCATCTTCCTTCCAGTAAACACATAACCTTGGTCTGTGTTTATGCTCTCTGGCAATCCGAACCTATAGATAATTTGTTTCTTTATGAACTCAATAATAGCCTCTTGACCAGCAGCTACTAATGGTATTGCTTCTATCCACTTGGTGAAATAATCTATTCCTACCAAGATATATTTCTGTCCTTTAGACGAAGCAGGATTTATTTCTCCTATTAAATCCAATGCCCAACCTCTGAAGGGCCATGGTTTAATGATCGAATGCAACTCACTTGCAGGGGCATGTTGAATCCCTGCATGTTTCTGGCATTCTTCACACCCTTTAGCAAAGTCTATACAATCTTTGAGCATGCTGGGCCAATACATTCCATATCGAAATAACAACCATTTCATTTTATGACCCGCTTGATGTGCCCCACATGCCCCATTGTGGACTTCTGACAATTCTAAGTATGCCTCACTTTCTCCTAGGCATTTCAGTAATACGCCTTCTTGGGTCTTTTTGAACAATTCATTTCCTATGAGGACATATGATAATGCTCTATATTTTATCTTCCTATCAACATTCAATGTTGGATTTGTTAAATAACTCACAAGTGGACTTCGCCAATCTTCATCTGATAAGGTGTCCATGGCTAGTACTTTGAATCCCTGTTTCTCAGCATACCCTAATTTTATACTCTCTAGATCTGATGGTATGAATCTAGTAGCCATAATTCTACCTCTTAATTCGACAAAATCCTCAAAGTTTTTGGCAGAAACTTTATAACCTGAAGCCAACTGTGCTAAGTCATTTGCTTCTTGGTTTTCTATTCTTGGTATATGTTGAATATCCATGTATTCGAATTTTCTAAGTAGCCTGTTAACTATGACAAAGTATATCATCAGATTTTCCTTTATGCATTTGTACTCCTTTGTTATTTGCTTGACCACTAACTCTGAGTCTCCTTTAATTTCGACTCTAGTTGCCCCCAATTCCAACAAAGCTACAAGTCCAACAATAAGCGCTTTGTACTCAGCTTCGTTGTTCGAGCAACGAGGACCATCTAATTTATACTTGAATTTTGTTGGAATTCCTTCAGGAGAAATTATAAGAACTCCAACACCACTACCATTCCTGTGGGTCGAACCATCAAAGTATAATTTCCAAGGTTGCATTTCAACGTAACCCATGACAGTCTTTTCAACCAGTGAATGGTCCACAATGAAATCAGAAATTACTTGGCCTTTCACAGCTTTTAAAGGCATGAAAGTCAAAGAATATTCTGTTAAGGCTAAAGCCCATTTACCAACTCTGCTATGCATTATTGGTTTCGAAAGCATGTGTTTAATAACATCGAAATGAGATGAAACATAAACATCAACAGGCTTTATATAATACTTAAGTTTCATACAAGAAAAGTACAAACAGAGACATATCTTTTCTATATTGCTATATCTAGTCTCTGCATCATTCAATACCCTACTTAAATAGTAAATGGCTCTTTCGGTGCCATTGTTATCTTCTTGTGCTAACATACTACCTATACTAACTTCAGAGGCAGATATGTACAATCTCATGGGCTTTCCCCATGAAGGTGGAGACAAGATGGGAGGCTGAGAGAGATATCTTTTTATCTTGTCGAATGCCTCCTGATGGGCTTCGTTCCACTCGAAGACTTGGCCTTGCTTCAAACGAAGCAACGAAGAGAAAGCTTGGGTTCTTCCACTTAGATTCGAAATGAACCTTCTGAGAAAGTTAATCTTCCCTAGCAAAGATTGCAGCTCCCTTTTTGACGTAGGCGCTTTCGTCTCCATTATGGCTTTGGTTTTATTTTGGTTGATCTCGATTCCTTTTTTATGAACCACAAAGCCAAGGAAATCTCCAGCCTGCACAAAAAATGCACATTTAAGGGGGTTCATCTTTAAGCCATGTTTTCTCATTCGTTCGAATGATTGGCTCAAATGATGCAAATGGGTTTCTGCAGATATAGATTTGATGACTATATCATCAATATACACCTGCATAAAGGTTTCAATGAAATCAAGGAAAATCGAATTCATTGCCCTTTGATAAGTTGCCCCAGCATTCTTTAAACCAAAAGGCATCACCACCCATTCGTAGGTGCCTAAGGCTCCTGGGCAACGAAATGCTGTCTTGGCAACATCTTCTTCAGCAATAAAAATCTGATTGTACCCAGAGTATCCATCTAACATACTTAAATATTCGAATCCCGCAGCAGAGTCTACTAACATTTCTGCCACAGGCATGGAGTACTCATCTTTAGGGGTTGCAGTATTTAAATCCCTAAAATCTATGCAAATTCTCAGAGAGCCATTTTTCTTAATAACAGGCACTATATTTTCTAACCATTCGACATACCTTGTGGTTCTGATGAATCTGCAGCGCAGCAACCTTTCGATCTCAGCTTTGATCTTTGTGAGAACCGCTGGTGTGAATCTTCTAGGAGTTTGCTTGATGGGCTTCTTGCCATCCTTGATTGGAAGTCTGTGTTCCACTAACTCCCTCTTTAAACCAGGCATTTCGTCATAATCCCACGCGAAGCAATCTTTGTTTTTCTTGAGGACTTCGATCACTTCCTGCTTGAGGCCTGGGTTAAGTTTTGCGCTTATGTAGGTTATTCTCTTTGTGTTCTCATCCCCTAAATTCACTTCTTCGAGTGGATCCTGCGCCAACATTTTGGCACCTGAGTCTATGGGGTCCCTTTCGAAGCCTAAGGGTTCTTTATCATAGATGGCATCCAGCCTTTGATCTATTTCGAGTTCTTCAAAGGGTGAGCCTTTCTAGTTATCCCCATTTATTTCGTTCACCTTTACAGCCAGTTTATTTATTTCAGCCTCTAAGGCCGCCTTTGATTCGTTCTCAGCCATATAGGCCAAAATCCTTTCGAAAAAAGAGGACTCAATCATGAGCAAGGTTGTCGAATTCCCAGCCTGCTGGCCGTCTTTGCATAGTACCTTCGACTCCTTCATCTTCACTGATTATTCTTCTATCCCAATATATGCCATCATGGCGAAGGGTCATATAATAGTGTGCGTTTCTGGTTTCGTTGATTTCATCATTAGGGACACAAGGAGCAATCTTTGCCAGATGTTTGTCATAATTCCTCTTGTCAACTAAGTTGACTGCTGTCATGAAGTAACTCTGGTCCGCTTCAATGTTCTCCACAATCCCATCTTCTCTCCATAAAACCAACCTCTGGTGCATTGACGAAGGAACTGCTCCTACGCCATGGATCCACTCTCTTCCCAACAACAAGTTGTAGTTGGCTTTGGCTTCGATCACCATGAACATGGTGGGCCTACAGCTTGATCCTATCGTCAAGTCCAATTGAACCACCCCCAATGTTTTGCCTACTTTCCCTTCATAATTGGACAGAACCATGTTGTGTGGTTTGATGTCACCTTCGCGTATTTCTAACTTTTTCAGCATGAAATGGGGTATTAAGTTAACTGCAGCGCCCCCATCCACTAAAACCTTATTTACGCCATGGGCACCAACCTTTGCTCGAATGAATAATGGCTTCAGATGATTTTTCATAGCTGGTTCTGGGCGCTCAAAGAACGCATTCTGCTCCTCGACAGCTCCGTTATCCATCACGTAGTAACACACATGCCTATGCTTCATCAGATCTATTGTATCTTCTTCCTCATACTCTTCGATTTCAGTTTCCTGTCCAAACTCACAAGGAAGTACAGATACCACGTTGCAATTGATATTGAGCGAAGACTCCCCCTCTGATTCGAAGTTGTCCGTTAGCATATCTTCGTCTTCTTCTGGACCTGGAGTGTATTCCTTCGATTCATTTGGTTGTGCTTCAGAGAAGAGTCTCCTACTAACTGGGGGTTTGTCCTCAGTTTGATTATTTGGTGTGGGTTTGTTGGTGCTTGATTCTCCTTGGTTTTTTATCGAAGTTGCTCCTTTACTTGCCATAGCTTCCCTTTCAGCCTTTCGAATTCTCTGTTGCCTTCGCCATTGAGATCTTGACATGGGGTTTCTTCCTTTGTAGTTCTCTAACCTCACTTCTTCCCTCTTCGCTATGTTGAACTGCCTTTTATATGTCATAGCGTGGCGTGTGTTTCATTCATTGTTTCTCCATTTGTCTTTGCCCTTGTCAGTTCTGACTTGCAGCCATTTGTCTGTTGGTATTTCAGCAGGAATTTTGAACGTTACCCTCCGCGCGCCTTTGGGATGAGGACTATCAGGCCTCCGTTGAGTGTATTTGGTATCAAAATGTTGGTCCATCTGACCAATCTCTTGGTGGTTCCAGCATGGGGCGAAAGGGATTGTTTCGAAGGCTCTGGCCATACTTTGATCGTACACAGCAGAACACCTTGGGCACACTAGGCATTTTGTTGCTCCTTTGTAACAACGAACCAAGAACTCCAACAGACTTTCTCCAGCTTTAGGATAACACCTGAATAATTGGTTATCCTGGCGCCAGTTGATGTCAGTTCGTGCCCTTTGCATCCTCTCGAAGTTTGCAGCAATTCTCTGGTTACAGATGATGCTGCACCTAGGGCATAGTATCATTCCCGTATGTCCTTTGTGGCACGACATGAGGTAATCCTTAAGACTGGCATCCCCAGCATAATTATCCTCCATTTTGTATTTTTCTTTTTCTAAGTATCTCACCATCTCATCCATTTCAGAACGAGGTCTCTCCATATCCACCATGTTTACATCTACATCCTCCCCCTTAATGTCATCATCTCCCTATCCCGTAGGTTTTATATCTTCAATTTGGATTTTTGAACTCTCTGGGGCAGAATACTTAACCAAGTAGTCAAACTTTCCACTGGGCTCCCCTAAAGTATCCCATATTTCTTTCTGAGGGGAGGGTGGCTTTGTGATCTGGACTTTCTCCAACTCTAGCCTCAGGCCTTCAGTGACCTGTGTCAACTCTTGCTTTTGGTTCTCCTGGCCTTCAGTAGCATGGATCTCTTTTGAAACAGCCAAAGGTACTGCTTCGATCGAAGCCTCTGGTTGCTTGTGGACGTCCTCAGTGACCCCCTTGTTGACTTCGACTAACACCCAACTTTCATTCTCAGTGCCTTTCTCTCCTAATGGAGTGTCATTTTGATCTGCTTCCACCATATTGATTTCTCCAATGCATACAGGATCGGAGTAATTGGTGTCCGCGACATCTAAAGGATCTTCATCTACTTTCATTTTTGGCCTGTCAGCGAATTTCAATCTGCCATCCTTAATCGCATTTTGAATTAGATCCCTGAAAAGAAAACACTGTGAGGTTTTGTGGCCTAGGAAACTATGATACTTGCAAAATCCTCTTTTCTTTCTTTGATCTAAAGGAGGTATTTTGACGTTCGATGGCACAATGAGTTGGCCATCTTTGACAAGCAAATCAAAAATCTCGTCACACTTTGTTATGTCAAAAGTGTAAACCTTCTTTGGGAATTTGTCACTTTTCTCATTTTCAACAATTTCTTTCCCTTTTGTGGGAACTAATAACTTACAAGAGTAAGGTGGAGCCTGTTTCAATTCGGCGAGATCGATTTCGACCTCTTCGAACTCAGGGTAATCTTCTGCTTCCTCAGCTCCAACATAGGAGACCCTTTCTTTCTTATTATTTTTAAAAACTCTGGCCTTTTCGACCTTTAGCCTTTCAACTTGTCGAACCCTATCGGCTAACTGAGCCATGTCCCTCAAGTATTGTGTATCTAATTTCTTTCGAATAGAGTAATCCAGGCCGCCAGCAGCCATTTCGACTAACTCATGTTCAGGAACTACTGTAAAGCATCTAGATTTCAAAAGTCTGAACCTATTCAGATAATCATCTATGGGTTCAGTAAACTTCCTCTTGACACTGGCTAGTTCCTTCAGACTTATTTTAGATTGCCCCATGTAGAACTGTTCATGGAATAATCTCTCCAACAGAGCCCAAGTGTCTATGGACCCAGGAGGCAAAGTGGTGAACCATGTGAAAGCGTTCTTAGTTGGGGAACTTGGGAAATATTTGATCCTAAGGTCTTCATTATTCGCTATATCTCCCGCTTCGGTTAGATACCTGGCTATGTGTTCGACTGTTGATTCATTGGTATCTCCAGCAAACTTTGTGAACTTAGGGACTTTATATCCCCTTGGTAAATCAGTATGCATTATGTAATCTAATATAGGAGAGACATAATTTGGCCTTCTAATTCCTGTATTGAGGCCATTCTGGGCCATGATTCTCTCTATCATGGTGGTTAAGTTATTTTCTGCCAAGATGTTATCGTTTCGAATTCTATGAACGACTGCATCAGCATCTTGATTTCGACCCACCATGACAGCTCCTCTAGGTTGTTCTTCTCGAAACTCTGGGACTCCTAACCTTTCGATTCTTGCCTCTGGTTCTATAATTTCCCTTTGTGGGCCTTGAATCTTTGGGGCTTCTAACCTTTGTGTCCTTACCCCTAAATTAACCTCCTCTCTGGCTGGCCTATAGGGTGGGTTATCAGCAACTTGTCCTATGATAGGTACGTTTGCTCGAACTTCCGCCTGATTCTGCCTACGCCTTTCTGGGGGAGCGAAAAAATCTACTATTCGACTCATGTTATCCGCGTTTTCTCTGTTAGTCACAGTTACATTTTGTACAATTGGGGCAAAGATCTCTTGCATAGTTTATGCTAACACTCCTATCATATTATGGTTACTGTCATCCATTAATTGCCTAAAGGCCAACTGATTTTCTGTGGTTAAGATAAGCATTGCACTGTAACCCACTGACCCTTGGTTATTTGTCATAAATTGATTAGTCCCAGACCCAGACCCTAATTATGGTGACGTATTCGATGTCGAAGCATGCAGACCTGCCATAAAAGATGTTGGCATCCCATAAGAGGAATTTCTGTGTCTGTTACCATTGAAACTGGGTGGTCTAGTTAGTGGGGTGGCGAAATGGGTCTGTGTCCCTGATGGTGGGACGAATCCCCCAGGATAACCAGTGGTTCCTGTATTGCCTAGGATCGAACTGTTAGTCGACATGCCACTTGTTCCATTCGTGGCTACACTACTGGTAGCAGATGCAACAGACTGTGCGTTCAAAGGGATCGCATTAGATGTTCCCGTCGAAGCAGACATATTAGTGCCTGTTGCATGTGGGATATTTTGTTCCCCTTGTTGATTGTTTGGATTAGACATCTTGCTAATGCGTTTTCTGGGTAAGGGTTGATTGCTATTGGTTATTCTACCACTTCTAAGGTTCATAAAACAACGAACTTATCACTCAGAAAGTACTTTTACAATGGTTATGTCTCAACAATCTTTACTTTGTCCTAAATTTCGTGATGACCAATGACGGTCCCACTGGGCGTGCCAATTTGTTTACAATGATTTCTGGTAAACAACCGTTAGTCCTCCAAACTATCAAATAATCTTAATGACTGTTATTTAATCTCTCTGGTAACTTGCAGGATCGGCTAGATTGATCCTATGGTGTATTGGTCGTTTGGATAACTCTCGTTGTAGAACTGATATTCATGGTTGGTATTTAGAATGTTGTGTAGGCGTTCAACTTACTTCGATTACCATATTAAAAGATCTAATGACATGATCAAGTAAAGATGTGCGAAACTAAATTGCATGAATAAAGATTCGATTGTAAAGAAATGTAAAACTGCAAGAAACAAATAAATGACCTTGAAGTATAAAAGCATGTAATGTAAAAGAGTTTCTGAAATGTAAAATATTCGAACTAGAAGTAAAACGTTTAAATGCAAGAAATCAGTAAACGACTTTGAATGGAAAGATATTCGAATGATAAAAGCATGAAGATAAAAGCGTGAAATGCAAAAGAGTTTCTGTAATGTAAAGTACTCAAAATAGAAGGAAAGACTTTCAAATGTAAGAAATCAGTAAATGACTTTGAATGAAAAGATTTTAATGTAAAGGCTTTTGAATGATATTGACATGAAGATAGAAGATAAACTGGAAATGATAAAGAGTTTTACTGAATCATAAATATTTGGTGTTATCATACGTACATTGTTCGAGCATTCGTTTCCCTAGCCATGTGGTATTTTGAATGTTTACTGAATTTTGTACAATAGATATGACACACGAAATCCTAACGCTAAGACTTCTATTTATACTACTTTGACCATAACGGTCTTGCCTATAAGATTCTGCCACGTTCAGAACATGTAGAGCACTGCCCCTCTCTAGCTTCCACGCGTCTTCGAATTCTCCAGCGCATATATTTTAAATTTCGAACATCCCGCTTGCGTTTGAATTTCAAATGTTTTGGCACTCTTCGCTTCGAACTCATTTCTTGGACACAGTCTCGTTACCACTTCGAGACTTCTTTTAAATATCCCCATAACTGTCACTCGAAGCTCCGAGCTTTGACATGTCCATTCGAAGCACTGCTTCTACCATTTCGAACCATGACATCTTGCTTTATTCCAACGAAACATCCAACTTGCTTCGTTTCGAACTGTATCATCAAAATCTTCAGCCAACACTTGGCGATGCATTTTTCCTTATTTACTATTTATGTTATGTGTTGTTGATACAAATCACATTTTGTGCTACTGTTGTCGAAATCAAAATTTTGGTAGCATCTCTCTTTGGCTGGTATTATCATACCTGCCGTTTATGCCCCTACATCGCACACAGTAAGAAACCCCGATTTGAATGTGAAGTTGATCATTCAATCGAGGCGGAGATCTTTAGGTATTATTACTTCTCACCTGACATATGCATAGTATGTGAAAATTATGATCTTGTATTTATCTAATCCTATTTATTATGACCATTATTCCCGATATCGTAGGTATAAGATAGAGATCAAAGTTTTCCACCCAGGGAAACTTGCAACTTTGTTTTTTGGAACAAAGAACGTGAACAACTTTTGGATTTATCTACTGCTCAACTACATCATACCATGATACAAGTTTATTATATAGTTGAATAGCAGAATACACGCATTGTTTACACACGCTAATACTCATGGTGTTGCTTCCTTATATAGGTTGGAATTCATAATCCCTTGGAATTTCCATTGGCACTCGATCAAATGTTGGATTTGGAGATGGCTTTTAAAGTTAAGTGGCAGCCGCATTGGAAAAGTTGATAAGTTATTATGATCCTAAAGGATTTCCCTTTCATCAAATAACTTAAGGCTCCATGGGAAACAATCGAGGTATAATTCATCTACACGACTTTGGTATTTTAGGTCGTTTCTTAATTTTCTGTTACAAGTTATCTACTAATCCTACTTTTATCACAAAACAAAGGCGGCATCAAATGTATCGTCTATAACATTAGAGTCGATGCATGTATTTAGTTCACTATATTATCTTCTTATTCTTTTAGTTTATTAGAGTTGTTTTCTGTTGCTATATGTTACACATTACAAATATTTTTAATTATGTTTAGATTAAAAAGTGTTGATGAGGAAAAAACGGATGCCCCTGAGGAATGTGATTTGGTTATTGTAACCTTCAATGACCTCTCACTGTGTGCATAAATATAATTTGAAATAACTTATATATACTGGTGCGTGTAATGCTAAACTTGACTCTAATTGATTATGTAACAGGATCTTGAGATTACATCTAAGCATAACCCTAATCCAATAACACCCACTACTAAAAGATAATTTCCAGATGGATCAAATGAATCAAAATCCTCAGAAGGCTTGTGTGAAGGATAACTCTCATCAACCAAGATTAAGAAGATTATCAAATTGGAGAAGAAGGATTAGTTGTAGCAATACTTTGTTTCAGTGTCTTGGTTTCTGTTATTTTGGTTTTATATGGACAATTGTTGTTATTTTTCTTTTATGTTCATTTTGATTACTAAGTTTGAAATGTACAATTAAAATTATGTTACATTAAGTTATAGTAACTTAATGTTAACATGTACATTGTTGCATTTGGGTGTTCAGTTTGAATAGTGATGTTTAACACATACTACATATGTGTTTTAAATATTACCGTAGTACTCCTATGAAATAGTAGTTATATGGTACAAAATGGTGAACTCAGTTTGTTTGAAAAAATATTCCAATAACTTGGGGTTAATGATGTATGTTACAGAATTGTTGTTCCCTTTCAACCGTATAATTTGTTCGCAGGTTCCAGATGGAGAAACTGAATCAACCAAAGTTGGAAACCCTTGTGTTAAGGAGAACTCTCATCAACTAACAATAATAAGATTATAAAAACTTGGAATATCCTTCCATTTGTTGTACCTATACATTGTTTCTCTATCTTGGAAACTTTATCAAAATGCACTCTTTGTTCCTAATGGACAACATTTGATAATAATTATGTTACTTTAACATTCCCATGATTTGTATATCTATGTGGTTGTTACCAAATGTTTACGTATCGTAATGGTCCATGTATCTATTCTTATAAGTCTGTGCGTACCTAATTTGTCCATGTACTATTGTTGTATTGTTGGATAATAATAATAACTAAGTTAAATTATGGTTGTTCTTTGGTCAATGTGTCATTCACTATATTGAATATACCAGCATTCACTGCAATGGTTTCAATTGAATCTTATATGGGATTCTCCACTAATACTTAACCCATCAAATTGTTTTACACAGATAGTTTCTATTATACTCCAACTAATCCATGATAAACTATATAAGATTATTGAAAAATTTTATTGTGTTCTTTAATGTGGATATGAATGGAATCTTATTAGAAGTATAGAATGCATGTGTGGCTACATAATCATTTAAACATGACTTGTTAGTTACATGTGAATGTCATCTCATTGCAACATTAGAATGAACATATGCATACACTCTCATTTGAACATCACATGTTTGTAATTATTATACACTATATATAATATAAGGCCAGCATAATCATAATCCAGGTACGTCATATACCAACCCAGCACTGTCCGCCTATCCCTACCCAATGCAAACTCTTACTGGTATATATCCAATTACTCATGCTGGAAGTTTTGTTTATATAATGATTATTGCTTTTAAATTCACATAACTTCACACATTAATATAGTTATTAATTTTAAAAACTTCCCTTCCCTCTTGAATTTATAACTTCCCACTTTTATTCATCTTCTACTACTTTGAATATACTCCAACTTATATTCTAAATGCCACACTTCGCCAATCAACTCAAATACTTCATTCATTAATATAGTTATGTGTTTTTAAAACTTCCCTTGCATGTTCAATCCATAACTGTCGACCTTTACTCTTATGTTTTTAGTATATATTGACTTATCTTATATATTTTCTTTTCCATAGTGTTGTACCCCAAAATTTTCCCTCCCATATTTCTCAATACATTTCAAGTGTGGTCCCCAAATTGCTCAAGGAAGTCTAAGGGTTGATCAGACAAACTCTTTTCTAAGGCAGTCTACCTCAAATTAGGGTTTCATTTTGTATCAAGATGTTTGAGTCCAAAGGATCCCAAATGCTCACCATTTTCCTAATATGTTCTCAAGACCATCCATGTCAAGTTTCAAGCCTTGCAGAGGAAATTTGCTAAGTCAATTGCTCAAAGGCCTGAAAATCGACTATGCTAAGGCAAAAGTCAACTGTGGCCCACACACAGTCAAACTTCAAGATTTTTGGTCAACATATTCATTTTTAAGTATTATTTATCATTTTATCAAGGTTTGATCATGATTCCTCAAGGATTGCTCACAATTCATCAAAACCCAAAAGTTTCTAAATTAGGGTTTTGTAGGAAAAGTCAACTCAACTTTGACAAAGCATAACTTTCTCATGCTTTATTAAAAATGACCCATCCAAAGCTCATTTTGAAGAGGATTCAATTCCCTAAAATTCATATTCAGCTCGCAAGTTCAAAATATGCACTCACAAGAAGATATGAATTTGGACATTATAGGTCATTTTAAAAGTCAACAAAAACACCTTTTGGGTCAAAGCTTCATACATGAACATGGAAGACTCAATTGAGATGAGACCAAAAGGGTTGCTTATAGGAAATCTTAAGCTTTCTAAAAAGTTCAAGAACACCTCTCTAGGGTCAAAATTGAGAGAGTTATGCATTGGTAAAGTTGACCCTTTTTGCAAAATTGCCAAAAGTCAAAAGTGTCCAAAATTGCATTTTTTGTCAAATGGGCCCAACTTTGTATGCTTGCACTGAGTTTGTAATGTGACCCACTACCCATGAGCTCTTCCACTTGTCATACTTTTATTTTTGTCATTTATTTTGATTTTATTTCATTTAAATCAAATAAAATCAAAATAAAATAGTAAAAATATCAAAAGCTAATCAAATATTGAGATTTTGTGCATGTTTAGATCTATTACATAGTTGGAAGTGAGATCAAATCGTGCAAGGCTCATATGGATACAAAAATATTTCATTTTTCTTGATTTGGAAAGATTTGCACAAGGATCAAATCATGAATCAATAATCATAATTGAGAGAGATTTGATACAGAATTGTAACCCTAATTCATTCTTGGATACATAAGGAACAATTGCATACCAAAAAAGAAGAGGCTAGAGGCGTGCAAGAGAAAGAACCAGTTTCAAAAATTGAACGAAAAGTTGCAAATCAATTTCCAGGTTTCAGGCCTTCTCAAGCCATTCTAACCATCCCAATCGTTTGCTGGATATCCCTGGATCACATTGCAACCATTAACAAGCTTCCTCACACTCAGAATCGCGTTGTAAGTGTCACACGGTTTCCATATTTTCTTGAAATTGAATACAATCATTCTGGCATCTTTAACATGATTTATTAGCATATTCTTAATCCTTGAGTTATTTGCAAGCTAATGGTTATGATTAATTGTGTTTTTGTTGATTGTATATCAAGTTGCCATGGCTAGGGTTCATGCGTTGTTTTTAGGGGTTTTGCATACAGGAACAATTGGCCATTAATAATGGTACCATGATGCTCGTGAGGTTGCAACGAGTTGATTGGTACCATTGGTTATCATTTATCATGCATATATGAGATTTTGGAGAAGCACAGGGTTGTACCTACACCCAGGTGACCGTAGGTAAAAGTTTCTAGGGCTAACACGACGGTGGGAGGAAGAAGAAGGTAACGTGGCACTCCCTGACTTGCCCATTCAAATTTCGCGCATTTTGAAATATAACTTTTTGTTTTTATCATATAATAATTGCTTGTCGTTATTTGTACAACTAACCAAGCCAGCTCAGTTGGCTAACATGCAACGTGAGAATGCCTAAGGGCCTGGGTTCGATCCCCAGGTCCCAACAATGCTTCATATTATTTTTTCTCACATATTCAGGTGTACTAGTGTCCCACAAGTCTACCATGTATCATCAATATCCCATCATCAGATCATCAAGGCTGCAGATCCAACGCCTTATCCCTGAGGGTCAACCATACGCCCAGTCAAGCAAGCAACATAGGATAGGAAAAGTCAAAAGGGCCATCAGCATCTGGGCCCAGAAAATTGCAAATAACACCCCTCTTCTTGCTAAGAAACCAGGCCCATTCTTATTCTTTTTTCTATTTCCTTTTATTTATTTAATTTGTTTAAATTATTTTCTAACAAAATTAATTTCTTTTTTCACAAAAAATCATAAAATCAAATTTCACAAATTTAGAGTTAGGTTTTTTTATTTTATCAAATTTAAATTAATGTTAGTTTTAATTTAATTTAGGATAATTCTAACCTTCTTTTTTATAATTAAAATTAATTAGAAAAATTAGGGTTAACTCTTGTTTTAATTTTTAATTTCTTTCTCAAATAAAATAAAAATACAAAAATAGGTTAATTTAATTATTTTTTCTTATATTTTAAATTAATTAGTAATTAGGTTTTATTTATTCAATTAAACCTTATTTTCTTAAAATAATCAAAAACAACACAAAAAATGATTTTTTATTTTAAATTGCAATTAGGTAGTTGGGGTCAAAACCCTAAATCTCTCGTTCTCGATTCATCGCGCGTGTTTGTTATTTTTGCAATATTAATGTAACTGCTTACAATATGTAATAATTTAATTAGGATTTTCTTTTATTTATCGTTTTACGAGTTTTTTGGCTATGTAATTAATCCCTACCACGAAGCCTTGTAATAGCGTTGGTTTTATTTCCCGCATTTTAATTCTCGCAAATATTAACTGTTTAGATGTATGTTAATAGGATTGTATGACAAGATTGCATGATAATTTAAAATGGCTAGAAAACCCTAATGTGCAAAGATAATAACTGAAAACAAATCACTCGCACATGCGCACTCTTAGGGTATACTCTCACTTCGGTTGCCTTCGGTAAACGATCATTAAGTATAGGGTGTTTTAGTGGTCGCCCTTCTGTCTAAACAAAGATCAAATGTCCCGTTCGGAAATGTTGCCTCGGAAAGGTTGCCTCGAAAATGTTGCCTCGAATAAGATCTTAAGACATTAGGGTTATTACTAAGACGTCCTAACATTGCTTTAGTGATTGTACGTCCCTGTCGAATTGACCCTTACAACTCCAACGACGGCGCTTCCTATTTATCAATAGTAGGATGGCATTGTCTAAAGGAAACAAGAACATAACGATCCTTTTTCGAGTAGGTAGATGTTAGTAGGTACTTGCTCAAAATCAAACTTTCACACTTACACTTTTCAAACAAAATTTTCAAAAACAACTTCATAACACTCTTGAGGACAGAAACAAGGGTTAAAACGAAGTAAAACAACACTTTTCAAAAAAAAACACACAAGCAATTTTTAAAGATGAGCAAGTACCTAAGAGCCAGTGGAAAACCACAGATAGGAAAGGTGTTAACACCTTCCCTTTCTATAATCTACCTCCCGTACTCAAAATCTTGAAAAAGGAATTTTTCTGTGCTTTTTTCCTTTCCAGTTGGATAAAATAAAATTCGGTGGCGACTCTTGCTTACTGCGACATTTTGTGAATACAAACGCAAAACGCAAACCAGTATTTTTCAAAACAGTCAGTTCTGCCACCATATCACAGAACTGGCGACTCTGCTGGGGATGTTAATAAGTGGGGTATACCTTAGGATTTAGTTCATCATATTTTCTTCTCTTGTTTGTTTTGGTTGCTTTACTTTTAAGGGTTTTGTTTGGGAGTTACTATAGATCCTAACCCGGATCTAGGGACACCTTTTAGGTAAGTAGCAATAAACTGTGAGGGAACTGTACGACGTAGACCGATACGGTTGAAGCAGTAACTTCGTTGATGTGGCACATTGGTTGGTACTGGTATCCCTTGTGGAGAAACGAGGAGAATACGAGGCCACTATGTGTGTCGTTAAGCATCAACTGACCTTAGAACCTTTAATCGACCAACTTGGCCATTAGAAAGTAGTGAGATAGTCGGCCTCAGTGTAAAGCTGAGAACTGGTTGATACTCGATGCTACACTCATTGAGACCATACTCTCGAGATAGTTCCGGCCGCAAGAAAAGATTGCTTGAGCTGAAACCATGACCGATGAAGGATGGTCAGTGATATTGAGAACCTCTAGAACCCGGTTACTTTTGCTAGGACAGGTTGAAACCAACTGAACTTCAAGAGGGTAATACCTTTGACCCCATGCAAGCCTTAAACTTAAGGGCTTTTGTGTGACTTGTTTTCCTTTGCCATGCCTGTTATCTACTATACCTGTTGTTCTTATCATGAAATCATGCATCATAACATAGCATGCATACTTCATTATACTAACCATTTCAAAGACCGAGTGGATTTATCTTTGTTCTGTTTTACAGATTATGGCTTCCGTGCGCAGAAATACCATCCGAGTTAACTTTGTGCAAATACCTGCTCAACTTAAAGAGTTAGCCTCGAGAGTTTCTGAGACTTCTATGTTCATTAAGAGACATGGTCAGCTTCTTAACCTAGTCACCTCAAAGTTTGATGAGCAGATGATGAGTGTGCTTTTCCAGTTCTTCGATCCTGTGCATCATTGCTTTACCTTTCCAGATTACCAACTGGTTCCCACTTTGGAAGAGTTCTCTCACTTATTGGGCATATCCATCCTTGAGCAGATGCCCTTCACAGGTATGGAAGAGACTCATAGACCATAAGACATTGCTTCAGCTCTGCATCTGAAACGGGATGATGTAGTATCCAATTGGGAAAAACGAAGCGGGGTCGAAGGTTTCTTATCCAAGTTTCTGATAGATCAGGCTCAACTATTCTGGGATAATTTGGACTTTCAGACTTTTAAAGATGTCTTGGCTCTCCTTATCTATGGTTTGGTTCTCTTCCCGAATCCAGATTCCTTTGTAGATGTGAATGCGGTCAAGATTTTCCTTTCTCGTAATCCTGTGCCTACTCTACTGGGCGATATCTTGCATGCCCTCTACACTCGTACTGTGCGAAGAAGAGGGACTCTTATGTGTTGCATGCCGTTGTTGTCGAGGTGGTTTATTTTGCACCTCCCTAAGTCTATGCTGAAGAACAAAGAATGTTTGGGATGGTCCTACAGAATAATGTCACTTGCCCATACAGATATTCTTTGGAGTTCCCGGGCTATGGAGGACACTGCAGTCATTGATCATTGTGGGGGATACCCTAATGTCCCGTTGCTGGGAATCAGAGGGGGTATAACTTATAATCCTTGTCTAGCTTTGCGACAATTTTGTCGTGCTCGGAGAGACGGTCCCCATGAGCTACTTCTTACGGATATTGTATTTGACTACCATGAAGACGTTGACGAGCATCGCCGGAGGTTTATACGAGCTTGGGGCATGGTGAACAGATCTGACCCTCAAGAGCTAGGACCAAGGACTTCCTTTCCTATGTAGCCTTACCTACAATGGGTCCGAGCTCGTGCTCAGAAGCTTGGGATGCCCTATGAAGCTGTATTACCAGAAATTGTGGAGCCCAATAATGAATAAGGCATTCCTTACACAGTTCTTTATCCTTACATGCCCACTAATCTTGGGGCATTGCAAAGGTCTTGGATTCAGCTGAAAGAGGAGAGGGATACTTACTGGGAGAAGTACCATGAGCAAGAAAGGAAGATTTTGAAGCTCACCAGGCAGCTCGAGGAAGAAAGAACGATTAATGACTACGTCAACACCAAGAGGAAGCGTCCATGGGACTTTTGATTTTGCTTTTCTAGTTTTAGATTTGTTTTCCATTTATTTCTTTGTAACGCCTTAAAGGCATTGCTGAACCTTTTTACAAGTTAATATAATAAAGTTTGTTTATTTTTGGTTTACAAATTTAAATCTCCCAAAGTCTTTGAAATCATTACATATGCATCCCATTATCATGCACGCCATTACAGGTACCATTACAGGTTTCTCATCTTCTTCGCTGTTTATTTCAGCAAAAATGTCTTCTGATCCAGCCATCAAAGATCTCTAGGCACAAAACGCCCAGTTCCAACAAATGTTCTTGAGCTTGGCTAAAGGGCAAGAAGATTTGAAAACTCTCATTCTGAAAGAGAAGAAGAAGAAAAAGAAGAAGGTCGTTCTTCTGAATATGGGCAAAAGGTTTGGGGATAGGTTGAAACAACAAGCTGATCTAACCTCTTCATCCAAGGAAGGGGAGACCCAAGGAGAAGAAAAGGGCTCCAGTCCTGTAATCTCTGATATTGATACTGATTTTGATGATGAGCAATATCCTCCTGTCAAGGATAGGTACAAGCAACTAGAAGACCGTCTGAGTGCTATGGAGATTCAAAAGATCCCTGGTTTGGATTTTGGAGAGCTGTGACTGGTGTCGGGAGTGGTGATCCCTCATAAGTTCAAAGCTCCAGTTTTTGCTAAGTACGATGGAGTATCCTGTCCAAAACTCCATCTCCGCTAGTACGTCAGAAAAATCCAACCTCACACTGCTGATAGAAACTTGTGGGTGCATTTCTTTCAAGATAGTCTGTTAGGGACTCAGCTTGAATGGTTTTATCAGTTGGAAGGATCCAATGTCCGAAACTGGGAAGACCTTGCTACTGCTTTTTACAGGCAGTATCAGTATAATGCCGACCTTGCTCCCAATCATACTCAGCTTCAGGGTATGTCAATAGGTGCAAGTGAAGGTTTTAAGGACTATGCTCAAAAGTGGAGAGATTTGGCTGGAAGAGTCCAACCCCCTTTGTCTGATAGGGAGTTGGTTGACATGTTTCTAGGGATGCTATCTGGTCCATTTTTCAATCATTTGATCGGCAGTTCGTCATTTGGGTTTACCGAGTTGATCTTGACTGGAGAGAGAGTAGAAGATGGTATCCGAAGTGGTAAGATACAGAAGGATACTTCATCAAGTGCAGTAAAGAAGCCTTTCACCGGTAAGAAGGAAGCTAGTGCAGTCTACGGCCCGAGGGGCCAGAGCAGACCTAAACACCGTCAAGCAATAAATGCAGTAGTGATATCAAGACCCACAATTGCTCCACAATGGAACAATCAACAAAGGGTGGAAAGACCACAAAGACAGTACACTCGGCTCAATATGACCTTGTCTCAAATTCTACCACAATTAGTGAAGACCAATCTGGTAACTCTGAGGGAAGCCCCGAAGAACCCCAACACCACTTCTCCCCATTATAACCCGAATGCCTGCTGCGCCTATCACTCCGAAAGTCCAGGTCATGATAGAAACAACTGTTGGGCCCTGAAAAACAAGGTGCAAGACCTGATCGAAGCCAAAGAGATTGAGTTTGACGCTCCGGAGAAGCCCAACGTCATAACTGCTCCTATGCCCAAAAATGGTCATGGAGTTAATGTTGTGGACGATGATTTATTTGTGACCTCCGTGGAAGAAATTGCTACTCCTTTGATGACAATTAAGAAGAATTTATTGTTGGCCGATTTATTTCCGGGTTGTGGTGAAGGTTTACACATGTGTTCAGTTTTGCCTGCTGGTTGCCACTTATTGAAATCAGGTGTTCAGCGCCTGATGGATAATAAAGAGATCCTGTTCGAAATGACTATGATTCCGTTGGTTCCAATTCAAGATGTTGCCATCATAACCATTTCCGCCAATCCTTCCAAGGTTTCCTCGAGAAAACCTGTTAGGATTACATTCGTCCCAAGAATTGCTCCGTTAATAATTAGTCCCTGGTCCTATCCCATACGCTTCGGATAAGGCTGTCCCTTGGCACTATGGTGCTGATGTATATTACCATGGAGTTAAACAAGACTTAAAAGTGATGAAGCTGATGCTGATGTCAACAATATTGTCGGAGCTAGCAAGGTCACCAGAAGTGGAAGACTCTTTTCTCCAGAGATTTCCCCTTCGACTGTTCACAAACCTGTTGTCATTCCATCTGCTAGTACATCAGCTACTATCCCAGTTCCTATTCCAGTTATCACCCCTGTCGCCGAGCCATCTGGGACTCGGGGCAAAGAAATCATAGGTGAGCCTGCCCGGACAGAGGCACCTAAGAAGATCATTGTAGAAACCTCTAAGTAAGAGATAGAAGAAATCTGAAGATTATCAAGAAGAGCGACTACAACGTAGTCGAGCAGTTGGGGTAGACCCCGTATAAAATCTCCATGTTGTCCTTGTTGTTGTGTTCGAAATCCCATGCAAAGTCTTTAATTGCATTCCTTAAAACTGCGCATGTGCCGCATGAAACTTCAGTCGATCAATTCAAAGATTGCGTAGCTAGCTTGACTGCCGACAATGGGTTGGGTTTCTCAGACTCAGACCTGACTACTAAAGGAAGAAATCATAATGATGCTCTGCACGTCTCGATCGAGTGCAGGGGAACTACTATGGCCTATGTACTGGTGGATACCGGGTCCTCATTGAATGTTTTTCCAAAGAAAGCACTAGACCGTCTGGACTGTGAAGGTTTGATTCTAAAGCTGAGAAATATTGTGGTCAGGGCTTTCGACGGGTCAAAAAGGATGGTGCACAGGGAGGTGGACATCCCTGTCAAAGTTGTCTCTCAGACTTTTGCATCCACCTTTTATGTGATGGATATTAGACCATCATATTCTTGCTTGTTGGGTCGTCCTTGGATTCATAAGGCTGAGGCAGTGACTTCCACGCTCCACCAAATGTTGAAATATCCAGTAAAGGGGAAGATTGTTACGGTACGAGGGGAAGAGGAGTATATGGCGAGTTATCTCAATTCCTTTCTCTATATGGAGATGGATGGGGAATTCATCGAAACCCCTTGTCAGAACTTTGAGGAGGTCCCCCAGACTTTGGTGTCAACTGAAGTTGCTACTGACAAACCTCCGATGAAGATGGCTTCTCTCAAGGATGCCAGGGTTGTAATTGAAAAAGGTGGGTGTGCAAATTGGGGTCAGCTCCCTGATTTCACAACAAAACTGACAAATTTGGCTTGGGCTTTACTACAGGGGCTCAAAGGGCTGTTAGGCACGCACGGATTGGAAGACCTCCTATGCATATCAGCAATCAGGGAGTTAATGCGATTGAAGATGGTGACGAGGATTCAGACATCGACACCTGGATCTACCCTACAACCAATGGTGGATTGAACAACTGGACGGGGAAGGACTTCATACCTATTTCTTTTATTCCACAGTAATTGACTTTTGTTTTAAGAGTTGTAATAGACAGTTTGAAACTTTACGGCCCGGTGCCTTGCCCGAGGCACCCTGGCTTTGCTTGTGAGGGCTTATTATTTGTCATTTTGATATATCACTAATAAAGCATTGGACGTTTCTTGCATTACAAATTTTGCGCTCCTTGTTTTTCTTTTTCTGTCTCTCGCTTTATCAAAAACAGCTATTCTCTTACACACACTCACGTATCATAATGCAGATCCATATCCACTCTGGATCCCATTGATAATGACTCTTCTACTTCCAGTTATGACTTTGAAAATCCGATCAACCAAGCTGATGACGAAGGTGAGGATGATTGTGAGGTGCCTGAGGAACTTGCTAGACTGTTACTGCAGGAAGAAAGGGCCATACAACCTCATGAAGAGCCAGTTGAATCAGTGAATTTGGGTACAGAGGAAGACAGGAAGGAAGTCAAGATAGGTGCGAATCTGGAGCCTAATGTCAAACAACGGTTGATACAGATGCTACGTGACTATGTTGAGATCGTCGCTTGGTCTTATGAAGATATGCCTGGTTTGGACACTGATATTGTGGTTTATCGCTTGCCAACTAAAGAAGACAGCCCTCCGGTAAAACAGAAGGTTCGCCGTATGCGCCCTGAGATGTTTGAGAAAATCAAAGCTGAAGTCATGAAACAGTTCGACGCGGGATTCTTAGCTGTTACTTCTTATCCATAATGGGTTGCCAACGTTGTTCCAGTGCCTAAGAAAGATGGTAAGGTACAGATGTGTGTGGACTATAGAGATCTGAACAGGGCAAGCCCCAAAGACGACTTCCCACTTCCTCACATTGATGTTCTGGTCGACAACACCACGCAACATAAGATCTTCTCCTTCATGGATGGTTTTTCGGGTTACAATCAGATCAAGATGGCTCCTGAAGACATGGAGAAGACAACCTTCGTTACACAGTAGGGCACCTTCTATTATAAGGTAATGCCTTCCGGGTTGAAGAATGTTGGGCAACTTATCAGCGCACCATGGTCGCTTTGTTCCACGACATGATTCACCATGAGATTGAGGTTTATGTTGATGCCATGATAGCAAGGTCCCAGACTGAGGAAGAGCACCTTGACCATCTCCAGAAACTGTTCCACAGGTTGAAGACGTACAATCTAAGGTTGAACCCGAACAAGTGCACCTTCGGGGTAAGGTCTGGTAAGTTGTTGGGCTTCGTCGTTAGTGATAAGGGTATTCAGGTGGACCCTGACAAGGTAAAAGCCATACAGGAGATGCCAGCTCCCCGCACAGAAAAGGAAGTTAGAGGATTTTTGGGACGTCTGAACTACATCGCCCTATTCATTTCACATTTGACTGCTACTTGTGAGCCAATCTTCAAGCTACTGAAGAAAGATCAAGTGGTAAAATGGAATGATGAATGTCAGACCTCCTTCGAAAGGATCAAGGAATACCTCCAAGAGCCACCAATTCTGGTGCCTCCAGTTGAAGGAAGACCTTTGATCTTATACTTGACCATACTAGATAATTCAATGGGGTGTGTGCTGGGGCAGCATGACGAGTCTGGCCGAAAAGAGCATGCTATTTACTACCTTAGCAAAATGTTTACCGACTGTGAGACCCGATACTCACTGCTCGAGAAAACTTGTTGCGCTTTGGCATGGGCTGCTTGCTGGCTGATACAGTATATGCTGACTCACACCACCTTATTGATATCAAAGATGGATCCAATTAAGTATATCTTCGAAAAACCTGCCTTGTCCGGAAGAATAGCAAGATGGCATATGATCTTAACTGAGTATGACATCTAATACATAACCCAAAAAGAAATCAAGGGGAGTGTATTGGCAGATCATTTGGCGCATCAGGCCGTGGATGACTACCAATCCATAAATTTCGAGTTCCTAGATGAGAACATCATGTTGGTGACCGGCTGTGAAAAACCTGGACCGGATGAAGGACCTGAGGAAGGATCCCGATGGTCTATGTATTTTGATGGAGCATCAAACGCGTTGGGTAATGGCATTGGTGCTGTGATCATATCTTCTGGGGGCTGTCATACTCCGTTCACCGCCCGATTATGTTTTAATTGCACCAACAATATGGCGGAGTATGAAGCGTGCATCATGGGTCTTCGAGCTGCTATTGACCTGAGGATTAAGTTCTTGAGTGTATTCAGAGATTCTGCTCTAGTGATCAGTCAAATCAAAGGCGCATGGGATACGAAGCACCCAAATCTTATTCCTTACAAAGAGTATGTATTGACATTGCTTCCGCATTTTGAGGAGATGGCCTTTAAACACTTCCCAAGAGAGGAGAATCAGTTAGTGGACGTGCTAGCTACCATGTCTTCTATGTTCAAAGTCAGGTGGGAAAATGAAGCTCTCCAGATTACCATCGAGAGGTTGGACGAACCCGCACATTGCTGTGACATCGAGACTGAAGAGGTAGCAGATAAACCCTGGTTTCACGAGGTAAAGAGGTATCTTGAGGCTCAAGAATACCCCGAGGGTGCATCTGTTAATGATAAGAAGTTTCTGAGAAGATTCACTGCGAAGTTCTTCATCAGTAATGGGATCCTTTATAAGCGTAACCATGATTCAACCTTACTGCGATGTGTGGACAAGAGCGAGGCAGAAAGGATCATGGCAGAGTTACATGAAGGTACCTTCAGAACTCATTCCAGTGGACATACCATGGCAAAGAAGATCTTGCGGGCAAGATATTATTGGTCCATTATGGAAGCCGATTGTCATCAGCACTCTCGGACCTGTCATAAGTGCCAAGTCTATGCTGATAAGGTGCATGTACCTCCAGTTCCTATGAATGTTTTGACAACACCTTGGCCTTTTGCAATGTGGGGCATCGATATGATAGGTGAGATTAGACCTACTGCGTCTAACGGGCATCGCTTCATTCTGGTAGCTATTGATTATTTCACGAAGTGGGTTGAGGCAGCTTCCTTTGCTACAGTAACCAAGAATGTCGTGGCGCAGTTCATCCGACACAATCTGATCTGTCGATATGGTGTACCAGAGAGGATCATTACTGACAATGGTACAAATCTCAACAATACAATGATCACCGAGCTCTGCAAACAGTTCAAGATGCAGCATCACAACTCTTCTCCTTGCCGGGTGAAGATGAATGGGTCCATTGAAGCAACTAATAAGAACATCAAGAAGATTGTGTAGAAGATGACGGTGACCTACAAAGACTGGCATGAGATGTTACCATTCGCTCTTCATGGGTACCGTACCTCAACACGAACATCGACAGGGGCAACACCTTACTCTTTGGTGTATGGCATGGAGGCAGTCCTGCCCATCGAAGTCCAGATTCCCTCTCTCTGGATTATGAAGGATGCGGGTTTGAGCGAGGACGACTGGATCCAGACTCGGCTTGATCAGCTGAATCTAATCGATGAAAATATACTTACTGCTATTTGTCATGGTCAGACATACCAAAAGCAAATGATCAAGGCTTTTAACAAGAAAGTCAGACGCCAAGAGTATTAAGTCGAGGATCTGGTGATCAAACGCATCATACTACCGCAAGGTGATCCTAGGGGCAAATGGACCCCACATACGAAGGGCCATTTGTGGTTAAGAACATTTTCTCGGGAGGAGCTATGATTCTAACCACCATGGATGGTGACGACCTTCCTCACCCCGTCAATGCAGACATAGTGAAAAAAATACTACACCTAATCAAAGACCCACTAGGTCGACTGGCCTAGGCAAAAATAAGGGCTTCCCGGTGAACCAAAAGGGTTCAGGCAAAAGTAAGGGATGAAAATGAAAAACTTTACACCCGGCAAGTCGAAAACCTGATAAGGCGGCTTGGGCAAAAAAGGGTATCTCGTGGACTGAAAACCTGAAAGGGCGGTCCAGGCAAAAATTAGGGATTGAAGCGTAACACTATGTCTCATTGGATCATCTTGTAACCAGACTTCAGTATCGACTATCGAGCTCAGACGGCGCCAATCAATATGATCTATCTTCGACCAAGTAGCAAAGTGATGAGACACTCAAAGATATAAAGGCAATAGCAGAGTTAGAACCCAGTGGGATTGTTTCACACAGCTGTTTTTCTTTCTTTTACACAAATTGTATAATTTCTGTTCCCTCGACGGTGTTCTCTTACTAGGACGTCAACCTCTTGTACAAAACGCCTATTACAGGCTAACTTCGAAATCAATACAATTCATTTTCACAAGAAATTTCAAATCGTTTTTCTTTTTCTGTTTTGTTTTGAAAGAACATCCAATGATTCATTTTTGATATATGCATTTGAAAATAATTGTTGCTCATAAATACTTACATAAGAAACAAAAGACAATTACTCGTAATTCCACGAACAAGGGAAAACAAGAAGTGTCCAAACCTTATAATTGCTCCACCCACCAGGTACAGGGATAGAACCAGCTTGAGAATATGACTAAAGGTACATACGCTCCCTGCAGAGTAGGAAGTATCCCAAGATAGTGGTGACAACTCTCCCCAACTGAGGTTCATAATCGCGAATGAGTCAGCAAAATTCTCTCCAAGAAGAGTTTATCTATCACCAGCAATAGAAGATTACCACCCGCTGAGTTTATTGCTCCCATAGGCAGAAATTCAATCCCCGACAGAGTTCATCATCACCAGTAACGATAACTCATCCCCAGTGGAGTGGTTTCTCCAAATCAGCAGATCGTCCAGCAGAGTATCTCTCTTCCCCACAGAGTCATTCTCCCACATGATTGTTCTCAAACAGAGTCTCTCCCGGTGGAATGTTCTCAAGCAGGACAGATGCAAGTCTCCAGCTAATCATCTTCAATCACTATCCCCAACGAGAACGAAGAACTCAACTCCTTGTACTCTCCAATAGCAGTCCAGGATTTATTTTCCCCTGCCAGAGAATATCACAAGAACATTGCATATCCATACATCATGGCATGCACATATGCATCATACAGCACAATCTCATTTATTTTGAGAACATCATTACTCAATACATTTCATACATCATGACATTACATACGACTAACTTTTTACCTTTCAGGAAAAGATACAATCAAGTTCTCACAAGTTTTCTCTGGTACAGTCAAATCGATATTAAGATTTCTATTCCAGTTCAAGCTATGAAGCCCGGAAATCGACCGAATAATATCTTGATTTCTCCAAGTACTATGAAGCCTGGAATCGACCAAATAGTGGTATATCTTAAATACAAGCTATGAATCCCGGAAAGCGACCGGAAAATGGCTTAACCCTCAACAAGTTATTATGAAGCCTGGAAATTTGACCAGATAACAATACCAGATACCATGAAGCCTGGAATCGACCAGATAACGGTATAAGATGCTGTGAAGACTGGATCACGACCAGATAACGACAAAGGACACTGAAGCCTGGGACACGACCAGATAACAATATAAGGTACTGCGAAGCTTGAAATTTGACCAAATAGCAGTTTACTTGGCCAATTACTATGAAGCCCGGAAATTGACTGGATATTAGTATGCCTTAAATTCAAGTTGAAGCCAGGATGCGACCGGATAACCACTTGATTCCTTCTGAAGCCTAGAGCACGACTAGATAAGAATTGAGAAATTGCAAAGCCCGGAGAACGACCAGATAGCAAGTTTAATCTCATCTCCCCAGTAAGTCACTGTAAAGCCTGAAGCACGACCAGGTAGCAGTCAGTCTTATTTTTCTCAGCAAATCACTGTGAAGCCTGGAGCACGACCAAATAGCAGTTCATTTTCACCTTCTCGACTAAGAGATGATTCCCCAGTAGAGTAACGGACAATTGAAGTTCCTAAAACTTTATCTCTCTCAAGACAAAGACCAGCATTCCCCAGCGAAATCTTCCTCAACAATAGGTATACAGGTGCTCGCAAAGGAATCTCTTATGCGATCGACACTTCTTCTGATGGCATCTTTAAGCCCATCTTCCTTCATTGACTTCCAAATGGAATCTATAAGCCCATTCCCTACATCGCAAGACGAGTACCACTTCATGCGAGTGCAAATTTTTGGGCACTCTAGTGTTCAATCATCTTCCACCTTCGGATCACGAAAGGCAGACAAGCCAATCTACATCCTCAGGTTTAAGAAGATTGAACAGGGGCAGCTGTTGTACCCCAAAATTTTCCCTCCCATATTTCTCAATACATTTCAAGTGAGGTCCCCAAATTGCTCAAGGAGGTCCAAGGGTTGATCAAACAAACTCTTTCCTAAGGCAGTCTACCTCAAATTAGGGTTTCATTTTGCATCAAGATGTTTGAGTCCAAAGGATCCCAAATGCTCACCATTGTACTAATATGTTCTCAAGATCATCCATGTCAATTTTCAAGCCTTGCAGAGGAAATTTGCTCAGTCAATTGCTCAAAGTCCTGAAAATCGACTATGCTAGGGCAAAATTCAACTGTGGCCCACACACAGTCAAACTTCAATATTTTTGGTCAACATCTTCATTTTGAAGTATTATTCATCATTTTATAAAGGGTTGATCATGATTCCTCAAGGATTTCTCACAATTTATCAAAACCCAAAAGTTGCTAAATTAGGGTTTTATAGGAAAAATCAACTCAACTTTGACCAAGCATAACTTTCTCATGCTTTATAAAAAATGACCCATCCAAAGCTCATTTTGAAGAGGATGCAATTACCTACAATTCATCTTCAGCTCCCAAGTACAAAATATGCACTTACAAGAAGATATGAATTTGGACATTATAGGTCATTTTGAAAAGTCAACAAAAACACCTTTTGGGTCAAAGCTTCATACATGAACATGGAAGACTGATTTGAGATGATACCAAAAGGGTTGCTTAGAGTACATATTAAGCTTTCTAAAAAGTCCAAGAACACCTCTCTAGGGTCAAAATTGAGAGAGTTATGCATTGGCCAAGTTGACCCTTTTTGCAAAATTGCCAAAAGTCAAATGTGTCCAAAATTGCACTTTTTGCCAAAAGGGCCCAACTTTTTATGCTTGCACTGAGTTTGTAATGTGACCCACGACCCATGAGCTCTTCCAGTTGTCATCCTTTTATTTTTGTCATTTATTTTGATTTTATTTCATTTAAATCAAATAAAATCAAAATCAAATAGTAAAAATATCAAAAGCTAATCAAATATTAAGATTTTGTGCATGTTTAGGTCTATTACACAGCTGGAAGTGAGATCAAATCGTGCAAGGCTCATATGGATACAAAAATATTGCATTTTGCTTGATTTGGAAAGATTTGCACTAGGATCAAATCATGAATCAATAATCATAATTGAGAGAGATTTGATACAGAATTGTAACCCTAATTCATTCTTGGATCCATAAGGAACAATTGCAGACCAAAAAAGAAGAGGCTAGAGGCATGCAAAAGAAAGAACCAGTTTCAAAAATTGAATAAAAAGTTGCAAATCAATTTCCAGGTTTCAGGCCTTCTCAAGCCATTCTAACAATCCCAATCGTTTGCTGGATATCCCTGGATCGTATTGCAACCATTAACAAGCTTCCTCACACTCAGAATCGCGCTGTAAGTATCACACAGTTTCCATATTTTCTTGAAATTAAATACAATCATTATGGCATCTTTAACATGATTTATTAGCATATTCTTAATCCTTGAGTTATTTGCAAGCTAATGGTTATGATTAATTGCGTTTTTGTTGACTGTATATCAAGTTGCCATAGCTAGGGATCATGCGTTGTTTTTATGGGTTTTGCATACAGGAACAATTGGCCATTAATAATGGTACCATGATGCTCGTGAGGTTGCAACGAGTTGATTGGTACCATTGGTTGTCATTTATCATGCCTATATGAGATTTTGGAAAAGCACAAGGTTGTGCCTACACCCAGGTGACCGTAGGTAAAAGTTTAATGGGCTAACACGACGGTGGGAGGAAGAAGAAAGTAACGTGGCACTCCCTGACTTGCCCATTCAAATTTCGCGCGTTTTGAAATATAACTTTTTTGTTTTTATCATATAATAATTGCTTGTCAGTATTTTTACAACTAACCAAGCCAGCTCAGTTGGCTAGCATGAAGCGTGAGGATGCCTAAGGGTCTGGGTTCGATCCCCAGGTCCCAACAATGCTTCATATTATTTTTTCTCACATATTCAGGTGTACTAGTGTCCCACAAGTCTACCATGCATCATCAATATCCCATCATCAGATCATCAAGGTTGCAGATCCAACGCCTTATCCCTGAGGGTCCACCATACGCCCAGTCAAGAAAGCAACATAGGATTGGAAAAGTCAAAAGGGCCATCAGCATCTGGGCCCAGAAAATTGCAAATAACACCCCCTCTTCTTGCTAAGAAACCAGGCCCATTCTTATTCTTTTTTCTATTTCCTTTTATTTATTTAATTTGTTTAAATTATTTTCTAACAAAATTAATTTCTTTTTTCACAAAAAATCATAAAATCAAATTTCAAAAATTTAGAGTTAGGTTTTTTTATTTTATCAAATTTAATTTGATGTTAGTTTTAATTTAATTTAGGATAATTCTAACCTTCTTTTTTATAATTAAAATCAATTAAAAAATTAGGGTTAACTCTTGTTTTAATTTTTAATTTCTTTCTCAAATAAAATAAAAATACAAAAATAGGTTAATTTAATTATTTTTTCTTAAATTTTAAATTAATTAGTAATTAGGTTTTATTTATTCAAATAAACATTGTTTTCTTAAAATAATCAAAAACAACACAAAAAATGATTTTTTTCTTTTAAATTGCAATTAGGTAGTTGGGGTCAAAACCCTAAATCTCTCATTCTTGATTCATCGCGCGTGTTTGCTATTTTTGCAATATTAATGTAACTGCTTACAATATATAATAGTTTAATTAGGATTTTCTTTTATTTATCGTTTTACGGGTTTTTTGGCTATGTAATTAATCCCTACCCCGAAGCCTTGTAATAGCGTAGGTTTTATTTCCCGCATTTTAATTCTCGCAAATATTAACTGTTTAGATGTATGTTAATAGGATTGTATGACAAGATTGCATGATAATTTAAAATGGCTAGAAAACCCTAATGTGCAAAGATAATAACTGAAAACAAATCACTCACACATGCGCACTCTTAGGGTATACTCTCACTTCGGCTGCCTTCGGTAAACGATCATTAAGTATATGGTGTTTTAGTGGTCGCCCTTCTGTCTAAACAAAGATCAAATGTCCCGTTCGGAAATGTTTCCTCGGAAAGGTTGCCTCAGAAATGTTTCCTCGAATATGATCTTAAGACATTAGGATTATTACTAAGACTTCCTAACATTGCTTTAGTGATTGTACGTCCCTGTCGAATTGACCCTTACAAATCCAACGACGGTGCTTCCTATTTCTCAATAGTAGGATGGCATTGTCTAAAGGAAACAAGAACTGAATGATCCTTTTTCGTGTAGGTAGATGCTAGTAGGTACTTGCTCAAAATCAAACTTTCACACTTACACTTTTCAAACAAAATTTTCAAAAACAACTTCGTAACACTCTTGAGGACAGAAACAAGGGTTAAAACGAAGTAAAACAAAACTTTTCAAAACAAACACACACAAGCAATTTTTAAAGATGAGCAAGTACCTAAGATCATGTGGAAAACCACAGATAGAAAGGGTGCTAACACCTTCCCTTTCTATAATCTACCCCCCGTACTCAAAATCTCGAAAAAGGAATTTTTCTGTGCTTTTTTCCTTTCCAGTTGGATAAAATAAAAGTTGGCGGCGACTCTTGCTTACCGCGACATTTTGCGAATACAAACGCAAAATGCAAACCAACATTTTTCAAAAAAGCCGGTTCTGCCACCGTATTACACATAGCATGCTACTTTTCCATTTTAATCAATTGTTTGTTCACACGAAAGAAAATTTGTCCAGTAATGCTATTCACAACTTTATCTTCAAACGATGATGAAAAATTATATTCAAAACAATGTCACTCAATCGTCTATTTCTAGACATAAGAGGATAATTATTTTGAAAGTACGAAGAAACTCACATGATAGTGTCAACATACATCAATGTACTACCTCTAAAACCCATGATTGTTCATCATTTGTACCATCTTCTCTTTCAACCCCTTCATCCAATACACCAAATTATACCCCTTCTTCTACTGGCCCTGAAAACTTGGAAATTACTTATGATCTTACTATTGCTAGAAAGAGAATGAAGCTAATCTTATCTAACAGGAAAAGGTTACGTACTACTGCAAACATACAATCAAATGTCGTACCTAATCATATTTTATTCGGTGCTATGGGTATACTAGTTTCACCAAGTCGGTCTAATTTGACAAACACTGGACCATCGCAAAGACATCTCCAACAATGTCCACTTTATAAAATAGTTAGATTAGTTGGAAATGAAAATAAGTTGGTCAAAACTTTCAGTCAGACTCTTCAATCCAATTGTAACATCAGTGACACATCTACCTCTAATGTTCCAACCTACGATCAAAATGTAGCTCCTAATATCGCACCATAATTCCATCATTCATACGATGTAGTACCCAATTTTGATGACGAACTGAGTTTGGCTGATAGTTGTGATGTTGATGCTGATACGAATCATGAACCCTTAGTAGATTCTCATCTGCAAGGTAATTGAAATTTTGGTAAATCAGACCACATATGTCCTATAGGATGTCGAGACATCTGTTCTTACATGAAAAAACAGGAAAGATATAAACATTAAAAAACCAGTACTAAAAAGCATAAACAACACACATGAATTGTTAACCCAGTTCGGAACAACCTTCCTACTCTCGGGGCAACCAAGCTAGGGATAAGTCCACTAAAATAATATCAATTCATAGACCCTACAACAAACCTCTAGTTCACGACCTAATCACTTAATCACTACCCTTGATATACTTATATCTAAGACCCACCTAGATATGAGACTCTCCTCAATCCATCTTCAATCACATACATCGATTGGATCAACAAAATAATTATGAACAAATCGGAAGAAACATTTCCATGAAAACACCTAGCTAAGACTCTTGACTATGAACACAACTTGGAGTTGCTTAAAATCTCCCTCCAAGAACAATACTCAAATCATTTCTTCACGACTTTTGAGTGAAAACACAGTGACCATCTCACAACGCGAGTGGTTCACACATACCAACTCTCCTAGAGAGTGGCTAAAAGACTCAGCCCTAATGATTACATATTTACAATTCTCGGTTGGTTACTTCCTTTAGGTTATAATGCTTCTATTTATAACCTATACCCAACTAGATTTGGGCCTTCAAATCACAGCTCTTTGGCTGTTACAAAACTACAGAAAATTTTGCATAAAATAGACCTTCAATCAAATCTTCCTAACTTATCTCCATATTTAGAAAGTCAATATTCTTCAATATTCTTCTTGATTCTTCTTGACCTACAACTCAGCGCCACATAGGATAATATTATATCCTCAAAGTATTTTTTTGTGACTTAACATAATATAACAGTCCAGTTATGCTAAGGCGCGATGTCGTATGACCCTGTATAGGCCATCTTATATGACATGTTGTTCCAAATGTTGAAACACTTTAACTCAACATGTCCTAACATAAGATATGACTTCTTGCTCAATCTGTTCTTGTTAACAAGTTAATACATTCTATCTAACATATTGCTGCTATATTAGTTTTACCAAACATAATACCAATCACATAATTCAGAGAATTAACAATCTCCCTCTTTGGCTTATTTTGGCTAAAACTAATTTACATAACCTTTGTACATGCATAAAACAAAAACATAACACAGAGGATAAAAAATACAAATCAGTAGCAACCATTAAACTAAAAACATCAGAAGCGGTCAGACTTTAGTCTTCACAGTCTTCACATGATGTCACAACATCAATAATAGGACTTCTTCATGATAGTTCAACACATATTCTCTCCCCCTTAAAAATTGCACACAAGTTTGGCACAAAGAGAGATAAAGAGAATCTCAACACATACTCATATTCTCTCTCTCTTTTTTTAGCCAGAATATGACAAAGGCTTTTAACAAGAGGTAACATCTGTAATCTGTTTGATGTCGAGACAACCCATCCAACAACCCAAACAACCTCAACACCATGGAATAGCAACCTAAGGATAGAAGGAGAAAGTCATGGTGAACATGGGGAAGAAGAAAAACAATTCTCCCCCTCAACCCAGAAACTGTTTCTTGTCAGAATACCTTCAATTCCTTCGGATAGCTCTGAACACAAGTCACAATTGTGTTCTTAACTCAGATCACAAGTCATAAGTAGCACAACCAAGAGACTCAGAACATAGTGTTCTATTCTACACCCTTGTTGTGATACTAATGCAAGCATAACCTTCAGACTGGATAGCTGAGTACAACATCTCTCCTCCTTTTTGGTCACAAATTTACAAAGGTGACCCTCACAAGACCAGATAACAGACTGATCCACAACTGGATGTAGGCCATAAAAAATTAACTACCACGTGAACGAGGTGAATGAGTATACTCTTTAAATTACCAATAAGTATTCTTAGGAAATAACGACCTTGTTCAAAGAGAATGCACCATCCAAGACAAATTATCACTCTCTTCATAGTTCCAATAAAAGTGCATGCAGTGACTCAAAACACTTTTTTACAAAATCCTTATGAAAGCACTGTCCATACCACTTATTTGCTTGGCTTAAAGGCACAATATGACCTGAAAAATATCCTGACATCTGGTTAGACATTGTCACACAACACAAACAGGCTTCTTCATCAACATAGTCTAAGATAATTCCTAGACTCTTCCATAAGCACAGAAGCATAAACACAATGTATCCCACTGGACTCCAAATGCACTCCTTTCAGCCTTCAAGAGTGACACAACCAAAGATACCAAAACATCACAAGTGGTATCTCCAAACAGACCATAGATTAGGCCTTATTAAACACTGCAGAGAAAAATAAAATCTTGCTGACAAACCATACTGTCTCTTGGAGAGAATAGTACAAACTAGCTTCTCCTGGATATAATCACACATACCCAGTCACAACATAAATAGTTATACTTGTAGTCACAAGTCATGACATATTATCTAACATCATAAACTTTACAATCTTGAACCACAGACAAGCTCCATAACTACTGCAACCACAAGCCATATACATTCATTCGACTCTCTCTATCATGGATAAACTATGCTCCTGCTGGACACAACCGTTTGAGCACATGACAAGAACACATGAAAGTATTCGTACTAGCTCAGTGGAGAGCATCCACTTCATACACAAATTCATACAAGATACACTTGAATATGGAATTTCTCACATAATCCAGAACAAATGCTCTTTGCTTACTTTCTATACAATTCCAAATTACCATTGTCTCTAACTTGTAGTAGAAGAAACCATCACTTTAATAGAATCCTGATCAGACCTTATTATCTGATTTCCTTCTTCTGCCCTTTCATTCACTAGCAATTGTTGATATTAGTGAAGACATCAAAAATAATAGTCATGCATTCTCCAAGCATGCTACTATACCCAAGATCAGAATCTGAACATTCTAATCCTCATAGTCATAATTACCACTTCTGACAACCATGCTTGAGCATCTAGCTCCATATTCTCAACTCCAAGAATCTTCTAAAACATACCCAACATGTTGTTACGACATCATTTAGAACAACGACTTCATGACACAGAACTCAAACACAATGGTTCTTGAACACACAATTCAAAGGAATTTATTATGCAAAGAAGTCCTTTAAGAAGCTTAAAAAAACACAAGAAGATATCAAAATATCACACCTTCTGAAACTCATTCAGGTTAATACAAGCACATGAACACCATAGAGATAAATAACCTCTCAACAATATCTGAATCAATAGTTCAGATAATAGATTTTCATTTACACCTCAAATAAGTACCCAACTCTCGACAAGGTCTTTATCATAAGTAACATGCACATATTCACAAGATCAGACTTATACCCAACTCCCGACAAGGTATTTTTCATCAGAGGAAAAACTTCCCCATACACTCAGCTGCAGATGATACTCCCTTTCAACAGATGTTTGATCATTTGCTCTGACATCCTTCTTCTTTCCATTTAGCACAAGATGATTCTTCACAACATTCCAGTCTTGGTCAATGACTGGACTTCACACTCCATCATGGTTAGACTTCTCATTTTGGAATCAATTGGGGATCAACAATTCTTACCCCATGCACTTCAACAACAAGCTTCCTTCTAAAGCATAAAACACACATGAGATGATGTTTCAACATCAGATCCGACATCAATCTCAGTCATATGGATCTCACCTGTAACTATGGTACTAGAGACAACACCATAGTAATCCATACATATCTCACAAGAGGATCAACCATCAGTAGTTGATCAACCTTCAAGTCTAGATCAAAACATATGTAGATCACTCACATAACACACCTTAAGAACCGTCTTCTTAAGCACAAACTACAGACTACCTGTCCGACTTTGAGGTGATATATGCCAACCTTCTGCACCTAAATAGGATATTCCCTCTAATAGGTATTTGGACCAGACTTCAACACCAATGCTTTGTATGATCATCAACCCTTTAAACACATTGTCTAGGAGTACTTCTGATTCTCCCAATTCTTCTAGACAACTCAACATGACTGTAAGTTAATCTTCCAGAATAATAACTTACCTCAGATTGATGCATCTCCATTTCATACATCCCTTAGAGTGTCTCTTACACTTTACCAGAACAATAGTTCAATGTTATCGTAGAATTGATAAGACATATCAAGTTTGAGTAAACAACCTCCATCCAGTTTGAGAGAAACACCAGTCAAACCAAGTTGAGAAAAATAAATTCTCAACACACAGATGTCAAGACATTATATCTATCATCCCAAGAATCTATAACTCTATATTAGGGATTCTTCTTCATCAACTGCTATGAACACATTTAGAATCATAAATTCTCCTTCCTAATAGAAGTACACCATGTGATTAGTGCTTACCCATAACTCTTTCTCTATTGTAGCAAAACATAGTTTCACCTGGACAATATCACATACATCTGACTTCTTTGATCATAAGAGACTAGATGACAGAGAGAATGTCCTTTACATATGAACTTGACCTTCATATTCAAGAGACCTAGCTGAGATGACAAAACTCTACTGGAATTAGAGCTCAGCCTCTGCACTTCTACTTGCTTGGATCAGAACTAAACCAAGAAGTTTCCAATGGGTTGACCACCATTCAACCAACCAATCTAAGATGTGTTTTCTGGATAAAAACATCTTAGATACACACCACAGATACCTCCTCTTCCAAATCAGGAGTAGGTTCCATATACATGTGATCACCACACATTTGTCTGGCACCCAAAGTATCTACTATTCAACAGAAAATTGCACACCTGCTGACATGATGTCCTAACATCCTGTAGGACATTCATTGCATTCTCGTGGAAATTAAAACAAAGCTTGGTTTTGAAGCCTAACACTACTTCCAGAAAATAAATAACCCTCAATCACCTTCAAGGTTCAAAAAGAAAAATCCAAGCTCCAGTAATACTAACATCTGCAAGACTCAGAGTCCCTTTCCTAATTAGGTCAATTATTAGGATGACTTTGTGTGTAACCAAAATAAACAACTCTGATCATTCTTCAACAAACTCATCAAAAATGCCTTTATGAGTGGATTTAAGAGATAACACTCAAGTATCATTAAAACCTTCTTAGAGTTTGTTGAGGCTGTCTTGCACATACTATAACATTACACACCAAACCAACCGAGGAGACCAAATCCCAATGCCATTCCTTTTCTTGAGACACAAGGAACAACCAGGGTTACAATAGATACCATGCAACAGAACAAACACCATCTCCTCAACATCCTTCAGGCACAACAAACCCTTGCACACAAACTCCACACTTCAGGTGCACCAATTCAACATAGGTTTGAAAATAAATCAAACCAATAACACAGTAGCTTACCACCAAAGCTACACGCTTGAAAACAACACAAACAAGTCCAATACACACCCTGTCATTAACAATCCACCCTCCACTTCTAGGGACTATTCAAACAACAACATGAACTCTCCAAGTTCAAACAACTTTTTCAGTAGAAACCTTCTACCTTACATATAAACCAGAAAGTATCCCCCATGAATCTCATCCAAAAACAGATAGGATGCATGCTCTGATACCAATTGAAATTCTGGTAAATCAGATCACATATGTCCTATAGGATGTCAAGACATCTATTTCGACATAAACAAACAGGAAAGGTATAAACATTAAAAACCAGTACTAAAAAGCATAAACAACACACATCAATTGTTAACCCATTTCGGAACAACCTTCATACTCTAGAGGCTACCAAGTCAGGGATAAGTCCATTAAAATAGTATTAATTTATAGACTCTACAGAAAACCTCCAGTTCATGGCCTAATCACTTAGTCACTACCATTTCTAGACTTATATCTAAGACTCACATAGATATAAGGTCCTCCTCAATCCCTCTTCAATCACAGACAATGATTAGATCAACAAAACAATTTTGAACAAACCGGAAGACACACTTCCATGACAACACCTAGCCAAGACTCTTGACTAAGAACACAACTTGGAGTTGCTTAAAAATCTTCCTCCAAGAACAATATTGAACCCATTGCTTCATAGCTTTTGTGTGAGAACACAATGACCATCTCACAACTCGAGTGGTTTACACATACCAACTCTCCTAGAGTGTGGCTAACAGACTCAACCCTAATGATTATATCTTTACAATTCTCGGTTGGTTACTTCCTTTAGGTTATAATGCTTCTATTTATAACCTATAACCAAATATATTTGGGCCTTCAAATCACAACTCTTTGGCTGTTTTAAAACTGCAGAAAATTCTGCATAAAAATAGGTCTTTAATCAAATCTTCCTAACTTATCTCCATATTTAGAAAGTCAATGTTCTTCAATATTCTTCTTGACCTACAACTCAGCGCCACGTAGGATAATATTATACCCTCAAAGTATATTCTATTTTTGTGACTTAACAAAATATAACAGTCTAGTTCAGCTTAGGCGCAATCTCGTATGACCCTACATAGGACATCTTGTCGGACTTGTTGTTCCAGATGTTTAAACACTTCAGCTCAACAAGTCCTAAAATAAGATAGGACTTCTCGCTCAACATGTTCCTGTTAGTAAGTTAATACATCATATCTAACATATTGCTTCTATATTAGTTTTACCAAACATAATGCCAATCACATAATTTAGAGAATTAACTAGTTTCACATTTCAAATTATAATCACGTTGCATTCACTATTTCATTTCATTATTATGTTATGGCTATGCAGACTATTCTGATATAGGAGACCAAGTATGGGAATATCCATGTTGTCAATCTTGTATGTGGTATCAGGAACGCATAGACAAACCACGCCATACAACTGTTCCTAAGTTCCATCGTTGCTGCAGGGGTGGAAAAATTGTACTCCCCTTCCTTTAGGAACCACCTCAATGGTTGCAACATCTTCTATATAATAGAGCATGTCCGTAGAGTAAAAACTTCCAGAACAACATTCAAACATACAACTCTATGTTTTCTTTCACCTATCCAGGTATGAAATTCGACACAACATACCCGAAAACATGAGGCCCACCTACTTTAAGACTGCACGATCAAACCTGTCATTGAATAGGTATCCTACTACCGGAAATTGGACATCCTCCCCAATATGTTCAGCTATTTATTTATGAAAGTGACAATGAAGTTGATAACATAATGGAATGTTTTAGGTATTTGTAATTATTTAGAAATACATACTTCGTGTGTCGGCATATTTCCTGTCTGAATGTCTCACATTTTATCTAATATATAGGGACAATAAAGTGGTCCAAAGGGACATTGTCACCAATCTGAAGCTTATGCTAGACGAGTTCAATGTTCATGCAAAAGGCTTTTAGGATGGCAAGGGATGTTTTGAAGGCTAATACTTTCTTAGACTTAAAGCTTAGGCGCATTAGTGATAGACCCGAGGAGGGACGTGTGTACAACAGACCTACGGTATCAGAGGTTGCTACCTTGATTGTTGGAGACATTGATTTTGCTTCTAAAAGAGACATCATCATTCAAGCATGTGATGGTGATTTACAACGAATATACGAGTTTCATCCTGCATATTTAGCATATCAATACCCTCTTATATTTGCGTATGGAGAAGATGGTTATATAAAAATATACTTCACAATTATGAACATGAAAATGAGGTTACCAGGAAAAATTGTCAAAGTATCAAAGATTTCCTTTCTTATCGGTTGCAGCAACGGCGCAACGAGGCAAAATCCTTCACTCGAGACGCCTATTTCACCAGTTCTTAGTTGACGGTTATGCAATGATGGAATCTGAATGAATTAATTGGTTGAGGGATAATCAATTAAAGTTAAGAGTTGGGAAATATAATAAGTTGAATAATCAATGTGGTGGTGGTGAGCCCAATCAACCACCAAAGTGCAGAAAATGTGTAGTATTACCATCTACTTTTATTGGTATCAAAAGATACATGGATAAACTATATTTTGATGGTATGGACATTTCTAGTAGGTTGGGATTCTCTGGTTTATTTGTTATATTTACTTGCAATCCCTCTTGTCTAAAAATCACACGTGCATTATTTGGCACTGGATTAAAGCCGCACGATGGACCTGATATTATTACCAAAGTTTTCAAAATCAAGTTTGACGAACTCATGAATGATATTACAAAATGTAAGAACAATAAGTGTTTCGACATCTGGCCTTAAGATTTTGATGATAACTTTTATTGGTATCATAAAGAATAATTGTATACTCTAATGGTTTCATTCTAGTGTGTAGCTACTGCTGTAATGTTCTAACTCTAATATCAAGGCATGTGATATCATCAGGTTCTGAACATAAACACTACTGGAAGAAAACATGTGGTTATGTGTTAGAGTTGAAGTCAAGATTCTAGAAATCGTCGTATGCAAAGGTTCTTAGGAACATTAGTACAAGAGGTTATGATCGTGACTTTATGGTTAAGCTTTGGAGGCCTTCTAAATATTTGATTCTGTGTGTTCCAAGTTCTGAAGATTATGAAGACGAGGTTCTGCTAAACAAGTTCTGATGATCTGAAGAAAAACAAGTTCTTACGACCAAGTGTTGAAGACTCTGAAGACAAGGTTCTGATGGGACAAGTTCTGAAGACTCCAAGACTTAGGTTTAAAGACTTAAGAGTGATTCTTCTACTATGAGCTTCAGACATTCAAATTATCTGAAGCCTCTGAAGATTAGAAGAAGTTCAAAATGTTTAGCGTGTGATGGTGTACAAAAGGTACAAAAAGTGCTTTGTGACCTCTACCCTCTAGTGTGGCGTAAGGACATTCCTTTAGTACTGTATTTCCAACCACTCTTATTATGACCGTTGGGAACAAACAAATAGATTTCCAATTTCCTTTCTACCCCTTCAACGGATTCTTTTACAAGCTATAAAAGGAAGACTTGGAAGCTGAAGAAAAGCAAGAATCAACATCAAACAAAAGTCAACCAAATTAAATCAAGCTCAAACAAAACTACACCAAAACATTGTGCAACTCTTTAGATAAATCTTATGTGTATAGTTTTGTAAATAGGCAAGGATTTGTTGATCGTATCTTGTTGTAAAACACTTAGGTGTCTTTCTTTGTACTAAAACGTTTGTGTAATCTGCTTAAAAGAAGAAAGCTGTAATAAACTGAAAGTATTCAACTGTTGTTGATTGATTCCTTGAGTGACCAAGTGAAGGTCTGATCTCAAGAAGACTCTTGTTGTGGCTCGAGTGGATTTTCTATAACGGTCGACTGACTTATTAGGGGTTCCAATAAGGTTGATTTGACTTATTGTGGGTTGTCTGTAGTCAGTTTGGTTATAGTGGATTAAGTCCTTGTTGAAGGAAAAATCACCTTGAGGGGTGGACTGGAGTAGCTTAGTTAACAGTGAACCAGGATAAAAATAATTGTGTTCATTTATTTTTATGTTCTAAGTTAACTTGGTCTTTCATCAACAAAAATATTTAAAATTATTTCTGGTGAAACCCAATTTAAACCCCCTTTCTTGTGTTTCTCACACCTTCAATTGACATCAGAGCTCTGGTTATGGTATTGATAGTTATCAAATACTTAATTGTCTCAGATAAATATCCAGACAAGTTTTTCTTTGAAGAAACATAATGGTTGAACCCACACGAACTAATGCTACTTCAGATTTAAACGATAAAAGCTAAAATGTAAAACCTCTCATCTTTGGTGGAGAAAAGTTTGAATGCTGGAAAGATAGACTAGAAAGCTTCTCTCTAGGTCATGATGTTGATCTTTGGGATATGGTAGTTGATGGCTACGTACCTCCTACAGATGCTACTAGAAAAGAGATAGTTAGGAGAGCTATGACTGATCAACAAAAGAAAGAATATAAGAATCATCATAAAGTAAGAACTATCTTGCTGAATACGATTTCTTATACTGTGTATGAGAAGGTCACAAATAAAAACTCTGCTAAGTCTATATTTGACTCTCTTAAAATGACTCATGAAGGAAATGATCAAGTCAAATAAACCAAGGTACTGGCCTTGATTCATAAATATGAAGCCTTCAAGATGGAGGATCATGAAAGCGTTGAAGTCATGTTTTCAATATTTCAAACCTTGGTTGCAAGACTGGGAGTTCTGAACAAAAGCCATTCAACGGTAGATCATGTGAAGAAGATTTTATCAGAAGCTTGCCATCCAAATGGAGGCCTATAGTAACTGCACTCAAGCTTGCAAAGGATCTGAACAACACTTCTCTAGAAGAACTGATAAGTTCTTTAAGAAGTCATGACATTGAGCTAGAACAAGATGAACCGCAAAAGAAGATAAAATCTACTGCGCTCAAGTCCATCAAGAAATGTGAGAAGTCCAAAGCTCTTCAAGCAGAAGAGATAGAGGATTCAAAAGAAGATTTTGATGATGAAGAAGATGAGTTATCTCTGCTTTCCATATGGGTTAATCATCTCTGGAAGAGAAATCAAGGCAGCAGGTTCATAACTTCAAGGAGGATTGGAGGTCGCTTCGAATTAACTTATGGTTAAAAGAAGTCTATTGGCAACGAAGTCAATTATTATGAGTACAATGAGCCAGGATACTACAAGCATGAATGTCCTAAGCTTCTAAAGGATATTCCAAAGAAGAAAGCTCTCAAAGGGAAAAAAGAAAGGGCTAATGGAAACATGGGATGATTCAGGCTCTTCTGCCTATGACTCAGAAAGAGAACATGCTAACATGGTACTGATGGCTTGTGCTGGAACATCAAGTGAAGTAATCCCTCCAGAAGATGAAATTGATTCAGAAACTGGAGAAATATTCTACAAAGAGGTATTCTCTGATTGTACTCATTCTGAATTAACATATTCCTTAGTTAAAATTCTAGAAAAACATGATTTACTCAAGATTCAGTTCAAGGATCTCAAAAAGACCCATGAATTTGTATCTGTTGAAAACAGTAAGCTTAAGGAAGAAATATTTGTTTTAAATGAAGAAAACTTTTTATTAAAAGATGAAAACTCTACCCTTAAAGGCACGTGAACTCTTTTAGAAGCCTCTGAAAGTTCTGATGAAGTCATTAAGAAATATGACAAAGCTTTCCAAAATTTTCTAGCTAAGAGCATAGGGAGAAGCATGCTAGCTTCTATAATCTATGGTTGAAGCAGAAATGGAGTTAAAGATATTGGTTATGATCCTCATGAAAATTCTAAATCTAATAAGGAAAACATACCAACCACTTTACATTCTTATTTTGTGTATGTTGGGTTTGTGCCAAAAGAAGAAGGAAAAAATGAAGAGAAATCTTATTCTAAATCCGATGATAATCAATTGGCTAAACCAAATAGTTTTAACACTTGTAAATATGATTATTCTACTGCTGAAACCAAAGTTGTTCATAACTCTGGTAGAACTAACAAGAAAGGACCCAAGAAATTTTGGGTACCAAAAGATAAGATAATCTATGTTTCAAACATCCTTAGCAATGTAATTGAAACACCTGTCTTGGTATCTGGTCTCTGGTTGCTTGCAACACATGATGGAAAAAAGGGCATATGTTCCAAAGCCTGGAACTTAATCCTGGAAATGTCATGGGTTTAAAGTTGATCTAATAATGAAAAATCATAGACTTCTAAACAATAGATCAATGGACATGAATGCAACTTGCAAAGTTCAAGGATAAGCCACACTCAATATTCTCTATCGTTTGCACTCAAGAAAATTGGAGTTGCTAAGATAAAGATTCCATATGAAGATTCCTATTCAAAATCTGAAAGCAATATAACTATTACAAAAGTACAGAAAGTAAAGGAATCAGAAGATGCATAACGAGAAATTTCTAATGTTGAAACTCCTTTGAAAAAGGCTCAAACAAGTCCATCACATTCTGAAGAACTGATTTTGAGGAATATCACTAAACACACTTATGATGATAAAATAACCTCTAAAGAAAAGCTCATGGTATGACTACAACAAGGTAAGTATTTAAATGCTTATTATTACCATCCTTTGCAATGTATGACTTTTTAATCTAATGATGCTCACTTCTATTAATAGTACTTAAGGAAGAAAAATGTATTGCTTCTATCTTCTAGTAACTAAAGAGTTTATAACAATTAAATGTGTTGTAAAAAATAGAAAGGGTTTTTGCTTTAATTTAATACATTTTTCCTTTCTAAGCCATGTCTAACAATTGATGTGATACGTTGAGAAGTGGAACGATCTTGAGAATAAGTGATTTTTTTAATTTACTCAATGTCATATTCTTGCTCTATTCAAAAAAATTTGTAATTACTTCAAAAGGTGTTTTAAAACCATTTCACACCCTTTATCATTCTCTTTACCACACTATTTAAATCACTTAGACCCAAACTCTCGAAAACCCTAAAAATCCCTCAAATCGTATTTGCTCTTCCTCATCGATGGCATCTCAGCAAATAATTGCTAATTTGGATCTATCACCGTCTGAGCAACATCCCAAAGTATTTCTTTCTACCCCTGTGAATGAATTGGTAGTTCTTGTTGAAGCTTTGGTGGATATCAGAAATCTTGTTGCAAACGATTTTGACCTACATGATGTCGTTAGCTTTCAAAAAATGGGCAAACTACTTTGATTGTTTCCACGGGCCAGTCTTCACTAATCTAGTTAAAGACTTTTGAATAAACGCGCATGTCTCTGTAAGTGGACATGTGTTTTCGAGCGTCCATGGGAAGAAGATCTCTATTATAGAAGAAGACATAGCCATGCTCTATAGTCTTGATAAATCAAGATCTACTCTGAATAACATGTCAACAGAAGTCTACAAGAAATATGGTATAGTTAATGTTATCTATCAGAAAGTGGGATAAGGAACAAAAGGCAAAATTTATGTTTCCTAAACTAAGGGGTTGGTTTAGAATCTTTCTGGGTAGTTTCACTCACCGTTGTCCAACAAAATATCCTGATCATGTTAATACTAACTAGAAGTATCTTCTGCATGCCATTGAAACCTCTGAGAGAATTAACCTTCCAACAATTCTCTTCAATCATCTGAAAACCACAGTTACTGAATCAAGGGATAGAGGATCCAAAAAGAAGTTGAAAATCCCTTTTGGAAGACTTATTTTATAAATTCTTGTTGAAAGTCATCTTTTTGACTCTCTGAACACTCAAGATTCAAATGTGATCATATGAGCCTCCATAAACAGTATTACCCTTAGATATGTTGGTATGAAAAAGGAGAAGAAATACAGGATCCTGAGGAACCAAGTTCATCAGATTTAAAGGAGAGACAAATTCTGGTGTTAGGATTTCCAAACTTTATGCTTGATCGATCATCAATTATCAATGATAAGCCTCGCATTGCTCCCACTCCAAAGAGAAAAAGAAAATTGGCTAAAGAATCAAAGGCTAGAGAAGACAATGTAGCTCCCAAGAAAACAAAGGTAACTAGAAGACGTGTTCTGATGCTTGAGAGATCAGATAACTCTGAACCCTCTAAGGTTTCTAGGAGGTTGCTAGAATTTCAAAAGGATTTCATGCTCTCTCCAGAGTTAGAGTTTCTAAAATAGAATTTAATGAACATCCAGTTGCCTCTAACCAAGAAGATTAAAAAACCACAGACGCTACTACCTCTATTCCTACAGAGCCTCAGTTAAAACTAACCTCTTTTGAACCTCTATATCCATACTCCTCCTTCATTTATCCTAAGGAAATAAATATTAACTCTCCTACATCCAACCATTTCTCCTAGTCTACAGAAGGTCTTGTTGAACATCAAGATGTTCCCCTATCTGAAGAAGAAATCCTAAAGATTATTGATATTCCTGACTGGGATCCTTGTCTATATGCCATGAAACCCTTGGTATACTTTTCCAAAACATACATTTAACACATTCCTTTAAACGAATTACTGTACCATTTCAGAGTGCGTGTAAAAAATGCTCTAAAACTGGTAGAAAGAAGAACCCTAACTAGCATAAATCCAGAGGAAGTTAAAGTTACTTGGAAGTTATTCAGATATTGGCTCAAAAGAAACTCCAGAATCATGGAATCTTATGGTCTTGTTGAAGCTTCCAAGAAGCACAAAGCCTGGGAAGAAGCCACTGCAGCAGAGGTTCTCTTCTTACCTGCTCCAAAACTAGAAGTTGTGCTTGCCTTAGAAGCAATCCCGTCATCTGGTACTTCTGGTACCGCGTTAGCAGTGGTTTACTTTCAACCTTCTTGCTATGAAGTGAAGCATGCTATGAACATTGAAAAGGAAATCAATGGGCTGAAGGAAACTTTGGAAAAATTCCAAGAGACCAATCAGCGTATCCAAGAATGTTTGGACAAAAATGAATAAAAAATGTTGCTCAATCAACTTCCTTCAATCAGATGACTGAGATGTTGAAGCAGTTGATGGAAAAGCTTAGCAAAGAGTCTTAGGATTAGACTTTTGTCTTAGAACTTAAGATTTCTTTTCTTCTATTTCTAAAAAAATTGTATCTCTTAAACTATTTTTTATGAAGTTTTAACTGTTTGTTTGTTATCTTCAAAGTTTATTTTTCTGTCTCCTTATTACCTTTTTGATTTATGACAAAGGGTGAGAAAGTAAAACGATTTTGATAATACTTATTCTCAGAATCTCAAACTCAAACATATATAATGTTGTTGCTACTAACTGTTTGTTTAATCTTTCAATCCAAGAACTTTGAATAAGTTCACTAAGTATTCTAAGACAAGTTAAATATGAAGATCTTGTTGTCTAAAGTTAAGAACCTTATGGATGAAACCAAATCTGATTTCATATATAAGAAGTTGTACACTTTGTGAATATGTGTATATTAAAATGGATGTACCAAACACAATTCAGAAGTTATAAACTTACTGAAAGTAAGGTAATCTTGCTTGATATCATATTGTTCAGAAGTTCTGAACTTTCTGAAAGTATGGAATTCATACTTAAAGCTTCAGAAGTTGTGATCTCCTGAAAGAAAGTCAAGTCAACATTCAGACGCATGCTCTAGTATAGAGATGCCACTCAGAAGATATGCTCTGATACGTGTGCTTCTGTAACATATTCTTCTGCAACGTATGTTGTATTCAGAAGTTGTGAACTATCTGAATGTGTGATATATTAGAATATATCATGTCAAACGCTGATGCTTAAGAAGTAGTGAACTTCTCCAGAAGTATAGTGTTTTTATGGGGATATTATAATCAAGAAATAGAAGTGCTGATACATGATGCGTGGCATTATTCAATCCGGCTCAAAATAAAGTTTTGATTCTTCATCAAGTTCTGATAGTAACCATGTTCTGAGATGAAGACCAGGTGTTCTAGTCACACTCTGATGAGTTGTTTTAGGGAAGTGTTCCCTCTCTATTTCTATGTTCTGAAATCTCAAAATTTATTTTGTGAGTCATGGACTCAGGGGGAGACTCTGAGCAAGCATAAATGAAATTTTAGGATTAACAGATTCAGAGGGAGCTGCGAGCTTAAATATGAATTTGTCGATTATGGTGATTACCCTGTATAAATTGTTCTATTAAAATATATGGTTTTTGTCATCATCAAAAAGGGGGAGATTGTAAGAACAAGAAGTGTTTCTACGTCCGGCCTTAAGATTTTGATGATAACTTTACATGGTATCATAAAGAATAATTGTATACTCTAATAGTTTCGTTCTAGTGTGTAGCAACTACAGTAATGTTCTAACTCTGGTATCAAGGTGTGTGACGTCATCAGGTTCTGAACATAAACACTACTAGAAGAAAACATATGGTTACATGTTACAGTTGAAGTCAAGATTCTGGAAACCGTATTATGCAATAGTTCTTAGGAATGTTAGTACAAAAGGTTATGCTTGTGACTTTATGGTTAAGCTTTAGAGGCCTTGTAAAGATTTTCTTCTGTGTGTTTTAAGTTCTGAATATTATGAAGACGAAGTTATACTGAACAAGTTTTGATGATCTGAAGAAAAACAAGTTCTTACGGCCAAGTGCTGAAGACTCTGAAGAAAGGTTTCTGATGAGACAAGTTCTGAAGACTCCGAGACTTAGGTTCTAAGACTTAAGAGTGATTCTTCTACAAAAAGCTTCAAAAATTCAAATTATCTGAAGCCTCTGAAGACCAGAAGAAGTTTAAAATGGTTAACGCGTGATGGTGTACAAAAGGTACGAAAAGTGCTATGTAACCTCTACCATCTAGGGTTGCATAAGGGAAATCCTTTAGTACTGTATTATCAACCACTCTTATTATGACCGTTGGGAACAAATAACATGATTTATGATTACCTTTCTACCATGTGATACGGTGGCAGAACCGACTGTTTTGAAAATGCTGGTTTACGTTTTGTATTCACAAAATGTCGCGGTAAGCAAGAGTTACCACCGACTTTTATTTTATCCAACCGGAAAGGAAAAAAAGCACAGAAAAAAAAATCCTTTTTCGAGATTTTGAGTACGAGGGTAGATTATAGAAAGGGAAGGTGTTAGCACCCTTTCTATCATGGCTTTCCATGGGCTCTTAGGTACTTGCTCATCTTTTAAAATATCTTGTGTGTGTTTGTTTTGAAAAGTTTTGTTTTACTTCATTTTAACCCTTATTTCTGTCCTCAAAAGTGTTACGAAGTGTGTTTTTGAAAACTTTGTTTGAAAAGTGTAAGTGTAAAAAGTTTGATTTTGAGCAAGTGCCTACTAGCATCTACCTACTCGAAAAAGGATTGTATCTATTCTCGTTTCCTTTAGACAGCGCTATCTTACTATTGAGAAATAGGTAGCACCGTTGTTGGAGTTTGTAAGGGTCAATTCGTAAGGGACGTACGATCACTAAAGTAATGTTAGGACGACTTAGTAATAACCCTAAAGTCTTAAGATCATATTCGAGGTATCATTTCCGAGGCAACATTTCCGAGGCAACATTTCCGAACGGGACATTTGATCTTCGTTTAGAGAGGAGGGCAACCACTAAGACACCCTATACTTAATGATCGTTTACCGAAGGCAACCGAAATGAGAGTATACCCTAAGAGTGCGCATGCGCGAGTGATTTGATTTCAGTTATTATCTTTGCACATTAGGGTTTTCTAGCCATTTTAAATTATCATGCAATCTTGTCATACAATCCTATTAACATACATCTAAACAGTTAATATTTGCGAGAATTAAAATGCGGGAAAGTAAAACCTACGCTATTACAAGGCTTCGGGGTAGGGATTAATTACATAGCCAAAAAAACCCGTAAAAGACGATAAATAAAGAAAATCCTAATTTAAACTATTACGTATCGTGGACAGTTACATTAATATTGCAACAAAATAATAAACGCGCACGATGAAACGAATGCAAAATAATTAGGGTTTTGACCCCAACTAAACCTAATTGTTATTTAAAAGAAAAATCATTTTTTCGTCGTTTTTGTGTTATTTGAGAAAATAAAGCTCTATTGAATAAAAATAACCTAATCACTAATTAATTTTAATTAAGAAAAATAATTAAATTAACCTATTTTTTGTATTTTTTTATTTTGAGAAAGAAATAAAAATTAAATCAAAAGTTAACCCTAATTTTTCTAATTGATTTTAATTATAAAAAAAGTTAGAATTACCCTAGATTAAACTAAACTAATATTAAATTAAATTTGATAAAATAAAATCTAATTCTAATTTTTGTGAAACTCTTGATTTTATGATTTTTTTGTGTGAAAAATTAATTAGCTTGTAAATTAAATGAATAAAGAAAATTAAAAGAAAAAAGAAATAAGAAAAGAAATATAGAGAAAGTTAGTAATGGGCCTCTGATATTAGCAGAAAGGGGGAGGGGGGGTGCAGTTTGCAATTCTGAGCTCAACAAGCTCTTGGCCCCTTTGACCCAGGCGCATGGTGGACCTTCATTGGAAAGCCTTGGATCTACAGCCTTGATGGATGGGACGGCCAGATCTGGATAGTACACGATGGATGCCTTGCCATATGATACACTGGATTACCTTGAAAATATTGAGAAAATAAAATGCACACGTCTGTGATCGAACCCAGGACGTGTGTGTAGGATCAAGCGCTTACCACTGATCTAAAAGCAATTGCTTGTAGCCAAGGTGCTACTCTATTTCCTTATAGAGAATCTAACAAGGGGCCTACCTGGCCCACCTAACACACCTGTGTAGGCGCCCATGGGGGATGTTAAGCCCTTCGAATCCCTAAGGTTGACGCTGGATATTTTAATCCAACAATCTCCCCCCCAGTGTCAGCCGGGGGGATTCGAACCCATGACCTTGCTCTGATAGATTCTAACCTGGCGACTAGAACAAAGGTTTCTGTATAATATATCCCCTCTTGCTGAATATAACCTTGTGATACCAGTCGTGCTTTGTTTCTGATGACTTCACCTTGTTCGTCCAGTTTGTTTCTGAACACCCATTTTGTACCAATGACGTTGAATCCTTTTGGTTTGGGAACCAAATCCCATACGTCATTTCTGGTGAATTGATTTAGCTTCTCTTGCATTGCCAGAATCCAGTCATTGTCCAAAAGTGCTTCATCAATTGTTGTTGGTTCAATAAGAGAAACCAGTCCCATGAGAGACTCTTCAGAATTTCTGAAAGTAGATCTTGTTCTGATTGGATCTTCCTTCCTTCCTACAATTGTTTCTTCTGGGTGATCAATGCTGCTTCTGGATGGTCTTTTCTGGAGTTGATCAACTGAAGGTGCTGGATTGCTTGTAGTGACTCTTTCTGATGTTGAGGGAGTGTCTCTGATGAGAGCCTCTGATGAGTTGTATTCAGTACCTGTGAGTTCAACTTCCATACCTGCAAGGAATTTATTCTGCTTTGACTTTTGAGAGTCAAGCTTATCATTAAACCGAACACTGATTGACTCTTCAACAATCTGTGTTTCTGTATTTTATAATCTATACCCTCTTGAGTGTTCAAAGTATCCTAACATAACACACTTTTGTGCTTTAGAGTCAAACTTGTTCAGATAATTTTTTGTATTCAAAATAAAACATGTACATCCAAATGGATGGAAATAAGAAATGTTGGGCTTTCTGTTCTTCCACAATTCATATGGAGTCTTTTCTAGAATAGGTCTTATGGAGATTCTATTCTAAATGTAACACGCTGTGTTTATTGCCTCTGCCCAGAAGATCTTAGAAACGTTAGTCTCGTTGATCATGGTTCTGGCCATTTCTTGCAATGTTCTGTTCTTTCGTTCTACAACTCCATTTCGCTGGGGAGTTATAGGACAAGAGAAATCATGTAGAATGCCTTTTTCATTAAAGAATAATTCAAAATCTTTATTTTCAAATTCTCCACCATGATCACTTATGAATTTGACGATTCTAAGATCATTTTCATTTTGAACTTGTTTGCAGAAGGTAACAAACACAGAGTGTGACTCGTCCTTGTGTCTTAAGAACTTTACCCATGTCCATCTGCTATAGTCATCTACGATTACTAACCCATACTTCTTGCCACTGACTGAAGCAATTTTTATTGGTCCAAATAAGTCAATGTGCAGAAGTTCTAATGGCTTAGAGGTGGAAACAACATTTTTGGATTTGAAAGCAGGTTTTGCAAACTTGCCTTTCTGACATGCTTCACACAGAGCATCTGAATTGAAATTCAAGTAGGAAGTCCTCTAACCAGATTGAGTTTGTTAATCTGAGATATTATTCTCATACTAACATGTCCCAATCTTCTGTGCCAGATCCATTGCTCGTTATTAACAGACAGTAGACATTTTACATTCTGACTTTTCAGTTCAGAAAGTTTGATTTTATAAATGTGTTTTTCCTCTTTCCATTAAATAGGATAGTCCCATCTTTCTGACTAACAACTTTGCATGAATTTTGATTGAAGATCATATCATAACCGTTATCACTTAATTGACTTATGGATAACAGGTTATGCATTAATCCATCAACTAATAAAACATTACTTGTAGAGGGAAGATTTTCATTACCTACTATTCCAGAGCCAATGATCTTTCCTCTCTGATTGCCTCCAAATCCCACGTGGCCTCCAGGCTTAAGTTCTAGGCTTTGGAACATATGCCTTCTTCCCGTCATGTGTCGTGAGCAGCCAGAGTCCAGGTACCATGATTGGTGTCTTTGCTTTGCTGCTAAAGATATATGCCACATGTATGATTTTATCCTTAGGTACCCACATTTTCTCGGGTCCTGATTTGTTAGTTTTACCAAAATTCTGATTGAATTTTGGTTTGACAAAATAATCACTACTTGTGTATTTTATGTCGTGTGTGTACCCATATATAAAGTGTGAATCAAGTGGAGTGCGTTTTATAACTAAGTCCATGGCATTTTTTGGTGTAGGTACCTTACCTTGATATCCTATCCCTTTTCTTCCATTTCTGCTAACTCCATAGATCATTGATGCCATCTTGCTTCTGTCTATGTTTTTAGCTAGAAACTTCTGAAAGCTGTGATCATACTCTTTGATGATCTCATCAGCATTGCTGGGAGTTTCAGGGATTGTTTCCTTCTGAGAGTTTTGCAACTGGTTTTCTAATTTTGATATTTTTTCTTTTAACTCAGAATTCTCCAATCTGAGACTCTCAGTCTTATCAGAGTCGGAAGCAAGATCCCTTTTCAGGTTTCTGAATTTGACTCCGATCTGCTGATACCTTTCCAGAATTTCATTAAGGCTTTCAGCAAGTTCAACCTTAGTAAAGTTTATAGTAAAGTCAGGGAATACCTCTTTTGTGTCTGATTCTGAGTCTGAACCAGAAGCTTCACTGTCTTTAGATACGTTTTCCATGAGTGCTATGTTTGCTCTTTCATCATCTGATTCTGAGTCAGCTTCAGATGTGTCAGAATCATCCCATGTAGCCATGAGACTTTTCTTCTTTTCCTTGATAAACTTCTTTTTGGGCTTCTCCTTCTGAAGCTTTGGGCAGGCACTTTTGTAGTGCCCTTTCTCGTTACATTCATAGCAGATGATGTCTTTGTTGTTTGGCCTTTTGTATCCTGAAGAACCTTCAGATCTTCTGTGTCTAGAGGAGGATTCTGACCTTCTGTATCTGGAGGAAGATTCATTCTGATTTTCTGATCTTCTGGGATTCCTGAACTTCCTTTACCTCTGCTTCCACAGTTGGTTCCCCTTCATGGAGAGGAGATACAGTTCATCTTCTTCTGATGAGGATCCATCAGAGGTTTCTTCCACAACCTGCAAAACTTTGGAGTCAGATTTTATGTTAGATTTTAAAGCTAATGGCTTACCTTGATTTTGAGGTTCATCTGCTTCTAGCTCTATCTCGTGACTTCTGAGGGAGCTGACAAGTTCCTCCAGAGAGATTTTGTTGAGATCTTTGGCTAACTTAAGCATTGTGGCCATTGGCCTCCACTGTTTTGGCAAGCTTCTGATGATCTTCTTAACATGATCATCAATAGAATACCCTTTGTCAAGAACTTTTAGACCAGCAACAAGAATTTGAAATCTTGAAAACATAGTTTCTATTGATTCACTATCTTCCATCTTGAATGCCTCATACTTCTGGATGAGCGCAAGGGCTTTGATTTCTTTGACTTGAATGTTGCCTTCATGCGTCATTCTCAAAGAATCAAACATATTCTTGGCAGTTTCTCTGTTTGATATTTTTTCATATTCTGAGTATGAGATGGCGTTAAGGAGAATTGTTCTGGCCTTGTTGTGGTTTCTGAATTCACGCTTTTGCTGATCAGACATCATTTTTCTTTCTATCTTCTGACCACGTCCATCCACTGGATGCGTGTATCCATCAGTCACCATGTCCCACAGATCAGCATCATGGGCCAGAAAGAAACTCTCAATTATGTCTTTCCAGTAATCAAAGTTCTCTCCATCAAAGACTGGAGGCTTGCCACTGAATTTGTCCCTTTCTTCATTGTTGTCATTGCTGATGTTTTGACTTGGTCCTGCCATAGTGTTTTTCTGACGCTGGATCTTGTACTGACACAGTTAAGTGTTTAAGCTCAGAACCAGGCGCTCTGATGCCAATTGAAGATGTGAAAAACACAAGAAGGGGGGAGGGGGGGGGGGGGGGTGAATTGAAAACTTAGATCAAAAACAGCTTAATGACACAGTATTTTATCCTGGTTCGTTTGATCTCAAACTACTCCAGTCCACCCGTCAAGGTGATTTCGCCTTCTCTCCAACGAGGTCTTAATCCACTAATCTCAAAAGATTACAACAGCTACTTTAACAACTGTTAAAGTCTTATTGAGTACAACCACAAACCGATTAATCTCAAGGAAATCTTTTACAAATGATTGAACAAGAATGTGTTGGTGTTTTCTAACAAAACAGTTTATCACAACTGTGATAATTACACAGGTTAAGCTTAGAATAAAATAAATTTGCTAGAGCTTGAATATGCGTGGTTTTGAGTTCTCTGAAAATTGATGAGTGCGTACGTACGTGCTTCTTTCACAAGCAGACTTGTTTATATAGGCAAGGCAAAGACGTTGTCCATAAAGCAAGTTTAATGTTAATAACACACTCTCCTTTTGTAGAAGATCTTGTCTGAAGAAAGCCGTTGGCATTAATTCTGTCTTGAATAATCAGTAATGCTTCAGAGTCTTCTATCCTTAATTGCGTATGACGCTTCCGAATATTGATGACTTGGTTGATATGTCTTTGTTCAGAATCAGGGTTGTTGTAGTTTAACCGCAGGTTTTGGTCACCAATCTTCAGCGTATGATCTGATAACTTCAGCGTGAAATTCTTTAGCTTATCTTCTGATGCTGATCCCATCAGAACTTCTACATATATAAAACATTTTTAAGGAGCATATTTGTGTTGTGTATATATGCTTTGTATTAATTTATTCTTTGTATTTGTTATCATCAAAACTCTAATCAAGGGTTGTAGAATCAAACTATGTTAATAAAGGCATCACTCTGTATCAGTTGGATATCAAAAGTGCTTTTTTAAATGGCTTGTAGAAGAAGAGGTATACGTGCACCAACCCCCTGGTTTTGAAAGTTCCAAAAATCCAGAATATGTTTTCAAACTAAAGAAGTCACTCTATGGTCTGAAACAAGCTCCCAGAGCTTGGTATGAAAGACTAAGTAACTTCCTGTTAGAAAAGGAATTCACCAAAGGGAAAGTGGAAACAACCTTGTTCTGTAAGACAGTTAAGAATGACATATTAGTGTGTAAAATTTATGTTGACGACATCATATTTGGATCCACTAAACCCTCTCTGGGAAGAGAGTTTGCTAAATGTATGCAGGCAAAATTTGAGATGAGCCTAATGGGGGAACTAAAATTCTTTCTGGGCATTCAGATAAACCAAACCCCAGAAGGAACTTACATTCATCAGAGCAAATATGCCATAGAACTTCTGAAGAAATTTGATCTCTCAAAATGTAAGCCCTCAAGGATTCCAATGCATCCCACATGCATTCTGGAAAAAGAAGAGGTAAGCAAAAAGGTAGAACAAAAGGTCTACAGAGGTATGATTGGTTCTATTCTCTATCTGACGGCTTCAAGGCCTGACATTCTATTCAGTGTTTGCATTTGTGCTAGATTCCAATCAGATCCTAGAGAATCTCACTTAACAACAGTTAAGCGAATTTTCAAGTATTTGAAAGGTACTGCTAATCTGGATTTGTTTTATAGAAAATGAAATGATTACAGCTTAGTAGGATACTGTGATGCTGATTTTGATGGAGACAGAGTAGAACGTAAAAGCACTTCTGGAAGCTTCCAGTTTCTGGGAGAAAATCTGATCTCATGGTCTAGCAAAAGACAATCCACAATAGCTCTATCAACAACAGAAGTTGAATACATAGCAGCAGCTGGATGTAGCACGCAAATGCTCTAGATGAAAAGTCAACTTGATAACTTCAATATATTTGAGAGTAACATCCATATCCTCTGTGACAATACTTATGCTATTTGTCTCAGTAAAAATCCTATCATGCATTCTAGGGCTAAGCATATAGAAATAAAACATCATTTTATTAGGGACTATATTCAGAAAGGGATTCTTAATTTAAAATTCATTGACACAGACCATCAATGGGCTGATGTCTTTACAAAACCTCTTTCTGAAGATAGGTTTAACTTCATTCTGAATCATCTCAGCATGAAGCTTTACCCAAAATAAACTGTTTTATTTACATATCTTAACCTTCAGAATTTTGGTTATTTTCTGTGAACTGCTGATCAACCTGCCTTCAGAATTTTAGAAGTACAGATTGTATCAGAATCTATCCATGAAGATCTGAGCGTTTCATTTCAAGGATATAAGTGTGATGTTCACGTAAGCAAACAGTTGTCATCTGTTCATCAGATACCTTCTGAGGCTAAACATACGTTCACTTTTCTGAAAGGTCAAAAGCGCTGATTGGGTGCATTGAGACACATGTCATGGGTAACCGTTCCAATATCTTTCTGAATCCCCTAAAATCAGCTGTCATTAATGCTTATAATCATTACTAATTATTTCTCTCTCTTGCAGTTTATGTTTTCAAAAATCTATTTAAACACAAATTTCACTCTTCACACTCTTTCACTTTTACTCTCTCAATACACTCTAATTGCTTTCTGCTCATACTTTCAAAACCCCTTTATTTTCTTCTCAAATTTCTTGTGTGAACATGGCTTCCTCAAGCGTCCAAAATACCAGTTCTCAGAGAAATGATTCTATGGAACAATATGAAGAACCGTTCAGAACTCTTCTCACGCCCATTGACAACCTTGAAGTTCTTTCAGAACTGATTGTAGATTTTGAAAGTCTTCAAGAAAATGGATTCAATCTCTCTGAAGAGGTAAATGCTCAAGGATGGAACAAGTATTTTGACCGTCTTCTAGGTCCAACGTTTCCAATTCTTGTGAAGGAATTCTGGATTCATGCTTCATCCTCCAACCATCAAGTTACTTCGTATGTAATGGGGAAGAAGATAGTAATTACTGAAGACCTAATTGCAAGACTGATAGGCTACAATGGTGGTGGCGTAAGGTGTATAGACATGGATGAAAGATGTGCTGATGTTGCTTCAATTGCAAGAGAAATTTTCACTCTGGGTCTTCCCTCCAGCAAGATAAGGGATCTGAAGGATCATCACAGAATATGGTCTTAGATAATTCTGGGATGCATCAACCACAGGAAGCCAACCAGCTCTCTTGACTACATAAACATTGATCAACAATTTCTGATCTACTTTATCTCCAAGAAGACTAAGGTAAATCTGGCTCACTTGCTATTTAATCATCTGAGGACCAGTGTCAAAGAGACTAGAGAAGATGAGCGTAACAAAAGGGATTGGATACCCCTTGGAAGACTCATATTAGATATTCTGACAGAGAATAGGCTGATAGAGCATCTAACAGAAGCACAGGAAATTAGCTCTCTAGAGGCAACTGCTGGGAAGCCTTTGAATGCAAAGAATCTGAAAAAGATGAAAATTATTGAGAACATCAAGAAGGAACTCAATGTTAATTCCTTTGCAACCATTACTTCCAGAAGAATTCCTCTGGATGATTTTCCTATGTTCTCAGAGATTGATTCCAAGCCTGAGATTATTGTTAGATATTTGGATGCGTGCAAGGCAGATGGCATTGCACCAGGGTTAAATATTCAGGACTTGCAATAGGCGGCACCAGAAGTTATCTTGAAGAAGAACTAGAAAAGGAAGGCAGCAACAGAAGGATCATCCCAGCAGACTCCAAAAGCTGCTAAAAAGAAAGGTAATCCTTCTTCTGTAACTGTTTTAGAATCAATTACTATATCAACATCTGAACCCTTACCTACCCAATCATAAATTCCTACCCCACAATTGTTTGATGATTTTGACATAGGGTTTGACCCCTCAGAAACTCTAAGTCCTAAAGAAACTCACTCCCTACCTATCAATCCAAATACTGAATCAACTCAACCAGAACTTGCAAAAGTTCTATCAGATATTGAATCTTTTGACCAAAATATTTCTGCTCCCATACCAGAAAATCCAAACTCCAAAACCACTTCAGAAGCTCCACAACCAGATATTCCTCTCTCTCCACGACCAGAAATACTACTACCTCCATCTCCTCAACCAGATATTCCTCATCCACCATCTCCACAACCTGAACAACCACAACCAAAAGTTCATACTTCTGAGATTCAACCTTCTGAAACTTGTGAACCAGAACCTCACAACGTTCAATCCAATCAATCTGAAGAACCTACTTCAGATTCAGATACAATCCCTATTCCAGGAATCACTGAACCTCTGGCCATCCGTATGCCCCTCACTATTCTGGACATTACACAAATTCCCTCTTCACTAGAATCAACACCACCAAATTCCCCAACCAGTCCAATAATTATACCAGACTCTCCCACTCCCTCACCAAAGAGAAATCCAGATGACAAAGTTAAACTTGTCATTGATCTAACTGTTTTTGAACGTCTTGCTGCCATAAATCACAAAACGGCCATTCCAAAACCAAAACCATCTGAACCCACACCAGATGTTGCTACTAGTTTGTTGATGTTTGAAACAGAAATGCAGAAATGGATAACCTCCCTGAAGCAAGCTAGTCTTGAGATGACTAATCCTGCTGCCTCAGATTATCTTTGGACAAGTTTCAGAAAATGGATAAGTTCTGAAACACACAAGATGCAAGAACAGAGCTATGGACAGGTTCAACAAAATTTCAGTAATTTGCTAAAGGTATTTGAAGACCAAGTTCTGAGCCAACTGCTCAAGGAAGAGATTCTCCCTCTGGACAATGCTCCCTGGTCAGAACATCGTCCATTAGACAAAGTTCAACTAGAGTCAGAAGGTCTCACTCTGACTGCTGCTCCAGATGAGATGATTTATGCAGAGGAATTGGTTCAAAATGATTATGTTGCAAAATGCTCTGAGAAGCTTCCAGTTACTGAAGATTCTCCAGCTCCCTCCTATGAAAGGCAAACTCTGGAAGAACTGAAGAGAGCGGATATTTTTATTCAGGAAAGGTTGGATAAACAGGATGATACAATCAAGGAAATCAAGAGCATGTTAAGCAAACAAGAGGAAACCAACACCCAGATCAAGGGCTTGTTGGAATCTTTGTTCACACGCCTTCCTCCTCCCTCTTAGATTTTTCTTTTGTTTTTAAAATCTGTTTATCTGTAATATTTGTTCTGTATTGCTGCTGTTCTGAACTTCGTATCATTGCTTCTTATTTTTAATATAAATCCATTTTAGCTATGATTATATGTTCTTTTTGATAACTGAAAAAAAGGGGGGAGAAAGAATAAGATATTTTCAATAACGGTTTACTGAGACAGAGTCTCAAACATTCTGAACTACTTAATTTCTTTCTTCTGAAAAGCTTGAACAGGTACAAAACTCTGATGAAAGACACGCAATTAAATTCTGATGCTCAAAGACTCAAGGAATTAAAGGGAAGTAATTAACTCAGGGGGAGTTTTCCTTCTTAATCCTATACCTTTTATTCTTTATTTTTAATTGAAAAATCTGGTTTTTGTCATCATCAAAAAGGGGGAGATTGTTAGAATATAGTTTGATTCTACAACCCTTGATTAGAGTTTTGATGATAACAAATACAAAGAATAAATTAATACAAAGTATATATACACAGAACAAATATGCTCCTTAAAAATGTTTTATATATGCAGAAGCTCTGATGGGATCAGCATCAGAAGATAAGCTAAAGAATTTCACGGTGAAGTTATCAGATCATACGCTGAAGATTGGTGACCAGAACCTGCGCTTAAACTACAACAACTCTGATTCTGAACAAAGACATATCAACCAAGTCATCAAGATACTGAAGCGTCATCAACAATTAAGGATAGAAGACTCTGAAGCGTTACTGATTATTCAAGATAGAATTAATGCCAACGGCTTTCTTCAGACAAGATCTTCTACAAAAGGAAAGTGTGTTATTAACATTAAACTTGCTTTATGGACAACGTATTTGCCTTGCCTATATAAACAAGTCTTCTTGTGAAAGAAGCACGTACGTACGCACTCATCAATTTGCAGAGAACTCAAAACCACGCATATTCAAGCTCTAGCAAATTTATTTTATTCTAAGCTTAACCTGTGTAATTATCACAGTTGTAATAACCTGTTTTATTAGAAAACACCAACACATTCTTGTTCAATCATTTGTAAAAGATTTCCTTGAGATTAACCGGTTTGTGGTTGTACTCAAGAAGACTTTAACAATTGTTAAAGTAGTTGTTGTAATCTTTTGAGATTAGTGGATTAAGACCTCGTTGGAGAGAGGCGAAATCACCTTGACGGGTGGACTGGAGTAGTTTGAGATCAAATGAACCAGGATAAAAATACTGTTTCATTAAGCTGTTTTTGATCTAAGTTTTCAATTCACCCCCCTTCTTGTGTTTTTCACATCTTCAGTGTGCATCAAAGACCAACAACCTTACCATCTGCGCCAGCTTGTTAGTTGTAACAATAATGAAATAAATAGAGTATAACTCAAACAACATGCCACGCTTCCCAAAACGCGCGCAAATTCAAACAAACCACTCACATACTACCACACCATTGTCTTCTTCGTGGCTTCCGTCATTTTAGATAAAAGGCTTTTACCTACGGACACCAAGCGTAGGTATAACCCTTGTTCATTCCAAAATCCTGTATGTGTATGATAAATGAAAACCAATGGCACCAATCAACTCGTTGCAACCTCACGAGCATCATGGTACCATTATTAAGGTCCAATTTTCCCTGTACATAAAACCCCTAAAAATGAAGCACGAACCCTAGCCATGGCAACTTCGTGTTCAGTCAACAAAAATGCAATTAAATATAACCAAAAGTTTGCAAACATCTCAAGGATTATAAACATGCCAATTAATCATGCTAAATATGCCAGAATCAAGATGTTCGAATTCAAGAAAATATGCAAACTGTGTGACTCTTACAAGGCATTTCAAGGTGTGGGGAAGCTTGCTAGCAATTGAAACATGATCATGGGGAGTCCAGCAATTGATTGGTATGATTAGAATGGCTTGAGATAGCCTGAAACTTGGAAATCAGTTTGCACTTTTTTCTTGAATTTTTGAAATTTGCTTTCTGCCTTTGCATGCCTCTAGCCTCCTCCTTTTGATCTGCCTTTTGTCCTTTATGTATCCAAGAATGTATTAGGGTTACAATTTGTTTCAAATCTCTTCCAATTATGAATATTGATTCATGATTCAATCCTTGCACCATATCTTTCCAAATCAAGCAAATTCAATCTTTTTGTGTCCAAATGGAGCCTTGCACGATTTGATCTTGTCTCCAGCTGTGTAATGGACCTAATCATGCACAAAATCTCAAGATTTAATTAGTTTTTGATATTTTCATTATTTTATATTGATTTTATTTGATTTAAATGAAATAAAATCAAAATAAATAACAAAAATAAAAGAGTGACAAGTGGAAAGGCTCATGGGTCGTGGGTCACATTACAAACTCAGTGCAAGCATAAAAAGTTGGACCCTTTTGTCAAAAAGTGCAATTTTGGACACATTTGACTTTTGGCAATTTTGCAAAAAGGGTCAACTTGGCCAATGCATAACTCTCTCAATTTTGACCCTAGAGATGGGTTCTTGGACTTTCTAGAAAGCTTAAGATGTCCTATAAGCAACCCTTTTGGTCTCATCTCATTTGAGTCTTCCATGTTCATGTATGAAGCTTTGACCAAAAGGTGTTTTTATTAACTTTTCAAAATGACCTATAATGTCCAAATTCATATCTTCTTGTGAGTGCATATTTTGAACTTGGGAGATGAAGATGAAATGTAGGGAATTACATCCTCTTCAAAATGAGCTTTGGATGGGTCATTTTCGATAAAGTATGAGAAAGTTATGCTTGGTCAAAGTTGAGTTGACTTTTCTTGCAAAACCCTAATTTAGCAACTTTTGGATTTTGATGAATTATGAGAAATCCTTGAGGAATAATGATCAAACCTTGATCAAGTGATGAATAATACTTCAAAATGAGAATGTCGACCAAAAATCTTAAAGTTTGACTGCATGTGGGCCACAATTGGCTTTTGCCCTAGCATAGTCGATTTTTAGGCCTTTGAGCAATTGACTGAGCAAATTTCCTCTACAAGGCTTGAAACTTGACATGGATGATCTTTATAACATATTATGATAGTGGTGAGAATTTGGGATCCTTTGAACTCAAGCATCTTTATGCAAAATGAAACCCTAATTTGAGGTGCATTGTCTTAGGAGAGAGTTTGTCTGGTCAAACCTTGGACTTCCTTGAGCAATTTGAAGACCTTTCTTGACATGTATTGAGAAATACGGGAGGGAAAATTTTGGGGTACAACAGCTGCCCCTGTTCAATCTTCTTAAACCTGAGGATGTAGATTGGCTTATCTGCCTTTCGTAATAAGAAGGTTGAAGATGATTGAACACTAGAGTGCCCAGAAATTTTCACTCGCATGAAGTGGTACTGGTCTTGCGATATCAGGAATGGGCTTATAGATGCCATTTGGAAGTCAATGACGGAAGATGGGCTTAAAGATGCCATCAAAAGAAGTGTTAATCGCATAAGAGATTCCTTTGCGAGAGTCCATACACCTGTTGTTGAGGAGGACTACGCTGGGGAATGCTATTCTCTGTCTTGAGGGAAATAGAGTTTTAGGAACTTCAGTTGTCCGTTACTCTATTAGGGAATCATCTCTTAGTTGAGGAGGTGACAATGAACTAATATCCGGTCGTGATCCCGGTTTTACAATGATTTACTAAGAAAAATAAGACCGACTACTATCTGGTCGTGCTCCAGGCTTTACAGTGACTTACTGGGGAGATGATATTAGACTTGCTATCTGGTCGTCTTCCAGGCTTTGCAATTTCTCAATTCTTATCTGGTCGTGCTCCAGGCTTCAGAAGGAGTTAAGTGGTTATCCGGTTGCATCCGGGTTTCAACTTGAATTTAAGGCATACTAATATCTGGTCGATTTCCGGGCTTCATAGTAATTGGCCAAATAAGCTGCTATTTGGTCTAATTCCAAGCTTCGCAGTACCTTCTACTGTTATCTGGCCGTGTCCCAGGTTTCAGTGTCCTTTACCGCTGTATGGTCATGCTCCAGTCTTCACGGTGTCTTATACCACTGTCTAGTCGATTCCATACTTCATGGTATCTTGTACTGCTATCTGGTCGATTTCCAGGCTTCATAATAACTTGCTGAGGGTTAAGCTATTTTTCGGTCGATTTCCGGGCTTCAAAGCTCGAACTGGAATAGAAATCTTAGCATTGATTTGACTGAACCAGGGTGAACTTGTGGGAACTTCAACTGGGAGAGAAATCTTAGTGTCGATTTGACTGATCCTGGGAGAGGTCTCAGATTAACTTTGACTGGCATAGAAATCAAGGGAATCTTAGCGTCGATTCGGCTGACCCAGATGAAAGTTTCAAAATGTCTTCAGATAGAAAAGAAACCTTAGTGTCGGTTTGACTGAACTAGAGAAAACTTGTCAGAATTTGATTGCATCTTTCCTTGAAAGGTAAAGAGTTAGTCGTATGTAATGTCATGATGTATGAAATGTATTGAGTAATGATGTTTCTCAAAATAAATGAGATTGTGTTGTATGATGCATATGCGCATGCCATGATGTATGGATATGCAATGCTCTTATTATATCCTCCGGCTGGGGAGAATAAATCTTGGACTATTGTTGGAGAGTATAAGGAGTTGAGTTCTCCGTTCTCTCTAGGGATAGTGACCGAAGATGATTAGATGGAGGCTTGCGCCTGTTTTGCTTGAGAACAAACCGCCGGGAGAGACTCTGTTTGAGAATAATCCTGTGGGAGAATGACTTTATGGGGAAGAGAGATACTCTGTTGGACGATCTGCTGATTTGGAGAAATAAACTCAGCTGGTGGTGAACTTCTATTGATGGTGATAGATAAACTCTGCTTGGGGAGAATTTTGCCGACTCATTTGCGATTATGAATCTCAGCCGGGGAGAGTTAACACCATTGTCTTTGGATACTTCCTACTCTACGGGGAGCGTATGTACCTTTAGTCATATTCTCAAGCTGGCTCTATCCCTGTACCTGGTGGGTAGAGCAACTGTAAGGTTTGGACACTTCTTGTTTGCCCTTGTTCCTGGAATTACGAGTAATTGTCTTTTGTTTCTTATGTAAATATTTATGAGCAGCAATTATTTTCAAATGCATATATCAAAAATGAATCATTGGACGTTCTTGCAAAACAAAACGGAAAAAGAATTTTTTTTTGGAATTTCTTATAAAATGAATTGTATTGATTTTGAAGTTGGCCTGTAGTAGGCGTTTTGTACAAGAGGCTGACGTCCTAGTAAGAGAACGCCACCGAAGGATAGAAATTACATAATTTGTGAAAAAGAAAGAAAAACAACTATATGAAACAATCCCACTGGGTTCCAACTCTGCTATTGCCCTTATATCTTTGAGCGTCTCGTCACTTTGCCGCTTGGTCAAAGGTAGATCAGATTGATCATCGCTGTTGTACCCCAAAATTTGCCCTCCCATATTCTTCAAAGTTTAGACAAGAATCATCCACAAATGGTTCAAGATCTCTCAGAGGGTTGCACAGTCAAACCATCCTCCTAAGCCAGTCAAATTAGGGTTTTGGTTCTTGCAAGGAAGTTGAGGTTTTCAAGGGCTCAATCAAGTCACATGTGCCCATATACATTGTCAAGCACCTACATGTCAAGTTTCAAGGCTCACAGGGTCAAGTTGCACAGTCAAAAACCCTAATTGCTTCACAATCAACTATAGGGGCAAAATGGTCATTTGGCAGTCAAAAGTCAAAATTTTTGGTCAACATCTTATTTTGAGGCCACAATCATCATTTGATCAAGTCTTGATCATGATTCCTCAAGAATGGCTCAAAAAATCATCAAGATGCAAAAGTTTCCATTTTTGGACAGCTGAAAAGTCAACTGTAACTTGACCAAGGCATAACTTTTTCATGGTTCATCAGAAAAATCCCATCCAATGCTCATCTTGAAGGGGGAGACATTTCCTACAACTCATCTTCACATTCCAAGTCCAAGAAATGCTCTCACAAAAAGTTATCAATTTCAACATTATAGGTCATTTTCAAAAGTCAACAAAAAGGCACTTTAAGTCAAAGACCATAACTTGAGATTGATAAATCAAAATGACATGGGACTAAATACATTGGTTATATGACTTCAAGACCTTTCCAAAATGTCAAAGAACATGTTCATAGCTTCACAATTGAGCAAGATATGCATTAGAGAAGTTGGGAAATTTTTGTGAAATGGCCAAAGTCAATTATCCTTCAAAATTCATTTTTGACAAAAGGGCCCCACCTTTTCCACTTGTTTCAGCTTGGCCATGCCTCCCACGTGTCCCACAATTTATTTCAAGATTTAAAATTAATTTTTCCATTTTTATTTAATTTTATTTGATTTAATTCATTTTAAATCTTTAAAATTCAAATAAAAATCAAAGAAATTAATGGGGGGATATATTTTGTGTTGAATTGCCTTGATGCACCATCATTCACCTTCCAAATTCGTGCAAGACCTATTATGGGCATAAAAATTCAAATTTTCACAAGAATGGAAAGTTGTTTCAATGGAGTTCATGGCATAATCCAAAACATTATTGCAAGGCTTCAATGACCATTATGCTGATTGATACTCATTACATAACACATATGCAAGCATTCCTTACGGCATACATGACCTAGAAAGCTCCATACAACATAAGCCATTTCAAAATTTTCAAGAGAAAAATCACAAACTGAAAACCTAGTTGCAGTACGATTCAAGCTTCCATTTTGATCCAAATACACTCCTTGCATCACCAGGAACAATTTGCAATCATTAATAAGCCAAATCACTCAAGGAATCATCCCCACCAACTCATACGGTTTGCATACATTCTCAAATTTACATATCACATTCCATGCATTTTTAATACATTCTTTTGGTTGATTTGTGTTGCTGACATCCTTCCAAAGCTATTGGTATGGTCTAATTTCATTATCATGTACAGAATCACGATTTGCCATTAAAATACTTTAGGGTTTTCAAGGTTTAAAATTGGGGGTTTCACCATACTCTAAAATCAGGACTCCAAACAGGCATGGACGAATTCAGCTGGACGAGACGAACAAAACGGACATATCGCGCCTAATTTATATCGAATGAGCGTCTAATCGCTATTATTTACAGGTTTGCGTTTTGTGGGGGTTTAAAACCCCCGCTATGTATTTTTATGTTTTGCAGGAACGATGAAGACGAAGGCCGTGGCAGCGTGTGAGTGGTCAGTTCAAACTGGGCGCGCGCTTTTTCTTATTTTTAGCATATAACGCGTGTTGTGTATATTATATTTCCTTTCTATTATGTTTACAACTAATGCGCTTGGTTCAGTTGGTTGGCTGTGTACTTTGCAATCTTTGGGACCTGGGTTCGATTCCCAGGTCCCCCATAATTCCAATATCATTTTTCCTAACGCTTTCCTGTGCAGTTTCCAAAACATTGAACACCATGCACCTCACCCATACAACAAGCCAAGTGTCATTGGAGGCAGATCTAAAGGCCCAGGAAGTAAGAGTACCATACTCTGGAGTCAGCGCACGCGTAGGCAACCAAAAAAGTCAAGCAGGCCTTGTTCAAATGGGCCACAATTCTCAATTCAACACCTCCATTTCAGCCCACACCCCGCTTGGTTTTACTTCTTTTATTTATTTATTTTGTTTTGTCATTTTCTCTTATTTTAATTTCTGACCTTTCAAATATTTTTATTATTAACAATTAATCAATTAACATTTTCATAAAAAAATCCAAAAAAAGAATTAACATCATTATTATTATTATTATTATTTTATTTTGGTAAATAAACAATAATTGAATTAGTTTTTTTTAATTAGGCCATTTTAACCTTTTTTTTATAATTAAAATAGATTTAGAATTAGGTTAACCTAGAATTTTATTTCTTTTATTTTATTTCATAAAAACATAAAAACAAAAAATATTTTCTTTTTAAATTAATTAATTAGCCATTAGTAAGTTTTAATTTCACTTTAATTATAAAAAAGACAAAAAAAATCAATTTCTTTTCTTAAAAGGGTCAACACCCTTAGAACATTCCGATTTAATTTTTATTCGCGCACAGTTTATTATTATGTAATTGCTTCCAAGACATGTAATAGTTAATTAGGTTTACTGTTTTTATTTACTTCCCGTACTTATTTACCAAAAACGGGTCTTTGTATTTTTGGGGATGTATAGACCTGCGCCTTGTAATAGCGTAGGATTTATGTTTCCGTAATTTACTTTCCGCACCCCTTAACTGTTAAATGCATGCAAGAATGTATGGTAAATAAAAACAACTCGTAGCTCACCAATCACAAAGACAAACATTAACTGAATACAACACACAATACACACACCACTTCTAGGGTACGCCTCATTCGTTGCTTTCGAAACATGGTCATCAAGTATAGGACGTTTTAGAGGTCACCCTTAGTCTAAAGATCCAGTTGCCTCGAAACAGTTGCCTCGAAACGGTTGCCTCGGATTAAAAAGGATCTAGGACATTAGGGTTACTTCTAAGGTGTCCTAACTGTTGCTTCGGTGACCACACTGTCCCTAAAATCGAATTGACCCGAACACCTCTAACGGTGGTGCTACCTACCTCTCAATGGTGGGATGGCACTACCTAAAGGACACTTACACAGCTTAATTCCTTAGGGTAGGTAGATGACTCATGGGTACTTGCTCTTTTCAAAAAAACAAACAAAATACTTTTCACACCTTACACTTTCAAAAGCTTTCAAAACAAATTTTTCAAACACTCTTGAGGACAGATACAAGAGTCATTCAGAAATCTTTCAAAGAAACTTTTTCAAAACCCACACACATTTGAAAAGCAAACAAATTTTGAAAACATAAGAGCAAGTACCTAAGAGCCCGTGGATAACCACAGATAGAAAGGGTGCTAACACCTTCCCTTTCTATAAATCTACCTCCCGAACCGAGAAACATTATCATAAGGAATTTTGCTGTGCTTTTGTCCTTTCCATATTGGAGAACATAAAAGACGGTGGCGACTCTTGCTTACCGCGACATTTCGCGAAACCAGCTTAAAAAACAGTCAGTTCTATTTCCACCGATCACAGAACTGGCGACTCTGCTGGGGATACATATAAAAGTGAGGTGTACCTTAGGATTAGATCATACTTATGTTTTCAATTGCTTTGCTTTGATTGCTTTATATTTGTGGGCTTTGCATCGGAGTTTCATAGATCCTGACCCGGATCTGGGGATACCCTTTTAGGTAGCATAAGCTGTGAGGGACCTGTCCGGCATAGACCGACACGGGTGAAACAGTGGCTACGTTGGTGTGGCACCTTGGTCTGTACCGATATCCCTTGTGTTGAAACGAGGAGAATATGGGTCTTCTGAGGAGTCATTAAGCACCAACCGACCTTAGAACCTTAATTTGACCCAACTTGGCCATAGAACAGTAGCAGTATGCTACACCCATTGAGGCTAAACTCTCGCGATGGTTCTGGCTGCAAGAAAAGATTGCGACGCAGGAGTTATGACTGATTGAGTGTAGTCAGTGATATTGGGATCCTCTAGAACCCGATTACTTTTGATAGGACAGGTCTTAACCAACGAAACTGAAAGAGGGTAGTACCTGAACTTCGTGCTGGCCTAAACTCTAAAGGCTGTCTTGTGTGACTTGTGTGCCTTCAAACTTGACCACTTGCATGCTTGTTATCTGACACTTGAGTTTCTTGCAGGGTTTGTTTACAGTCCTTAATCGGGACTCATTACAGGGCCTACTTACATCACTCCATGCATAGCATAACATCATACCATTGCATGCATCCTGCATAAAGACTAATCCATTTCAAGGATCTCAAGGGCTTGTGATGTAGGTCATGATGAATCAAAGTGTCTAGCAAGGGGCAAAGGGGATTTATTTTCCTCTAGCCAAGGTTAATGACTTGAGTCAGGGGCTATGACCCACTCGATATGGTGAGCCTTGAATCTTGAAGAAGGACTCTCAACAAAATGAAGTTCCTTCAATCAAGCTATAAAATTCAAGTTCTAACAATCTTTCTTGTTTATCACGCGAGATCCTTGAAAACATTGCATGCATATCATACATATCATTGCATTACAGGTACCCTTGTTACAGGTCACTTACCATCTTCGCTGTTTATTTCAGCAATGGCCTTCCAACCAGACAACCAGGAGTTCCATACTCAAGAGACTCAGTTTGGGGAAATCCTCCTAAATCTATCCAAGGGGCAGGAAGAGCTGAGAACGCTCCTCATGGAGACTTTGGTCAGAAATAGTTCTGAGGACAGTAAGGATGAAAGACTAAAACATCTGCAAGCTGAGGTAGATGCAATGAGGACTCAGATGCTGGGGCAGATGGCCCTTATCCAAGGTTTGGCTCGGGAGCAAGAAGAGCTGAAAGCCATGGTCAACCAGCTTCGCCAAGAGAGATACAACATGAAGCAAACAATCCAAGTCAGGGACCAGGTCATTGATCAGCTTCCAAGAGGACAAGGGTCTGGTATGGTGAAGAATAGACCTCTCCAAGCTGCTGCTACTTCACAAGTCCAACAACGGCCTCGCCAAGAACAACGGGTTGATCAGAGCAAGCCAGACAAGCCCAGGAGGCAATTCACCCAGCTCAACACGTCGTTGTCCCAAGCTTTGCAACACTTGTTAAAGTTGAATCTGGTGACATTGATAGGACCTCACCCTAATCCTAAGACTTCTTCACCCAACTATAATCCTGGGGCCAGGTGTGCATACCATTCTAACAGACCGGGGCACGATACTGACGACTGTTGGAAGCTGAAGTACAAAATCCAGGACCTGATTGATGAAGGAGCAGTGGAATTCACCCAAGATGGTCAGGCGGAGTTCTTCTACTATCCCTGCAAGATTCATCACTTGAAGTGACTAGTTCAAATTAGAAGACTTTTGTTCATTAGATTTTTCAAGTTGTAATTTTCTTTTGATTGTTCAAACAATTATTGTCATAGCAAACTTTGTTACTTTATCAATGCATCGCATATGTCTGTTTTGAATCAATATATCCGCATTCGCTATATGCAAACTGTTTTCATATTTTTGTGATGATCAACTCTTGATTGAAAAATTCTAAGCCTCTTGAGGGAGGATGACGAAAACGATACCACAATTTACCGTATGCTTTTGAACAGACCCCGCTGATGAGGTACAAGCATTGTTTCAAATCCTAAACATTGGAGTTATAAGGAAGATGATCCCTCGTTACCCCCTTTGAGCCAAAGAAGTAGGAGTTTTTCTTTTCGAAAATTAAAACCCTTAATCATAACCTGGGGCAGGGTAGTTCTCTCAGTTGATCCAGGCGCATAACGAATGGCATCAAAGGAGTCCTTCCAAAAACAAAAGACAACGATGGTTCCAATAATCATAAGGACGGGCAGTCATTATCTCCCAAAAATAAAAGCCCATTAAGTCAAAACCTACGAAGGAGACTTACAAAACTGGGGCATCCCGCTGACTGTAATCACAAAAGAAACAGTTCAGGCAAAAAACAGGGATAACAGATCAAAAAAAGAAAGAGGTCCTACAAACCCTCAACAAAAAAAAAATGACTGCCTATTCAAAATAAAATGTCAACATCCGAACCATCATGGGAATATTAGGACAAAGACTCGAACAAGGTCTAACGCATGACCAACTGAGTTTAGGTTTGAAGAACATCACGAAGAGCGGGTGGGTACAAATATAATTTGAGCCTTTATCCTTTGTTTCTTAAACCGTGAACCAGGCCACGTTATAACCTTTAAAAAGTCCTAGCTGAAGCATGGGTTAGTTCGAAGGCATACTGTTACGAAAGGTATCCTGACTCCTTAAGGCTTGCGGTAGAATAACGAGTTGACATAACAGTTCACAAAATTCACTTGTTTTTACTGAAAAATACATTTGCAAAAAAAACTTCGAGACAGACATACGCTTTGCATTCTTAAAATAATATTGTTTGCATATGACTATTTGTTCAACAGCAGAGAAATTCGCACGAAGAATATCTAGTGAACGAAAGCACTCCCAACCAAGGGGCAGGGCATGATCATTGTCCATCATCTGGGGCAGTTAAGTCAAGATTCTGAGAATCTCTCAAAAGTTCAACCAGCCAGGGGCAAATCTCCGTCTGAATCACTTGGGGCATTGGACATGAATTCCAGCTGCGAAGCTTGCATGATCAAACGAAGATCTTCTGGTGGCATGGCGACACAATGCTACCGACAGTGATAACTCCCTGCATTCTGAGCACGGACATAGTCGAAAAAATACTACGCATAATCAAAGACCCGCTAGGTTGACACACCTAGGCAAAAATAAGGGCTTCCTGGCGAACCAAAAAGGTTCGGGCAAGAACAAGGGATGAAATGAAAAAATCTGTACACCCAGCAAGTCGAAAACCTGAAAAGGCGGCTTGGGAAAAAAAGGGTATCCCGATGGACTGAAAACCCGAAAGGGCGGTCCAGGCAAAAGTTAGGGATCAAAAGCGTACGACTATGTCCCGTCATCTCGTCACTCGCCTACCAGAAGAAGATTTGTCGAATCGGCAGTTGTCTAACACCTCACAAGGTATCTTCTTCTCTCACATCAGAAACAGAGGCAATAATGAGTTGTCCAAGCGATCTAGTTGCTCTGTCAACCAAGGTACCAAGGTAGGTTCGGCTGAAGAACATAACCAAGAGGCCTCCACTCCCCGGGAGTAAGACAAGGTTCAACAATACTCTCCCCCGAGCAGAGTTTGGTCTCCCGTCAACCGCAAAGAGGCATAGTATCCCTAGCAAGTCAGCAACGCTCTCCCCAAGCAGAGTTAGGCTACTGTCAGCCCTAAGGAAGTTGGGTACCCCCAGAAAATCTCAATATTCCCCATCGGAGTATACAGATGTTCCTAAGCAAGCATCCCCGACAGTCTTAATATAAGATTGTTCCCCGGCGGAATACAGACACCCCAGTGGAGCCACTTCCCTAGTACAGTCTCAAAAGTTTCCCCAGGAAAGTTGAATCAATCTCCCCAGTTGATTCTGGAAGCTTATCCCCAATAGATTCTGGAAGCTTATACCCTGCGGAGTACAGACGCATCTCCCCGACTTTATTCAAAGGTTATTCTCCACCAGAGCTTATAACTGGGTTATCCTCAGCCAATTACCACGGAAAGATCGTCCTCAGCGAGGTTCTTCCTATCCCCCAGCGGAGTTCATCAATTCCCCAGCATAACAGATCAACTGGAATCCCCAGCGAAGTTCTCATCAAAACCCCAGCGAAGTATCTCTTCCCACAGAGTTCACTCCCCGCAGAGTAATCTATTCGCCAAGTTTATTCCCCAACGGAGTCATCTTCTCCTACCGGTATACTTGCAACCATCATCCCCAACGGAAACAAGGAACTCTACTCTCCAACATTAGCCCAGGAGTTAACTTCCCGGCATCCGTCAAGGATTTATTTTTCTAAGACAAAAGCATACATTCATAAACATCGCATCTTCATACATTATAGCATGCACATACGCATCATGGACATACAATCTCATTTATTCTAAGAACATCTCGCATGTCATACATCATGACATTGCATACAACTAACGTTTTGTCTTTTCAGGACAAAGGTCAATACAAAGATAATTACTATCAACCGTCGTAATTCCAGATCTGATTCCTGTATCTTGCCAGGGTGTATCTGTTGACGACTATTTTCTGGACTCGATTCCTGTATCTTGCCAGGGCACGTCTGAAGAGTTTGAAGATCCGATTCCTGTATCCAGCCAGGGCGTATCTGTTGACGACTATTTTCCGGACTCGATTCCTGTATCCTGCCAGGGCACGTCTGAAGAGTTTGAAGATTCGATTCCTGTATCCAGCCAGGGCGTATCTGTTGACGACTATTTTCCAGACTCGATTCCTGTATCCTGCCAGGGCACGTCTGAAGAGTTTGAAGATCTGATTCTTGTATCCAGCCAGGGCGTATCTGTTGACGACTATTTTCCAGACTCGATTCCTGTATCCTGCCAGGGCACGTCTAAAGAGTTTGAAGATCCGATTCCTGTATCCATCCAGGGCGTATTTGTTGACGACTATTTCCGGACTCGATTCCTGTATCCTGCCAGGGCATGTCTGAAGAGTTTGAAGATCTGATTCCTGTATCCTGCCAGGGCGTATCTGTTGACGACTATTTTCCGGACTCGATTCCTGTATCCTGCCAGGGCGCGTCTAAAGAGTTTGAAGATCCGATTCCTGTATCCTGCCAGGGTGTATCTGTTGACGACTATTTTCCGGACTCGATTCCTGTATCCTGCCAGGGCACGTCTGAAGAGTTTGAAGATCCGATTCCTGTATCTTGCCAGGGTGTATCTGTTGATGACTAATTCCAGACTCGATTCCTGTATCCTGCCAGGGCACGTCTGAAGAGTTTGAAGGTTCGATTCCTGTATCCAGCCAGGGCATATCTGCATGAAGAGTTTGAAGATCAACCCCTGTAACAGGTCAGGTAATTATCTTTCTTTCTCAGGTACGCAAGTTCTCGCTAAGGAATCTCTTACACGATCGACACTCCCGATGGCATCTATAAGCCCATCTCCACAACTATCCATCACAGTTCCAAATGGAATCTATAAGCCCATTCCCGACAAGGTCCTGTCACATCTCCAGATGGCATCTTTAAGCCCATCCTCCTGTCCATCATCTCCCCAATGGCATCTGTAAGCCCATTCCCGCCATCACACTGCTGATACTCTACTATGTGAGTGCAAATTTCTGGACACTTTAGTGTTCAATCATCTTCCACCTTCGGATCACAAAAGGCACACAAGCCAATCTACATCCTCAGGTCTAAGAAGATTGAACAGGGGCAACTGTTGTACCCCAAAATTTTCCCTCCCATATTCTTCAAAGTTTTGACAAGAATCATCCACAAATGGTTCAAGATCTCTCAGAGGGTTGCACAGTCAAACCATCCTCCTAAGCCAGTCAAATTAGGGTTTTGGTTCTTGCAAGGAAGTTGAGGTTTTCAAGGTCTCAATCAAGTCACATGTGCCCATATACATTGTCAAGCACCTACATGTCAAGTTTCAAGGCTCACAAGGTCAAGTTGCACAGTCAAAAACCCTAATTGCTTCACAATCAACTATAGGGGCAAAATGGTCATTTGGCAGTCAAAAGTCAAAATTTTTGGTCAACATCTTATTTTGAGGCCACAATCATCATTTGATCAAGTCTTGATCATGATTCCTCAAGAATGACTCAAAAAATCATCAAGATGCAAAACTTTCCATTTTTGGACAGCTGAAAAGTCAACTGTAACTTGACTAAGGCATAACTTTTTCATGGTTCATCAGAAAAATCCCATCCAATGCTCATCTTGAAGGGGAAGACATTTCCTACAACTCATCTTCACATTCCAAGTCCAAGAAATGCTCTCACAAAAAGTTATCAATTTCAACATTATAGGTCATTTTCAAAAGTCAACAAAAATGCACTTTAAGTCAAAGACCATAACTTGAGATTGATAAATCAAAATGCCATGGGACCAAAGACATTGGTTATAGGAATTCAAGACCTTTCCAAAATGTCCAAGAACATGTTCATAGCTTCAAAATTAAGCAAGATATGCATTGGAGAAGTTGGGAAATTTTTGTGAAATGGCCAAAGTCAATTATCCTTGAAAATTCATTTTTGACAAAAGGGGCCCACTTTTTCCACTTGTTTCAGCTTGGCCATGCCTCCCACGTGTCCCACAATTTATTTCAAGATTTAAAATTAATTTTTCCATTTTTATTTAATTTTATTTGATTTAATTCATTTTAAATCTTTAAAATTCAAATAAAAATCAAAGAAATTAATGGGGGGATATATTTTGTGTTGAATTGCCTTGATGCACCATCATTCACCTTCCAAATTCGTGCAAGACCTATTATGGGCATAAAAATTCAAATTTTCACAAGAATGGAAAGTTGTTTCAATGGAGTTCATGGCATAATCCAAAACATTATTGCAAGGCTTCAATGACCATTATGCTGATTGATACTCATTACATAACACATATGCAAGCATTCCTTACGGCATACATGACCTAGAAAGCTCCATACAACATAAGCCATTTCAAAATTTTCAAGAGAAAAATCACAAACTGAAAACCTAGTTGCAGTACGATTCAAGCTTCCATTTTGATCCAAATACACTCCTTGCATCACCAGGAACAATTTGCAATCATTAATAAGCCAAATCACTCAAGGAATCATCCCCACCAACTCATACGGTTTGCATACATTCTCAAATTTACATACCACATTCCATGCATTTTTAATACATTCTTTTGGTTGATTTGTGTTGCTGACATCCTTCCAAAGCTATTGGTATGGTCTAATTTCATTATCATGTACAGAATCACGATTTGCCATTAAAACACTTTAGGGTTTTCAAGGTTTAAAATTGGGGGTTTCACCATACTGTAAAATCAGGACTCCAAACAGGCATGGACGAATTCAGCTGGACGAGACGAACAAAACGGACATATCGCGCCTAATTTATATCGAATGAGCGTCTAATCGCTATTATTTACAGGTTTGCGTTTTGTGGGGGTTTAAAACCCCCGCTATGTATTTTTATGTTTTGCAGGAACGATGAAGACGAAGGCCGTGGCAGCGTGTGAGTGGTCAGTTCAAACTGGGCGCGCGCTTTTTCTTATTTTTAGCATATAACGCGTGTTGTGTATATTATATTTCCTTTCTATTATGTTTACAACTAATGCGCTTGGTTCAGTTGGTTGGCTGTGTACTTTGCAATCTTTGGGACCTGGGTTCGATTCCCAGGTCCCCCATAATTCCAATATCATTTTTCCTAACGCTTTCCTGTGCAGTTTCCAAAACATTGAACACCATGCACCTCACCCATACAACAAGCCAAGTGTCATTGGAGGCAGATCTAAAGGCCCAGGAAGTAAGAGTACCATACTCTGGAGTCAGCGCACGCGTAGGCAACCAAAAAAGTCAAGCAGGCCTTGTTCAAATGGGCCACAATTCTCAATTCAACACCTCCATTTCAGCCCACACCCCCCTTGGTTTTACTTCTTTTTATTTATTTATTTTGTTTTGTCATTTTCTCTAATTTTAATTTCTGACCTTTCAAATATTTTTATTATTTACAATTAATCAATTAACATTTTCATAAAAAAATCCAAAAAAAGAATTAACATTATTATTATTATTATTATTATTTTATTTTGGTAAATAAACAATAATTGAATTAGTTTTTTAATTAGGCCATTTTAACCTTTTTTTTATAATTAAAATAGATTTAGAATTAGGTTAACCTAGAATTTTATTTCTTTTATTTTATTTCATAAAAACATAAAAACAAAAAATATTTTCTTTTTAAATTAATTAATTAGCCATTAGTTAGTTTTAATTTCACTTTAATTATAAAAAAGACAAAAAAAAATCAATTTCTTTTCTTAAAAGGGTCAACACCCTTAGAACATTCCGATTTAATTTTTATTCGCGCACAGTTTATTATTATGTAATTGCTTCCAAGACATGTAATAGTTAATTAGGTTTACTGTTTTTATTTACTTCCCGTACTTATTTACCAAAAACGGGTCTTTGTATTTTTGGGGATGTATAGACCCGCGCCTTGTAATAGCGTAGGATTTATGTTTCCGTAATTTATTTTCCGCACCCCTTAACTGTTAAATGCATGCAAGAATGTATGGTAAATAAAAACAACCCGTAGCTCACCAATCACAAAGACAAACATTAACTGAATACAACACACACACCATTTCTAGGGTACGCCTCATTCGTTGCCTTCGAAACGTGGTCATCAAGTATAGGACGTTTTAGAGGTCACCCTTAGTCTAAAGATCCAGTTGCCTCGAAACAGTTGCCTCGGATTAAAAAGGATCTAGGACATTAGGGTTACTTTTAAGGTGTCCTAACTGTTGCTTTGGTGACCACACTATCCCTAAAATCGAATTGACCCGAACACCTCCAACGGTGGTGCTACCTACCTCTCAATGGTGGGATGGCACTACCTAAAGGACACTTACACAGCTTAATTCCTTAGGGTAGGTAGATGACTCATGGGTACTTGCTCTTTTCAAAAAAACAAACAAAATACTTTTCACACCTTACACTTTCAAAAGCTTTCAAAACAAATTTTTCAAACACTCTTGAGGACAGATACAAGAGTCATTCAGAAATCTTTCAAAGAAACTTTTTCAAAACCCACACACATTTGAAAAGCAAACAAATTTTTAAAACATAAGAGCAAGTACCTAAGAGCCCGTGGATAACCACGGATAGAAAGGGTGCTAACACCTTCCCTTTCTATAAATCTACCTCCCGAACCGAGAAACATTCTCATAAGGAATTTTGCTGTGCTTTTGTCCTTTCCATGTCGGAGAACATAAAAGACGATGGCGACTCTTGCTTCCGCGACATTTCGCGAAACCAGCTAAAAACAGTCAGTTCTATTTCCACCGATCACAAGCGCCGTCCGAGCTTGATAGTCGATACTGAAGTCTGGTTGCAAGATGATCCAATTAGACATAGTGTTACGCTTCGATCCCTAATTTTTTCCTGGACCGCCCTTTTGGGTTTTCAGTCCACCGGGATACCCTTTTTTGCCCAAGCCGCCTTTTCAGGTTTTTGACTTGCCGGGTGTAATTTTTTTTTCATTTTCAACCCTTACTTTTGCCCGAACCCTTTTGGTTCGCCGGGAAGCCCTTATTTTTGCCTAGGCCAGTCGACCTAACGGGTCTTTAATTAGGCGTAGTATCTTTTCACTATGTCTGTATTGACGGGGTGAGGGAGGTCGTCACCATCCATGGTGGTTAGAATCATAGCTCCTCCCGAGAAAATGTTCTTAACCACAAATGACCCTTCGTATGTGGGGGTCCATTTTCCCCTGAGATCACCTTGCGGCAATATGATGCGTTTGATCACCAAATCCCCGACTTGATATTCTTGACGTCTGACTTTCTTGTTAAAAGCCTTGATCATTCGCTTTTGATACGTCTGACCATGACAAATAGTAGTAAGTCTCTTTTCATCGATTAAGTTCACTGATCAAGCCGGGTTTGGATCCAATCATCTTCGTTCAAACCCGCATCCTTCATAATCTGGAGAGAGGGTATCTAGACTTCGATGGGTAGGACTGCCTCCATGCCATACACCGAGGAGTAAGGTGTTGCCCCTGTCGATGTCCTTGCCGAGGTACGGTACCCATGAAGAGCAAATGGTAACATCTCATGCCAGTCTTTGTATGTCACCGTCATCTTCTGCACAATATTCTTGATATTCTTGTTAGCCGCTTCAACAGCCCCATTCATCTTCGGCCGATAGGGAGAAGAGTTATGATGTTGTACCTTAAACTGTTTGCAGAGCTCGGCGATCATTGTATTGTTGAGATTTGTACCATTGTCCGTAATGATCCTCTCTGGTACACCATATCGACAAATCAGATTGTGTTAGATAAACTGCGCCACAACGTTCTTGGTTAGTGTAGCAAAGGAAGCTGCCTCGACCCACTTTGTGAAATAATCAATAGCTACCAAAATGAAAACGATGTCTGTTGGATGCAGTATGTCTGATCTCACCTATCATATCGATGCCCCCACATCGCGAAAGGCCAAGGAGCTGTCAAGACATTCAGAGGAACTGGAGGTACATGCACCTTATCAGCATAGACTTGGCATTTATGACAGGTTCGAGAATGTTGATAACAATCGGCTTCCATAGTAGACCAATAATATCCTGCCCGCAGGATCTTCTTTGCCATGGTATGTCCACTGGAATGAGTTCCGAAGGTAACTTCATGTAGCTCTGCCATGATCCTTTCTGCCTCGCTTTTGTCCACACATCGCAGTAAGGTCGAATCAAGGTTACGCTTATAGAGGACACCATTAATGATGAAGAACTTCGCAGCGAACCTTCTCAGAAACTTCTTATCATTAACAGATGCCCCCTCGGGGTATTCTTGAGCCTCAAGATACCTCTTTACTTCGTGAAACTAGGGTTTATCTGCTACCTCTTCAGTCTCAATGTCACAGCAGTGTGCGGGTTCGTCCAACCTCTCAATGGTAATATGGGGAGCTTCATTGTCCCACCTGACTTTGAACATAGAAGACTTGGTAGCTAATGCGTCCGCCAGCTGGTTCTCCTCTCTTGGGAAATGTTTAAAGGTTATCTCCTCAAAGTGTGGGAGCAATGTCAATACATATTCTTTGTAAGGAACAAGATTTAGGTGCTTCATATCCCACTCGCCTTTGATCCGACTGATCACTAAAGCAGAATCTCCGAATCCACTCAAGAACTTAATCCTCAGGTCAATAGCATCTCGAAGACCCAGGATACATGCTTCATACTCCGCCATATTGTTGGTGCAGTTAAAACATAATCAGGCAGTGAATGGAGTATGATAGCCCTCAGGAGATATAATTACGGCGCCAATGCCATTACCCAACACGTTCGAGGCTCCATCAAAATACATAGACCATCGGGATCCTTCCTTAGGTCCTTCATTCGGTCCAGGTTCTTCACAGTCGGTCACCAACATGATGTTCTCATCCGGGAACTCGAAATTCTTAGACTGGTAGTCAGCCACGGCCTGATACGCCAAATGATCCACCAATACACTCCCCTTGATTGCTTTTTGGGTTGTGATTGGATGTCGTACTCGGTTAAGATCATCTGCCATCTTGTTATTATTCCGGACAAGGCAGGATTTTCAAAGATATACTTGATTGGATCCATTTTATATATCAATAAAGTAGTGTGAGTCAGCATATACTGTCTCAGCCGGCAAGTAGCCCATGCCAAAGCGCGGCAAGTTTTCTCGAGCAATGAGTATCGTGTCTCACAGTCGGTAAACTTTTTGCTAAGGTAGTAAATAGCGTGCTCTTTTCGGCCAGACTCGTCATGCTGCTCCAACACACACCCTATTGAATTATTTAGTACTGTCAAGTATAAGATCAAAGGTCTTCCTTCGACTGGAGGCATCAAAATTGGTGGCTCTTGGAGGTATTCCTTGATTCTTTCTAAAGCGGTCTGACATTCATCATTCCATTTTACCACTTGATCTTTCTTCAGCAGCTTGAAGATTGGATCACAAGTAGCGGTAAGGTGTGAAATGAACCTGGAGATGTAATTTAGACGTCCCAAAAAGCCTCTAACTTCCTTTTCTGTGCGGGGAACCGGCATCTCCTGTATGGCCTTTACCTTGGCAGGGTCCACCTGAATACCCTTATCACTGACGACGAAACCCAGCAGCTTTCCAGACCTTACCCCGAAGGTGCACTTGTTTGGGTTCAACCTCAGCTTGTACGTCTTTAACCTGTCAAACAATTTTTGGAGTTGGTCAAGGTTCTCTTCCTCAGTCTGGGACCTTGCGATCATGTCATCAACATAAACCTCAATCTCATGGTGAATCATGTTGTGGAACAAAGCGACCATGGCGCGCTGATAAGTTTCCCCAACATTCTTCAACCCAAAAGGCATTACCTTGTAACATAAGGTGCCCCACTGTGTAACGAAGGTTGTCTTCTCCATGTCCTCGGGAGCCATCTTGATCTGATTGTAACCATAAAAACCATCCATGAAGGAGAACATTTTGTGTTGTGCGGTGTTGTCGACCAGAACATCAATATGAGGAAGTGGGAAATCATCCTTGGGGCTTGCCCTGTTCAGATCTCTATAGTCCACACACATCCGTACCTTACCATCTTTCTTAGGCACCGAAACAACGTTGGAAACCCACTGTGGATAAGAAGTGACAACTAAAAATCCTGCGTCAAACTGTTTCAGGACCTCAACTTTGATTTTCTCAGACATCTCAGGGCACATACGGCAAACCTTCTACTTTATCGGAGGACAATCTTCTTTAGTCGGTAAGCGATGAACCACAATATCAGTGTCCATACCAGGCATATCTTCGTAGGACCAGGCGAAGATCTCAACATAGTCGCGTAGCATTTGTATCAACCGTTGTTTGACACTAGGCTCCAGATTTACACCTATATTGACCTCTTTCCTGTCTTCCTCTGTACCCAAATTTACTGACTCTACTGGCTCTTCATGAGGCTGTATGGCCCTTTCCTCCTACTGTAATAGTTTAGCAAGTTCTCCAGGCACCTCACAATCATCTTCACCTTCATCCTCGACTTGGTTGATCGTATTTTCGAAGTCATAACTGGCAGTAGCATATTTGTTATCAATGGGATCCAGAGTGGATACAAATCTGCATTATGATACGTAAGTGTGTGTAAGAGAATAACTGTTTTAATAGAGTGGGAGTCAAAAAAGAAAAACAAAGAGCGCAAGATCTGTAATGCAAGAAACATCTAATGTTTTATTAATGATATATGAAATGACGAATAATAAGCCCTCACAAGCAAAGCTAAGGTGCCTCGGGCCATAAAGTTTTAAACTGTCTATTACAACTCTTAAAACAAAAGTCAATTACTGTGGAATAAAAGAAACAAGTATGAAGTCTTTCGCCGTCCAGTTGTTCAGTCCACCATTGGTTGTAGGGTAGATCCAGCTGTCGATATCTGAGTCCTCTTCACCATCTTCAATTGCATTAAATCCCTGATCGTTGATATGCAGAGGAGGTCTTCCAATCCGTGCGGGCCTAACATCCCTTTGAGCCCCTGTAGTAAAGCCTAAACCAAATTTGTCAGTTTTGTGAGTAAAATCAGGGAGCCGACATCAATTAGTACACCCACCTTCTTCAACTACAGCCCTGGCATCCTTGAGAGAAGCCATCTTCATCGGAGGTTTGTTGGTAGCAACTTCAGTTGACGCCAAAGTCTGAGGGACCTCCTCAAAGTTCTGACAAGGGGTTTCGATGAACTCTCCATCCATTTCCACGTAGAGAAAGGAATTGAGATGACTCACCATGTACTCCTCTTCACCTTGTACCGTGACAATCTTCCCCTTTACCGGATATTTCAACATTTGGTGGAGCATGGAAGTCACTGCCCCAGCCTTATGAATCCAAGGGCGACCCAACAAGCAAGAATATGATGGTCTGATATCCATCACATAAAAGGTGGATGCAAAAGTCTGAGAGCCAACTTTAACAGGGATGTCCACCTCCCAGTGCACCATACTTTTTGACCCTTCGAAAGCCCTGACCACAATATTACTCGGCTTTAGAATCAAACCTTCACAGTCTAGACGGTCTAATGCCTTCTTTGGCAGAACATTCAATGAGGACCCGATATCCACCAGTACATGGGCCATAGTAGTTCCCCTGCACTCGATTGAGACGTGCAGAGCGTCATTATGATTTCTTCCCTTAACGGCTAGATCTGAATCTGAGAAACCCAACCCATTGTCGGCAGTCAAGCTAGCTACGCAATCTTTGAATTGACTGGCTGAAGTTTCCTGCGGCACATGCACATTTTTGAGGAATGCAATTAAAGCCTTTGCATGGGCTTCGAAACATAATAACAAGGACAACATGGAAATTTTTGACGGGGTCTGCCCCAGCTGCTCGACTACGTTGTAATCGCTCTTCTTGATAATCTTCAGTATTTCTTCTATCTCTTGTTTCGAGGTTTCTACGATGATCTTCTTAGGTGCCTCCGTCCGGGCAGGCTCACCTATGATTCCTTTGCCTCGAGTCCCAGATGGCTCGACGACAGGGGTGATAACTGGAATAGGAACTGGGACAGTAGTTGATGTATTAGCAGATGGAATAACAACATGTTTGTGGACAGTCAGAGGGGAAATCTCTGGAGAAAAGAGTCTTCCCCTTTTGGTGACCTTGCTAGCCCCGATAATATTGCTGACATCAACATCAACCTCCTAACTATTTAAGTCTTGTTTAGCTCCATGGTAATACACATCATCCCCATAGTGCCAAGGGACAACCTTATCCGAAGTGTAAGGGATAGAACCAGGGGTAGTAATTATTAACGGAGCAATTCTCGGGACGGGTGTAATCCTAACATGTTTTCTCGAGGAAACCTTGGAAGGATTGGCGGAAATGGTTATGATGGCAACATCTTCAATTGGAACTAACAGAATCATAATCTTTTCGAACAAGATCTCTTTATTATCCATCAGGCGTTGAACACCTGATTTCAATAAGTGGCAACCAGCAGGCAGAATTGAGCACGTGTGGCAACCTTCACCATAACCCGAAAATAAACTGGCCAATAGAAAATTCTTCTTAACTGTCATCAAAGGAGTAGAAATTTCTTCCACAGAAGTCACAAATAAATCATTGTCCATAGCATTTACTACGTGACCATGTTTGAGCATGGGAGCAGTTATGACGTTGGGCTTCTCCGGAGCGTCAAACTCAATCTCTTTGGCTTTGATCAAATCTTGCACCTTGTTTTTCAAGGCCCAACAGTTGTTTGTATCATGACCTAGACTTTCAGAGTGATAAGCGCAGCGGGCATTCAGGTTATAGTGGGGAGATGTGATGTTGGGGTTCTTCGGGGCTTCCCTCAGAGTTACCAGGTTGGTTTTCAATAATTATGGTAGAATTTGAGTCAGGGTCATATTGAGATGAGTGAACTGCCTCTGTGGTCTTTCCCCCCTTTGTTGATTGTTGCATTGTGGAGCAACTGTGGGTCTTGATATCACTACTGCATTTACTGCTTGACAGTGTTCAGGTCTGCTTTGGCCCCTCGGGCCGTAGACTGCACTAGCTTCTTTCTTACCGGTGAAAGGCTTCTTTACTGCACTTGATGAAGTATCCTTATGTATTTTACCACTTCAAATTCCAGCTTCTACTCTCTCTCTCCAGTCAAAATCAACTCAGTAAACCCAGATGACAAACTGCCGATCAGATGATTGAAAAATGGACCAGATATCGTCCCTAGAAACATGTCAACCAACTCCCTATCAGACAAAGGGGGTTGGACTCTTCCAGCCAAGTCTCTCCACTTTTGAGCATAATCCTTAAAACCTTCACTAGCACCCATAGACATACCCTGGAGTTGAGTACGAGTGGGAGCAAGGTCGGCGTTATACTGATACTGCCTGTAAAAAGCAGCAACAAGGTCTTCCCAGTTTCGGACATTGGCTCCTTCCAATTGATAAAACCATTCAAGCCGAGTCCCTGACAGACTATCTTGAAAGAAATGCACCCACAATTTTCTATCAGCAGTGTGGGGTTGGATTTTCCTGACATACGAGCGGAGATAGAGTTTTGGACAGGATACTCCATCGTATTTGGCAAAAACCGGAGCTTTGAACTTATGAGGGATCACCACTCCCGATACCAATCCTAGTTCTCCAAAATCCAAACCAGGGATCTTCTGAATCTCCATAGCACTCAAACGGTCTTCTAGCTGCTTGTACCTATCCTCAGCAGGAGGATATTGCTCCTCATCATAATCCGTATCGTTATCAGAAACTGCTGGACTAGGGTCCTTTGTCCTTTCTTGGTTCTCCCCGTCCTTGGATGAGGAGGTCAGATCAGCCGATTGTCTTATCCTTTCTCTGAATCTTCTACCCATGTTCAGAATACCAACCTTCTTCTTTTTCTTCTTCTCTTTCAGAATCAGGGTCTTCAAATCCTCTTGCCCTTTAGCCAGACTTAAGAACATCTACTGGAATTGGGCGTTCTGTGCCTGAAGATCTTTGATGGCTTGATCAGAAGACATTTCTGCTGAAATAAACAGCGAAGAAGATGAGAAACCTGTAATGGTGTGCATGATAATGGGATGCACATGTAGTGATTTCAAAGACTTTGGGAAATTTAAATTTGTAAACCAAAAATAAACAAAATTTATTAGATTAATCTGTAAAAGGTTCAACAATGCCTTTAAGGCGTTACAAAGAAATAAATGGAAAACAAATCTAAAACTAGAAAAGCAAAATAAAAAATCCCATGGACGCTTCCTCTTTGTGTTGACGTAATCATTGATCACTCTGTCTTCCTCGAGCTGCCTGGTGAGCTTCAAAATCTTCCTTTCTTGCTCATGGTATTTTTCCCGGTAAGTATCCCTCTCCTCTTTCAGCTGAATCCAAGACCTTTGCAATGCCCCAGGTTCAGTGGGCATGTAAGGATAAAGAACTATGTACGGAACGCCTTCTTCATTAGTGGGCTCCATAATCACTGGCAATACGGCTTGATAAGGCATCCCAAGCTTCTGGGCACGAGCTCGGACCCGTTGGAGGTAAGGCTGCCTAGGAAGGGAAGTCCTTGGTCCCAACTCTTAGGGGTCAGATCTGTTCACCATGCCCCAAGCTCGTATAAACCTCTAACGATGCTCGTATACATCCTCCTTGTAGTCAAATGCAATATTCTCAAGAAGTAGCTCGTGGGGACCATCTCTCCGAGCACGACCAAATTGTCGCAAAGCTAGGCAAGGATTGTAAGTTATACCCCCTCTGATTCCAAGCAATGGGACATTAGGGTATCCCCCACAATGATCAATGATAGTAGTGTCTTCCATAGCCCGGGAACACCAAAGAATGTATGTATGGGCAAGTGACATTATTCTGTAGGACCAACCCAAATCTTCTTCGTTCTTCAGCACAAACTTAGGGAGGTGCGAAATAAACCACCTCGACAGCAACGACATGCAACACATAAGAGTCCCTCTTCTTCGCATAGTACGAGTGTAGAGGGCATGCAAGATATCACCTAGTAGAGTAGGCACATGATTGCGAGAAAGGAAAATCTTAACCATATTTACATCTATAAAGGAATCTGGATTCGGGAAGAGGACCAACCCATAGATAAGGAGAGCCGAGATGTCTTCAAAAGCCTGAAAATCCAAATTATCCCAGAATAGCTAAGCCTGGTCTATCAAAAATTTGGCTAGGAAACCTTCGACCCCGCTTCGTGTTTCCCAGTTGGATGCTACATCAGCCCGTTTCAGATGCAGAGCTAAGGCAATATCTTCTGGTCTAGGAGTCTCTTCCATACCTGTGAAGGGTACCTGTTCAAGGATGGATATGCCCAATAAGTGAGAGAACTCTTCCAAAGTGGGATCCAGCTGGTAATCTGGAAAGGTGAAGCAATGATGCACAGGATCGAAGAACTGGAAAAGTACACTCATCATCTGCTCATTAATGAACATAGAATTCTCAGAAACTCTTGAGGCTAACTCTTTAAGTTGAGCAGGTATTTGCACAAAGTAAACTCAGATGGTATTTCTGTGCACGGAAGCCATAATCTGTAAAATAGAGCAAAGATAAATTCCCTTGGTCTTTGAAATGGTTAGTATAATGAAGTATGAATGCCATGTTATGATGCATGATGCCATGATAAAAATAACAGGTATAGTAGATAACAGGCATGGCAAAGGCAAACAAGTCACACAAAAGCCCTTAAGTTTAAGGCTTGCATGGGGTCTAAGGTATTACTCTCTTGAAGTTTAGTTGGTTTCAACCTGTCCTAGAAAGAGTAACCGGGTTCTAGAGGTTCTCAATATCACTGACCATCCTCCATCAGTCATGGTTTCAGCTCACGCAATCTTTTCTTGCGGCCGGAACTATCTCGAGAGTATGGTCTCAATGAGTGTAGCATCGAGTATCAACCAGTTCTCAGCTTTACACCGAGGCCGAATATCTCACTACTTTCTAATGGCCAAGTTGGTCGATTAGAGGTTCTAAGGTCAGTTGATGCTTAACGACACACGTAGCGGCCCCATATTCTCCTCGTTTCTCCACAAGGGATACCGGTACCAACCAATGTGCCACATAAAAGTAGCTATTGCTTCAACCGTATCGGTCTACGCTGTAAAGTTCCCTCACAGTTTATTGCTACTTACCTAAAAGGTGTCTCCAGATCCGGGTTAGGATCTATAGTAACTCCCAAACAAAACCCTTAAAAGTAAAGCAACCAAAACAAACAAGAGAAGCAATTATGATGAACTAGATCCTAAGGTATACCCCACTTATTTAGTCTCCCCAGCAGAGTCGCCAGTTCTATGATACGGTGGCAGAACCGACTATTTTGAAAATGCTGGTTTGCGTTTTGCATTTTGTATTTGCAAAATGTCGCGGTAAGCAAGAGTCGCCACCGACTTTTATTTTATCCAACCGGAAAGGAAAAAAAGCACAGAAAAAAAAATCCTTTTTTGAGATTTTGAGTACAGGGGGTAGATTATAGAAAGGTAAGGTGTTAGCACCCTTTCTATCCATGGCTTTCCATGGACTCTTAGGTAATTGCTCATCTTTTAAAATTGCTTGTGTGTGTTTGTTTTAAAAAGTTTTGTTTTACTTCGTTTTAACCCTTGTTTCTGTCCTCAAAAGTGTTACGAAGTGTGTTTTTGAAAACTTTGTTTAAAAAGTGTAAGTGTAAAAAGTTTGATTTTGAGCAAGTGCCTACTAGCATCTACCTACTCGAAAAAGGATTGTATCTATTCTCGTTTCCTTTAGACAGCGCTATCCTACTATTGAGAAATAGGTAGCACCAACATTGGAGTTTGTAAGGTTCAATTCGTAAGGGACGTACGATCACTAAAGCAATGTTAGGACGTCTTAGTAATAACCCTAAAGTCTTAAAATCATATTCGAGGTATCACTTCCGAGGCAACATTTCTGAACGGGACATTTGATCTTCGTTTAGAAAGGAGGGCAACCACTAAGACACCCTATACTTAATGATCGTTTACCGAAGGCAACCGAAGTGAGAGTATACCCTAAGAGTGCGCATGTGCGAGTGATTTGATTTCAGTTATTATCTTTGCACATTAGGGTTTTCTAGCCATTTTAAATTATCATGCAATCTTGTCATACAATCCTATTAACATACATCTAAACAGTTAATATTTGCGAGAATTAAAATGCGGGAAAGTAAAACCTACGCTATTACAAGGCTTCAGGGTAGGGATTAATTACATAGCAAAAAAAAACCGTAAAAGACGATAAATAAAGAAAATCCTAATTTAAACTATTACATACCGTGGACAGTTACATTAATATTGCAAAAAAATAATAAACGCGCGCGATGAATCGAATGCAAAATAATTAGGGTTTTGACCCCAACTAAACCTAATTGTTATTTAAAAGAAAAATCATTTTTTCCGTCGTTTTTGTGTTATTTGAGAAAATAAAGCTCTATTGAATAAAAATAACCTAATCACTAATTAATTTTAATTAAGAAAAATAATTAAATTAACCTATTTTTTGTATTTTTTTATTTTGAGAAAGAAATAAAAATTAAATCAAAAGTTAACCCTAATTTTTCTAATTGATTTTAATTATAAAAAAAGTTAGAATTACCCTAGATTAAACTAAACTAATATTAAATTAAATTAGATAAAATAAAACCTAATTCTAATTTTTGTGAAACTCTTGATTTTATGAATTTTTTGTGTGAAAAATTAATTAGTTTGTAAATTAAATGAATAAAGAAAATTAAAAGAAAAAAGAAATAAGAAAAAGAAATATAGAGAAAGTTAGTAATGGGCCTGATATTAGCAGAAAGGGGGGGTGCAGTTTGCAATTCTGAGCCCAACAAGCTCTTGGCCCCTTTGACTTTTTCCAATCCCATGTGCTTACTTGAACCAGGCGCATGGTGGAGCTTCATTAGATAGCCTTGGATCTGCAGCCTTGATGGATGGGACGACCAGATCTAGATAGTACACGATGGATGCCTTGCCATATGATACACTGGATTTCCCTGAAAATATTGAGAAAATAAAATGCACACGCCTGGGATCGAACCCAGGACGTGTGCATCAAAGACCAACAACCTTACCATCTGTGCCAGCTTGTTAGTTGTAACAATAATGAAATAAATATAATGTAACTCAAACAACATGCCACGCTTCCCAAAACGCGCACAGATTCAAACAAACCACTCACATACTGCCACACCATTGTCTTCTTCGTGGCTTCCGTCATTTTAGATAAAAGGCTTTTACCTACGGACACCAAGCGTAGGTATAACCCTTGTTCATTCCAAAATCCTGTATGTGTATGATAAATGAAAACCAATGGTACCAATCAACTCGTTGTAACCTCACGAGCATCATGGTACCATTGTTAAGGTCCAATTTTCCCTGTACATAAAACCCCTAAAAATGAAGCACGAACCCTAGCCATGGTAGCTTCATGTTCAGTCAACAAAAATGCAATTAAATATAACCAAAAGCTTGCAAACATCTCAAGGATTATAAACATATCAATTAATCATGCTAAATATGCCAGAATCAAGATGTTCGAATTCAAGAAAATATGCAAACTGTGTGACTCTTACAGGGCGTTTCAAGGCGTGGGGAAGCTTGCTAGCAATTGAAACACGATCCTGGGGAGTCTAATAATTGATTGGTATGATTAGAATGACTTGAGATGGCCTGAAACTTGGAAATCAGTTTGCACTTTTTTCTTGAATTTTTGAAATTTGCTTTCTTCCTTTGCACGCCTCTAGCCTCCTCCATTTGATCTGCCTTTTGTCCCTTATGTATCCAAGAATGTATTAGGGTTACAATTTGTTTCAAATCTCTTCCAATTATGAATATTGATTCATGATTCAATCCTTGCACCAAATCTTTCCAAATCAAGAAAATTTAATCTTTTTGTGTCCAAATGGAGCCTTGCACGATTTGATGTTGTCTCCAACTGTGTAATGGACCTAATCATGCACAAAATCTCAAGATTTAATTAGTTTTTGATATTTTCATTATTTTATATTGATTTTATTTGATTTAAATGAAATAAAATCAAAATAAATAACAAAAATAAAATAATGACAAGTGGAAAGGCTCATGGGTCGTAGGTCACATTACAAACTCAGTGCAAGCATAAAAAGTTGGGCCCTTTTGGCAAAAAGTGCAATTTTGGACACATTTGACTTTTGGCAATTTTGCAAAAAGGGTCAACTTGGCCAATGTATAACTCTCTCAATTTTGAGCCTAGAGATGTGTTATTGGACTTTTTAGAAATATTAAGATGTCATCTAAGCCACCCTTTTGGCCTCATCTCAGTTGAGTCTTCCATGTTCATGTATGAAGCTTTGACCCAAAAGGTGTTTTTGTTGACTTTTCAAAATGACCTATAATGTCCAAATTCATATCTTCTTGTGAGTGCATATTTTGAACTTGGGAGTTAAAGATGAATTGTAGGGAATTACATCCTCTTAAAAATGAGATTTGGATGGATCATTTTTGATAAAGTATGAGAAAGTTATGTCTGGTCAAATTTGAGTTGACTTTTCCTACAAAACCCTAATTTAGCAACTTTTGGATTTTGATGAATTGTGAGCAATCCTTGAGGAATCATGATCAACCCTTGATAAAATGATGAATAATACTTCAAAATGAGAATGTTGACCAAAAATCTTAAAGTTTGACTGCATGTGGGCCACAATTGGCTTTTGCCCTAGCATAGTCGATTTTCAGGCATTTGAGCAATTGACTGAGCAAATTTCCTCTGCAAGGCTTGAAACTTGACATGGATGATCTTGAGAACATATTAGGACAGTGGTGAGAATTTTGGATCCTTTGGGCTCAAGCATCTTGATGCAAAATGAAACCCTAATTTGAGGTGCACTGCCTTAGAAGAGAGTTTGTCTGGTCAAATCTTGGACTTCCTTGAGCAATTTGAAGACCTTTCTTGACATGTATTGAGAAATATGGGAGGGAAAACTTTGGGATACAACATACCACATCAACGAATTTCTTTTACAAGCTATAAAAGTAAGACTTGGAAGCTAAATAAAAGCAAGAATCAACATCACAATGAAAAATCTATCAGATTAAGTCAAGCTCTAACAAAACTATACCAAAGCGATATGCAACTCTTTAGATAAATCTTCTGTGTATAGATTTATAAATAGGCAAGGAGTTGTTGCTCGTATCTTTCTTTAAAACACTTAGGTGTTTTTCTTTGTACTAAAACCTTTGTGTAATCTTCTTAAAAGAAACAAACTGTAATAAATTGAAAGTATTCAACCGTTGTTGGTTAATTCCTTGAGTGATCAAGTGAAGGTTTAATCTCAAGAAGACTCTTGCTGCGGCTCGAGTGGATTTGCAATAAGGATAGATTGACTTATTTGGGGTGGCAATAAGATTGATCTGACTTATTGTGGATTGTCTGTAATCAGTTTGGTTATAGTGGATTAAGTCCTTATTGAAGGCAAATCACCTTGAGGGGTGGACTGGAGTAGCTTAGTTAACAGTGAACCAGGATAACAATAATAGTGTTCATTATTTTTATGTTCTAAGTTAACTTGGTATTTCATCAACGAAAATATTTAAAATTATTTCTAGTGAAACCCAATTTAAACCCCCTTTCTTGTGTTTCTCACACCTTCACAAAACACCATGTTCTAGCCAAAGTCTTGGAATGTAAGTATTGTTCTTCGTTTAATAATGAAGTTCTGCAATATTGTTTATTCCAAAAACATTATGCCTTAACTAACTATTATGTTTATAGTTATGTACACTGTGATACGGTTGGAGAACTGACTTGATATGTTTTGTGTTTGATCGCAATTGTTATGGTTAGCAAGAGTCGCCACCTACTTTTATTTTATGGAAAAGGAAAGGTGGAAAAGAACCGGAAAGACCTTTGAGACTATTTCTTAAGTTCGGGGGGTAGATTATGAAAAGGTAAGGTATTAACACCCTTTTCATCCATAGTTATCTATGGGCTCTTAGTTGCTTGCTAGATCACTTGCTTTTGTTTGAAAAGTGTGCTTGTGATGGTTTTTGAAAGTACTTTTGGAAAGCGCCTTCATTTTGGAAAACCTTGTAATGATTCTCGTCTCTATAAGAATGCATACAAAGTGTTGTACTTTTGAAAATATTTCATGTTTTGAAAGTGTTTAGTGTGTTTGAAAAGATGTTTGTTTTGAAGATGGATTGTGAGCAAGCAACTAAGAACGTTCTACCTACTCAAAAGTCTTTTGTTCATTTCTTCCTTTACTTTGATATTGCTATCTTACCACTGATTGGTAAGAAGCCTTATCTTTGGATGTAAAGGGACGAGCGTGGGTCATCGTATAGTCATGATAGCAAAGTTGTGAGATATCTTAACATTTCTCTTGAGGGACTAAGATCATTTGTAAGGCAACATTCGTAGCGTCATCGAGGGACTATGATCTTGTATTTTTGATTATTTTTGCTATGACATCCCACATGCATAACATGACCATTTTTCATAAGGCAACAAGTGGAATTACCCTAAGGGTGCATGTGTGATTATTGTGTTTGATTTGCATGCATTTCTTTGTCTTGGATTAAGGTGGTCTAAGATTAGTTTTATCTTTCCATACAAATCCTAATTACTAGCATTTATATGAAAGCGGTAAATTGCGGAAAGTAAATTTACTATGCTATTACATTATTTGGGGATGGGGTATACAAATTTACAAATGGGGATTGTAAGAAATTAAATCTAATTATCTATTACAACCATATTGAAATAATGTACAAGAAATGAATAAATATAATGTACAAGGATATAAATGGAAAAGAAAAGGATTTTTGCTTGGATTTTGTTAAGAAAAATGGTCCTTGACCTAATTAATTAAAGAAAGTAAATTAATCAACCTAAGAAAAATTAAACCTAAGTTGTAAAAGAAATTAATTTATTAAAGAAAACAAGTTTTTTTGTTTTTTTTAGGGTTTTGTTTGAAAAAGTTTTAATTAGATTAAATTAATACAAAAAAATAGTTAATTAAAAGAAAAACCTAAGTTCTAAGTTAGTTTTGATTAGTAAAGAAAAATAAATTAAACCTAAGTCTAGATATTAATTTATTTAAGCAAAGATTTAAATTTGTTTAAGAAAAAGTATTTTTTGGATTTTTTAGTTTAGAAAAGAAAATAAAATAAAACTATAAGTATATTATAAATAAATAAATAAAGTATTTTTTTAAATTTTTTATATGAAAATAATAATAATAAAAATATAAAGAAAAATAAAAATAAAAAAATAAAAAAAAATAAAAAAATGATTTTTTATTTATAAACTGACACATGAGCTGATGTATTGGCTCATGTATTGTCTCATGTATGTTTCTTTCTCCTGGAAGTCAAAACAACTCAGTATGAGTTGACGCATACTGGTTTCGTATCAACTCATAACCCTTTCGTGTCGATGCATACGTGTTTCGTGTCGACTCATAACCTGTTTTGAACATAATATGTGTCGACTCATAGCATTTCGTGTCGACTCATAACTACTGTTTTTTGCTTTTATCACAGTTTTGCTACATGTAAAAGTCAATTCTAAACACATGGTTAGTGAAAATGAAAAGCAAGCATATGGTTAGCTTCAAGGCAATGATATCTACATTTTATCTTCACAAATGAATCATTAATGATGCTTGTATGAAGAGTTCAAAGTCAAGAAAACTTACCTTGAAACTGAAATTTGCTTTGGTTTTGAGCTACTGTGTGGGCTGTTTTTGAGCTTGGGGAGTGATGATAGTGATGTTACAGAACTGTAACAGGTATTGGGATGAGTTGTGTTTGATATTAGGAAGCTTTTGGAATGATTTGAAGAGGAAACACATGAGTAGTTTGAGAGATGGGAGTGTAAGGTCAGTTTCTGCACAAAAATGGAGTTTTGTGTGCAATCTGAGTTTGTGAGTGTTTGAGGGAGTTTTAGGGATCTAATCTTCATGTGTTAGCTTTCAAATAGTGTATGCATTTAAAGGCAAGAGGTTTCAAGTTTTACAATAACTCAAAATTTGAATTCTCAAGTTGTGGCAACTTTGTTTGTTTTTGAAGTAAACATGACAAACATCTTCCCAAGGCTTGTACCATGCTATCTAGAGTGGTTGAACTTTAAACAAGCTTGGTTATAACTTGTAGATGTTGTGTGTTCAGAAAGATCCAATGAGAGGCTCAAGAAGGGTTGACATTTGCAAAAACACACTTTTCCAAAATGGAAGCCTTGCCTTTCTTCCAAAAATGGCATGTTAACTTAGACAAAGCTTGATTTTAATGGATAATAGCCATAAAGTTTGTGTAATCTTCTGATTAAGGATAGATACACAAGTTATAGGGCCTGAAAAGTGGTATTATGCAGCATGGCTATGGATTTGCTCAAGTGTTCATCAAGAAAATGACCTATAATTCAAGTTTATGAGGCCATCTTCATATCTTTGAAACTTCTAGATCAAGTATGATCTCAATGAGTTCTTGGACTTTTTAGAAATCTTGTATCATGCTCTAAAACTTTCATGTTGGACATTTTTGAAAATTAAATTTGGAACTATGTGAAACTTGGCCAAGAAGTCAGGTCAAAAATCTGCCTAACTAGGGCAAAATTTCACTAAGTCTTTTAGTTTCATGAGCATGTCTTCATAAATTCATAACTTGAAATACAAGAATTTATAGAAAAGTTCTGTTCTACAAAGTTTTAGATCTCATTGAGATCTAAAACCTTCATGTTGGAAGTTTTCCTTGAATCATCTTGCATCATGGAGGAAATTTGGCACAAAGTTGTGAAAAAACGTTAATTTTCTAACACTTAGAAAAATTTGTAAGTCTTAGAATTTTGACTTTTCAAAGATGATTTTGACTTTTTGATTTCTTGATGAACAAGTTTCATATTTTGACATGTCTTGATGAAATATGATTTTTGAAACTTGATTTTGATCAAAAAGTCAAAGTTTGACTTTTTAGTGTATAGTTTACTTTTCATCAGTTGATTGAAATTCATCTGTCAATCCAATGATATTGAGAAGTGATTTGAACTATGAAATTAGGTAAAGATGGTGAATTTGATTCCTTGAGATCATATCTCAAACCAATAAGTTATTTCCTTGGTCAAAAGTCAAGAATTGAGCCTTCTCAATCAAAACCCTAATTTTGACCATTTTGCCCTTTTGGTGTTCTGGTCAAATTTCTTGAGGAATTATGATCCAAACTTGATCAATTGACATATTTGAGTTCAAAATGTTGGTATGGATAAAAAATTATGAAGTTTGACTGTAGATTGACCACAATTGACTTTTTCCCCAATACAGTTGATTTTAGGTCAATTGATCAACTAACTGAGCAAAAATGTGATCCAAGACTTGAAACGTGAGATGAGAAATCTTGGGAGTCCAAAATGATCCATGAAAGTCATATGAAGCATTAAAAGTCCAATTGTCCTTGTGAAAACTCAAACCCTAATTTTGAGTTGTCAGTGGTTGAGGAGATGTCTTGAGCTGATCAAGCTTTGTGTAGCCTTGAATCAATGGAGATCTTATGAGAGACTTCTTGAGAAATGAGAGGGAAAATTTTGGGGTACAACAGCTGCCCCTATTCAATCTTCTTAAGCCTGAAGAGTTAGATTGGCGGATCCACCATTTGTGACTTGAAGGTGAAAGATGATTGATTGAACACCAAAGTGACCAGAAATTTGCACTTGAAGATGTATTGGGAATTGGATTATAGATGCCATTTGAAGGAATGATGGTAAATGCTAGAAGAAGTATCCGCATTAATCTTTGGTCGATTTATACTAAAACTTTATGTTTTACCTGTGGGAAAAAAAGGTTAGTTAAATACAGATGTATGCATGGCGTTCTCAAGATGAATGAGATTGTGCTAAATGCGTTTCGTATGCATATGCTATGATGTATGAATGTGGGATGCATATTTGTCCGGGAAAATAAATCCCTGACTACCGCTGAGGAATTCTAGGAAGCTGAATCCTGAATTGCTGTTAGGGATGAAGAATATACATATCTTTAAATTTTGTTAAAAGAATGCTTCTGACGGGGATTATCTCTCGAAAGTTAGCTGTTATCTGGTCGGACCCAGGCTTCACAACAACTTGTTGAGGATGAGGAAGTCAACTGCTATCTGGTCAGATTCTAGGTTTCGCTGTAGCTTATTACGGAAGAATAAATTAACTGTTATTTGGTCGGATCCAGGCTTCATGATAACCTATTAACGTTAAACTTCTTATCTGGTCAGATTCATGGTTTCGCAGATTTTTTAAGACAGATGAATTTAATTGCTATCTGGTCGGATCCAGGCTTCACAATAACTTGTCTGAAAAGATGAAGTTGAACTAATATCTGGTTGGATCTAGGCTTCACAATAACTTGTTGGGGTAGAGGCAACCTCTACTGGGGAAATAAGTTAAACCCTTGTCTGGTTGAGTCCAGGTTCTTTAATATCTCGAAGAGTTAAACTATTATCTGGTCGGGTCCAGGCTTCATAGTAACTGAAAACTGTACTATTATCTGGTCGAGTCCAGGCTTCATAGTATTTGAAAAGCTACACTATCATCTGGTCGGGTCTAGGCTTCATAGTGACTAAAAGTTGTACTATTATCTGGTCGGGTCCAGGCTTTACAGTATTTTAAAAGCTACACAATTATCTGGTCGGGTCCAGACTTCATAGTGACTGAAAGTTGTACTATTATCTGGTCGGGTCCAGGCTTCACATTATTTGAAAAGCTACACTATTATCAGGTTGGGTCCAGGCTTCATAGTGTTTTAAAATTTGTACTATTATCTGGTCGGGTCCAGGCGTCCTAGTGTTTTTAATGAAGTTGACTGTTATCTGGTCGGGTCCAGGCTTCACAACAACTTTTGGAGATAGCAAAGACTTTATTGGCGACTTCACTGGGAATCAAGGGTTTTGGCCCTCTGATTTGTAATAGTTTGAAAGGCAAACTCAAGCTGGAGAGGATAGACTATGTTGGGGAATTTTGTTGTTCGTTATTTGTTGTTTGTTGTTTTTTGTTTGTTGGGGAAATAAACCCTGTTGATGAATACTTGATGAACTGATGACGAGGTGAGTTCTTTTCGGAAAAGATCCGCAAGGCTTCTTTTTTAGGACCAACTTAGCTCGGGAGAGAGCTGTCAAGAGATTGAGACTCTGGTTGGTGATCAGCCTATGCAAAGAGACTTTGTGGGCAACTCTGTTGAGGAATGGTTTTTTGTAACCGGCCTTGTAGGGATAATACTAATGAAATAACTCTGAGGATATTCCAACTGCATTAAAGATATGCTTATTGCTGCTTAGCAGGACACATGTGCCAAATAGTTTTAATTATGTTCACATGCATATGTTCGTTCAATTTTAGTCATCGGGCCTTTGTATATTCAAAACAAAAACAGAAAGTTTGCACTTCAAAGTATATTTGTATTGATATTTTACCCATGAATACGCGTTTTTTGTACAAAGAGACGGAGATCCTAGTGAGAGGAAATCGTCGCAAGGAAAACAAAATTGAAAACAAAGATAATAGCCATGTGGAAGTGATCTCATCGTGTTTCGACTCTACTATTTCCCCAATGTCTTCGAATGCTCCTTGCCGTTGACAGAAGTTGATTGAATTGATCTTGAACCGTTTGAGCTTGGACCTTGGTAATAAAGTCGACTGTGGTGATTCCACGGGGCATAGTCATACGCTTTTAATCCTTAACTTTTTCCTGGACCGCCCTTTCGGGTTTTCAGCCCACCAGGATACCCATTTTTTCCCAAGTCGCGCTTTCGGGTTTTCGACTTGCCGGGTGTACAATATTTTGCATATATCCCTAATTTTGCCCAAAACTTTTGGTTTGCTGGGATGCCCTTATCTTGCCTAGGTGTGTCAACCTAGCGGGTCTCTTATGCGTAGTATTTTTTAACTATGTCCGCGTTCACAGGATGTGGGAATTCTTCACCGTCCATGGTAGTCAGCATCATGGCACCACCAGAGAACACTCTCTTGACAACAAATGGCCCTTCATAGGTGGGAGTCCATTTTCCCCTAGGGCCTCCTTGTGGAAGAATGATGCGCTTTATCACCAGGTCACCAGCTTGATATACTCGAGGTCTGATATTTTTGTTGAAAGCCTTGATCATACGTTTTTGGTACATCTGGCCATGATAAACAGTAGTCAGTCGTTTTTCATTGATCAAGTTCAACTGATCCAATCTTGTCTGAATCCATTCGTCTTCGCCTAGGCCTGCCTCATTCATAATCCTTAATGAGGTAATCTGAACCTCCACTGGCAGAACAACCTCCATGCCATAGACCAAAGAAAAGGGAGTTGCCCCAGTTAATGTCCGAGCCGAAGTACGGTAGCCATGAAGAGTAAACGGTAACATCTCATGCCAATCCTTGTAGGTTACTACCATCTTCTGCATAATCTTCTTAATGTTTTTGTTGGCTTTTTCCACTGTGCCATTCATTTTAGGTCTATAAGGAGAAGAGTTGCGATGCTTGATTTTGAACTGCGTGTAAAGTTCTGTAATCTTAGCATTGTTGAGGTTAGTCCCATTGCCGGTGATGATCCTTTTGGGGATACCATAGCGGTAGATGAGGTTATGTTTGATGAATCTGGCTACCACACTCTTTATGACTGAGGCAAATGAGGCAGCTTCAACCCATTTGGTAAAATAATCGATAGCGACAAGAATGAAGGGATGTTCATTGGAAGCAGTAGGTTTGATCTCTCCAATCATGAAAATGCCCCACATTGCAAATGGCCATGGAGCGGTCATAAAGTTCATAGGGATAAGAGGCACATGGACCTTGTCAGCATAGATTTGGCATTTATGGCAAGTTCTTGAGTGTTGATGGAAATCAGTCTCCATTGTTGACCAATAGTAACCAGCTCTCAGGATTTTCTTGGCCATAGTATGTCCTCTAGATTGAGTCCCAAAAAGACCATCATGCATGTCTTCCATAATTTCCTCTGCCTCCTTCTTGTCCATACATCGGAGTAGAGTAGAGTCATGGTTACGTTTGTACAAGATTCCATTACTTCGGAAGAATTTGGCTGAGAATCTTCATAAGAACTTTCTGTCATTGATGGATGCTCCTTCGGGGTACTCTTGTGCTTCAAGGTATCTCTTCACCTCATTGTACCATAGATTTTCTGTGTCAGTGTCGAGCTTATAGCAGTGTTCCGGTTTGTCAAATTTCTCAATTGTAATCATAAGAGCTTCGTTGTCCCATTTGACTTTGAACATGGAAGACATGGTGGCCAAAGCATCACCTAACTGATTTTCTTCCCTAGGGAAGTGTTCAAATGTGACCTCTTCGAAGTAAGGAATCAGAGATAGTACGATCTCCTTGTAAGGGATGATATTAGGGTGCTTAGTGTCCCAATCTCCTTTTACTTGGCTAATCACTAGAGCAGAATCCCCAAATACATTCAAATGATTGATCCTCAAATCAATGACAACCTTTAGTACCAAAATGCATGCTTCATACTCAACCATGTTGTTCGTACAGTCGAAGCATAGTCTGGCAGTGAAAAGAGTGTGGCAACCTTCAGGAGAGATTATTACAACACCAATTTAGTTACCCAAAGCATTGGAAGCCCCATCTAAAACCATAGTCCATCGGGATCCTTGTTCAGGTCCGTCATACAGTCTAGGTTTCGTGCAGTCGGTCACTAGCATGATGTTCTCATCCGGGAAGTCAAAGTTCATAGACTGATAATCATCAACAGCTTGATGGGCCAAATGATCTGCTAATACACTTCCTTTGATAGCATTTTGCGTTGTGTATTGAATATCGTACTCAGTCAAGATCATTTTCCATCTGGCTATCCGTCCGGAAAGAGCGGGTTTCTCAAAGATGTACTTGATAGGGTCCATCTTAGAAATCAACAAAGTGGTATGAGTCAATATATACTGTCTTAGCCGGTGAGCAGCCCTTGCCAGAGCGCAACAAGTTTTCTCAAGTAGTGAATATCTGGTTTCACAGTCAGTAAACTTTTTGCTCAGGTAGTATATTGCATGCTCTTTTCGGCCAGACTCGTCATGTTGGCCCAAAACACACCTTATAGACTTCTCTAGCACTGTCAAATACATGATCAAGGGTCTTCCTTCAATTACAGGCATGATAATAATAGGTTCTTGTAGGTATTCTTTGATTTTGTCGAAGGCATCTTAGTATTCATCATTCCATCTGATTACTTGGTCTTTCTTCAAGAGTTTAAAGATTGGCTCACAAGTAGCAGTTAAGTGAGATATGAAGCGGGCGATGTAGTTAAGATGACCCAAAAATCCTCTAACCTCCTTTTTCGAGTCGGGGACTGGCATTTCTTGGATGACCTTTACCTTGGCAGGATCAACTTCAATGCCTTTAGCACTGACAACAAAACCTAGAAGCTTTCCAGATTGTACTCCGAATGTGCACTTACTAGGGTTCAACCTCAACTTGTACTTTTTCAACCTCTCTAATAGCTTGTATAGTTGGTCGAGATGTTCTTCTTCAGTTTGTGATCTTGCAATCATATCATCCACATATACCTCTATCTCATGATGGATCATATCATGAAACAAAGCTACCATAGCCCTTTGATATGTTTCCCCTGCATTCTTTAATCCAGACGGCATGACCTTGTAGCAAAATGTGCCTCATTGCGTAACGAAAGTGGTCTTCTCCATGTCTTCGGGAGCCATTCTAATTTGATTATAGCCGGAGAAACCATCCATGAAAGAGAAGACTTAATGCTGAGCAGTGTTATCGACCAAGACATCAATATGAGGTAGAGGGAAATCATCCTTGGTACTTGCCCTATTCAGATCTCTATAATCTACACACATACGCACTTTTCCGTCTTTCTTCGGAACTGGAACCACATTCGCAACCCATTGGGGATAAGATGTCACAACTAGGAATCTGATGTCAAATTGTTTCATTACTTCAGCTTTTATCTTTTTAGACATGTCAAGCCTCATGCGACGGGCTTTTTGTTTGACAGGAGGACAATCTTCCTTTGTCGGCAGATGATGAACTACAATGTCGGTATCCAACCCTGGAATATCTTCATATGACCAAGAAAACACTTCCACATAATCATGCAACATCTGAACCAATCTTCTTTTGACACTACTTTCCTTGTTATTGGCAATTTTGACCTCTTTCTTGTCTATCTCGGTACCTAGGTTGATGACTTCGACTGACTCTTCGTGCGGCTGAATAGCTTTTTCCTCTTGTAATAGAAGTCTGGCTAGTTCTCCCGGTATTTCACAATCTTTCCCGCCTTCATCTTCGGCTTGGTTAATTGGACGTTCAAAGTCAAAGTCGACAACAATAGAGTCATTGGCAATGAGATCCAGAATGGATGAGGACCTGCAAGAGTGTGTGTGTATGTACATGTAAGACACATGGCTATTTTTTTGAAAAATGTATTTGAAGAAAAATAAAGACAATGAGCATAAAGATTTGGAATGCAAAAGTCCTATGATTTGTATTGAATGATCGTATGATAAAATGAACATAAATAAAACCCTTAACAAATGGACCATAATGCCCCGGGCCAGGCGCATGGCTTAAAAGTCATTGTTTAATATTACAGACAAAACACTCTTGAATTAATAGAAAGCAATAAACAAGTAATTAGTCCTCAACAAAGGAGATCAGAACAAAGTCCTTTGCTTTCCAATTGTTAAGCTATATTATACTAGGATATACCCATTCTTCAAATGCACATTCATCATCAGAATCACCCACAACATTAACTTCCTGACTTCCAATACAGAGAGGGGGATTTCCTGCACGAGCGTACCTTACTTCTTTCTGAGCCTTCGTAGTGAAACTCAAACCATATTTGTCTACTTTGAATGGGATCTCGAGGAGTTTCCCCCAAGTATCACAGCTTCCTTCTTCGACTGCGGCACTAGCATCTTTGAATGAAACCATCTTTGGCACGACCTTAACAACTTTGGACACATCAGAAGAAAATTTGGCAGTAGCAACCATTGGTGGCACAACTTCAAAATCCTAACACGAGGTTTCTATAAATTCTCCTTCCATCTCCACATATTTGAAAGAGTTGAGGTGGCTTACCATGAACTCCTCCTCACCACAGATGGTGACAATCCTTCCTTTGACCGGATACTTGAGCTTTTGATGAAGGGTTGACGTTACTGCCCCTGCTCCGTGGATCCAAGGGCGACCCAACAAACAAGAGTAAGTAGGACGAATATCCATTATGTAGAAAGTAGATTTGAAAATTTGGGAGCCCACCTTGATCGGGAGATCCACCTCTCCATGAACTGTCTTTTTGGACCCATCAAAGGCCCTCACAATAATATCACTTGGTTTCAAAACTAGTCCTTCACAGTCTAAACGGTCCAAAGCCCCCTTGGGTAGTACATTAAAGGAAGAGCCAATGTCAACCAACACATGTGCTAGGGTAGGCCCCTTACATTCAACAGAAACATGCAAAGCTTTGTTATGATTCTTTCCCAGTGGTGTCAGATCAGCATCTGAGAACCCCAAACCATTTTCAACCATCAAGCTTGCCACACAATTTTCAAACTGGTCAGTAGTGGTCTCATGAGGGACATGAGCCTTCTTCAAGAATTTGATTAACGCTCGAGCATGAGCATCGGAACAGAGTAGCAAAGATAACATGGAAATCTTGGAAGGGGTTTTCCCCAACTGCTCCACAATCTTGAAGTCATTCCTTTTTATAATTTTCAATATCTCATCCATTTCACGAGCGGAAGGTTCCTCAGCGGAAATGTCTTTTGCAGGTATTTATGTCTCAGCAAGCTCAACTACTTTCTCTTTTCCCCTTGTATCAACACTAGTCTTAGTAGTGGTGATGCGGATAGGTGCCTTTGTAGCAGTTGGTGGTGAGATGTTGGGTGAAAGGATTCTCCCAGTTTTGGTCACCTTACTAGAGCCAGCAATGTTATTAATGTCACCAGCTTTGCTTTCTTCAATCCAAGCGTCTTGCTTTATTCCATGGTAAAACACCTCAGCACCATAGTTCCATGGCACTGCTTTGTTGGAAGAGTACGAAATTGGCTCGGGACCGTAATTATCAGAGGAGCAACAATTGGTTCATTTGAAATCCTGATAGGATCCTTGGAGGAGATCCTAAAAGACTTGTTTGAGATCGTTATGATAGAGAGGTCTTCAAACTTGTTGGTCAAACTTTGGGCAGACATAGTCTTCTCAAATTGCATCCATTGAGTTGTTTGGCACAACAATCACAGTCCTTCAAACAGCCAGGGAAAATCTCGGCTTTCAGCAGATTCTTCTTGATAATGGTCAACAGAGTAGTCAGGTCTTCAACAGAGGAAACAAAAATGGTGTCTTCAACAACATTGACACCCTTGCCATGGTTTGGCATAGGCGCGGTGATTACATTCGGAGGAGGATAAAATTCAATGGTCTTGTTGTCTATTAAGTCTTGAATTTTATTCTTCAGTGTCCGACATTGGTCAATCTCATGCCCGAGACTATTTGAGTGATATGCACACTTGGTATTCAGATCGTATTGAGGTGAAGTTGTATTTGGATTGGCTGGAGGATCACACAGTGTCACCAAATTAACCTTTAACAGGTGTTGTAAGGCTTGGGATAGTGACATGCCTATCCTTGTGAATTGTCTTGATGGAGCCTGAAACCGATGTTGATTGGAGGATTGTGTTTGAACAGGAGTTGAATTGGAAATCCGGACATCATTAACGGACGAATGGTCATCCTTCTTGGTATGGGCCCTTGCCCCATACACAACATTCGTTTCTTTCTTCTCGACAAAAGGTTTCTTTACAGGATTGGAGGTTGAAGCAAATGCTATGGGAATCTTCCTTCTTTTGATACCGCTTTCAACTCTTTCATCGGTTAAGATCAGTTCGGTGAAACCGGATGAAGAACAACCAACTAATAAGTTGAAAAATGGACCAGATAAAGTGCCCATAAACATATCAATGTGCTCCCTGTCAGTTAATGACGGTTGGACCCTACTGGAAAGATCCCTTCACTTTTGGGCATACTCTTTGAACCCTTCATTCTTCCCCATTGTCATGTCTTAGAGTTGAACTCCTGTCGGTGCCAGGTCGACATTGTACTGGTATTGGTGATAGAAAGCAGTGGCTACGTCTTCCCATGTATGGATATGGGAACCCTCCAATTGATAAAACCACTATAGTTTTGTCCCAACCAAGCTTTCTTGAAAGAAGTGAACCTAGAGTTTCTTGTCGGCGGTGTGCGGTTGAATTCTGCGCACATAAGATTTCCAGTGAAGTTTTGGGCAGGAAACCCCATTGTATTTGGCGAAGACTGGTATCTTGAATTTGTGGGGAATGACTAAAGATGTGAAAAACACAAGAAAGGGGGGGGGGGTTGAATTGAAAACTTGAAATTAAAAGCTCAATGGCACAGTATTTTCATCCTGGTTCGTTTGATCTCAAACTACTCCAGTCCACCCGTCAAGGTGATTTAGCCTCTCTCCAACGAGTTCTTAATTCACTAATCTCAAAAGGATTACAATCACTACTTTAACAACTGTTAAAATCTTCTTGAGTACAACCACAATCCGGTTAATCTCAAGGAACACTGTTTCAAAACTATTATACAAGATGTGTGTTGTTGTTTTTCTTGCAAAAACTGTTTATCACAACTGTGATAATTTACACAAGATTATAGCTTGGAAATGTAAAGAATATTGCTTGCAACTTTGAATATGCGTAAGTGGTTATGAAGCAAATCATCAACAATTTTGAATACTGACTTTGTTTATATAGGCAGCGGAATAACATTGATCATCAAGCATGTTTAATTTCATTAACACACTTTCCATTTGGAGAAGATCCTGTCTAAAAGAAGCCGTTGGAAATGATGTTGTCTTGAATGATCAGTAATGCTTCAGAATCTTATCTCCTTGCTTGCTGACGACGCTTCAGAATATTGATGACTTGGATTAACATATTCTTGTTCAGAATCAGAGTTTGCTTTGATTTAGCGCAAGTTCTGGTCATCAATCTTCAGCGCATGTTCGGATTGCTTCAGCGTGTAGTTCTTATGCTTATCTTTTGCTGCTGCTATGGTCAGAACTTCTGCATACACACAACATAATTTTTAGGGTGCATATTTGTTCTTTGTATTTGTCATTAGTTCTTTTTATTTGTTATCATCAAAACTCTAACTAAGGGTTGTAGAATCAAACTGTGTTCTAACAGATTCCTCAAGGAATGCTCTAAATTCATCAAAACCCAAAAGTTGCTAAATTAGGGTTTCTCAGTAAAAGTCAACCCAACTTTGACCAGGCATAACTTCTTCATACTTTATAAGAAATTTTTCATCCAAAGCTCATTTTGAATAGGATACAATTTCCTACAACTCATCTTCAACTCACAAGTTCAAAATATGCACTCATAAAAAGATATGAATTTTGACATTATAGGTCCTTTTGAAAAGTCAACAAAAACACCTTTTGGGTCAAAGCTTCATACATGAACATGGAATACTCAATTGAGATGAGACCAAAAGGGTTTATTAGGGGACATCCTAAGATTTCTAAAAAGTCTAAGAACACCTCTATAGGGTTAAAATTGGGGGAGATATGCCTTGTCAAAGTTGACCTTTTTTGCAAAATTGCCAAAAGTCAAATATGCTCAAAAATGCATTTTTTGCTAAATGGGCCTAACTTTTTATGCTTGCACCTCACTTATAATGTGGTCCACGACTCAAATATTCACCCACACATTATTTTCTTTGTTTTTCAATTTATCTTGATTTTTTATTAATTAAAAAGTGAATTAAACCAAATAATTGATGAATAATAGCAAAGATATGATTTGATTTGGTTTTTGGACAGGTTGGCAATCAGAATATGCTGAATTATCAAGGCCAAGATGAATCAAGCATAATTGGTACAAGAAAGGGAAGATTTGGCTCATAATAGAAAGTTTTCATAAGCTTGAAAATCAAATCAAATCTCTTATAATTACAAAGATTAAGTCCAAATTTGTAACCCTAATTCATTCCTAGATATATAATGGACAAATCCAGAGCATGGCACAAGGGTTACAGTCGTGAAAAGGCCAAAGAAAACTCATTTTTTTTGATAAAAAAGTGGGGTTCAAATTCTGGGATAGAGGGCTATTCAAGACGATTCAAAGCCAGAAATCAATTCCTTGGCATCTTAGGAAGAATTCCCAACCATTTGCAGGCTTCAAAACATCAAGAATCCTCGCATAGAAGCATCACGGTTTGCACTAAGAACTCAAATTCGATTTCTATGATTTACGCATTATAAATGTATTTTACCCATATATTTATGTTCATCATCATGTTTGCAATGTTTCTGGAAAGTTTGATTTAGGTTACAGTGCAGGAACAAGCTTTTTCCATTGCTAGGGTTTCGTGCTCCAATTTGGGGTTTTGTGATTTAAACAAAATTAGGCCTGATAATGGGTACCATGATGATCAGGGCTTCAAACCCAGTTGATTCATGGTCCCCAAATGAATTTATATTGTGTGTGCTTTATTATTGAATAATACAGGTTTATAGTTACAACAAAACTGCCGTAGGTAAAAGTGTCTTACCTAAAATGACAGACAGGAAAGAAGACAATAACATGTCACAACCTGACTGGCTGGTTTGAATTCTGGCGCGTTTTCTGGCCACTAACTTGTTTTCCAATATATTATATGTTCATTATTATATTAACAATTGAGACATCCAGCGCAGTTGGTCAGAGGAAGGAAGTCAGAAGCTCATGTCCTGGGTTCGATCCCAGGCGTGAGCTTTTGGCATTTTCTCTATTATTTTCACCAGATCCAGCATGCCTCACCTTCTGAGGATCATCAAGCGCCCTCTGATCTCATCCTCCGGATCCATCTCCAGCCAGATCCAACACACCTCACCTTCTGAGGATCATCATCTTCTGGATCCATCTCCAGCCAGATCCAGCACACCTCACCTTCTGAGAATCATTATCCTCTGGACCCATCTCCAGTCAGATCTAGCACGCCTCACCTTCTGAGGATCATCATCCTCTGGATCCATCTCCATCCAGATCCAGCACATCTCACCTTCCGAGGATCATCACGCATCCTCTGGTCTCATCCTCTGAATTCACCAGATCCAATGCCAGCATACACAGGTCCACCATGAGTCCCCAGAAGATGGTCTCATTGGATCAGGCGCTAGACTCTGGGCCAACCTTCTAGGCTTCAAAAGTTCAGCATACACCCCCAGTTTGCTTCATCACTCCAGGCCCATTCTTTTTCTCTTCTTTATTTATTTCTTTTGTTTTAATTATTTTTGTTTATTTATTTTTAACCAAAAAATTAATTGTTTTTTTAATTAATCATAAAACCAACAAATCCCAAAAATACAAAAAACTTTTTTTAATAATAAACTAATTAATTTAATTAGGAAATTAGGTTAATTTAATTTCTTTCATAATTTAAAAACAATTAGAAATTAGGTTTAATTAATTTGCAATTAAATGTTTTCTCAAATAAAAATTCACAAGAACAAAAATTACTTTCTCTCAATTAGGGTTTTAAGTTATTAATTACCGTCCTCGCATTTAATTTGCCGCGCGCTTGTTAATTATTTTTTTCCCATTATTTTGTAACTGTTCAGGGTTTGTAATAGTTAAATTAGGGTTTTATTTCTTGCTTTAAATCCCCGAATTTTGGTTATGTAATTAATCCCCCTCCCCGAAGCCTCATAATAGCTAGGTTTTACTTCCTCGCACTTTTAATTTCCGCAATCTTTAACTGTTAGATGTATGGCTAATAGGATTGTATGGCAAGAATGCATGAAAAATGAAAACAGTTAGAAAACCCTAATGTGCAAAGATAATATTAACTGAAAAAGCACACTTGCACATGCTCACTCTTAGGGTATACTCTCACTCCGGTTGCCTTCGGTAAACAGTCATGAAGCATAGGATGTTTTAGTGGCTATCCTCGATGTCCTAAAAGATCAAAAAATGACCCTTTCGACTGTTGCCTCGGAAAATATCTTTAGGACTCTAGGATGGTTACTAAGGTGTCCTAACATTGCTTTTGTGACTGTACGTCCCTTTCGAATGTCTCTTACAACTCCAACGACGGTGCTACCTACTCCTTAATGGTAGGATAGCGTTGTCTAAAGGAAATATAACAAAAACTATCTTCTTTCGAGTAAGTAGATGCTAGTAGGTACTTGCTCAATGAAAACTTTTCACACAAATACCTTTCAAAACAAATTTTCAAAACAAACTTCGTCACATCCTTGAGGTCTGATACAAGGGTTATCACGAAGTAAAACATTTTCAAGACAAACACGCACAAGCAATTTGAAAAATGAGCAAGTACCTAAGAGCCCGTAGATAACTACGGATAGAAAGGGTGCTAACACATTCCCTTTCTATAATCTACCCCCCGTACTCAGAATATCTCGAAAAAAGGTTTTTTCTGTTATTTTTCCTTTTCCAAGATTGGATGAAATAAAAGTCTTTGGCGACTCTTGCTTACCGCGACATTTTGCAAACAAAAAACACAAAACGCAAACCAGTATTAAACAGTCGGTTCTTCCACCGTATCACAGAACTGGCGACTCTGCTGGGGAGTAAAATAAAGTGAGGTATACCTTAGGATCCAGGTCATTAAAATTGCTTCTCTTGATTGTCTTGGTTACTTTACTTTTAAGGGTTTTATTTGGGGTTACTATAGATCTTACACCAGGATCTGGGGGCACTCATTAGGTAAACAACAATAGATCGTGGAGACTGTACGATATAGACTGATATGGTTTAAGCGATGGTTGTGTTAGTGTGGCACTTTGGTTGGTACCGGTATCCTTCGAGGGGAAATGAGGAGAATGCGGGGCCGCCGCATGGTGTCGTGAAGCACTAACGGACCTTAGAACCTTAGTTGAACAACTTGACCATTAGAAAGTTGTGAGATATCCGGCCTCGGTGTAGAGATGAGAACTGGTTGATACTCGATGCTACACTCATTGAGATCATACTTTTAGGATATTTTGGCCGCAAGAAAAGATTGAGAGCTGAAATAATGCCCGATAAAGGATGGTCAGTGATATTGAGAATCTCTAGAACCCGATTACTTTTTAGGACAGGTTTGAACCAACTAAACTTCAAGAGGGTACTACCTTAAAACCCATGCAAGCCTAAACCTAAGGTTGTTTGTGTGACTTGTGTGCTATCAACTTGAAATACTTGCACAATTTTATTATCTGATAACATGAGTTCCTTGCAGGTTTTTTTTACAGTCCTTATCCAATAACTTGGATTTCTTGTCCGGTTTACTTGCTTACATCACCTCACACTTTTGCTTAAACGCATAGCATACACATCATAACATCATGCCTTAACATTTCCTTAACCATTTCAAGGATCTCAAGGGTTTGTGATGCAGGTTATGGTAAATCAGAGGTCTAGCAAGGGGCAAGGGGATTTATTTTCCTCTAGCCAATGCTGTCTAGAGATCAAAACACGATAACTTGGGTCAGTGGCTATGACCCACTCGATATGGTGAGCTTGACTCTTGAAGAAGGACTCTCAACGACATGAAGTTTCTTCAATCAAGCTGCAATCAAATTCTAACAGTTTCTTGTTTAACCCGCGAGATCCTTGAAAACATTGCATACATATATCATACATATCATTTCATAACAGGTCTTCCAGTACAAGTCTCTCATGTTCTCTCTGTTTATTTCAGCAATGGCTCTCAAACAAGACTACAGAGATATTCAAACTCAAGAAGCTCAGTTCAGGGACATATTCCTAAACCTATCCAAGGGGCAGGAAGAGTTGAAAACACTCCTCGTTGGGAACTTGGTCAAGAAAAGTCCTGAAGACAACAAGGACGAACGGCTGGAACAACTGCAAGCTGAGGTTGATGCAATGAGAACCCAGATGCTGGGGCAGATGGCTCTTATCCAAGGCTTAACCCGAAGACAAGAAGAGCTAAAAGCCATCATCAACCAACTTCATCAAGACAGATACAACAGTATGAAGCAAACAGTCGAGGTTGGGGACCAAGTCATTGATCAACCTCCAAGAAGACAAAAGGTTGGTTTGGGGAAGAGTGGACATTTCCAAATTGCTACTACATCACGGGTCCAACAACAACCTCGCCAAAAACAAAGGATTAATCAGAGTAAGCCGAATACACCCAAGAGGAAGTTTACCAAACTCAACATACCGTTGTCTCAAGCTTTACAACACATGTTGAGGATGAACAAAGCTTCCAGCAAGCTCTTGATCTGAGTATTAGACTCTTCTTGCTTACCCAAAATGCTTTTAATCTCTTTGTTCGTGTCCTCCTGCTTATCCAACCTTGCATGGACTAGAGCATTTTCTTTCTTCAACTCTTACAGAGTTTGCATGACTAAGGAAGGTGCTGGAGTTTCTTCAGGAGTTGGACGTTGCTCAGAGCATTCTACATATTGTTTATAGTGATCCATTTCTTCTGCTGTGATCATGTCTTCTGTAGCAGCAGTCAGGGAGAGACTTTCTGATTCTAGTTGAACTTCATCTGAGGGATGATGCTCTGTCCAGGGAGCATTATTGTTGTACCCCATAATTTTACTTCTCATTTTAACAAGATTTCCCCTCATAAGACTCTTTGGATTCAAGACCAAATTAGGGTTTTGCTCTGCTCAAGACATCTCCTTGCACTGATGACCTAAATTAGGGTTTGAGTTTGCACAGGGATTTTTGGACTTTCAATGCTCAAAGTGACTTTCATACTTCATTTTGGACTTACAATATTGCCTCTACCAAGTTTCAAGCCTTGAATCAAATTTTTACCCAGTCAATTGGACAGTTGACCTAGAAATCAACTGTATTGGGGAAAAAGTCAATTGTGACCAATTTACAGTCAAACCTCATAATTTTTTATCCACATCAACATTATAGACTCATATGAACCATTTGATCAAGTTTGGACCATAACTCCTCAAGAAATTTGATCAGATCATCAAAAGGGCAAAATGGTCATTTTTAGGGTTTTGACTATATAAGGGAAATTTCTGATTTTTCACCTAGACAATGGCAAATTGGGTTCAATTATGGATTCAAGGAATCAATGGCATCATCTTGACCCATCCACAAGGTTCAAAAGATCTCAAATGCATTGGATTGACAGATGAATTTTTCAGTCAACTGATCAAAATTTGACTGTACACTGAAAAGTCAAACTTTGACTTTTTGGTCAAAATCAAGTGCCAAGGGTCATTTTTCATAAAAATGGGTCAAAACATGAAACTTGTTCATCAAGAAACCTAATTTTGCAAATTAGGGTTTAAGATTGAAAAATTTCATAACTTCGAATTTTTCTAAGTTATGAAATTTTCTTATTTTTTCCCAACTTTGACCAACATTTTCACCATGATGCATTTGGATTAAAAAAAATTTACAACATGAAAGTTGTAGTCCTCCACAAAATATACAACTTTGATTCACAAAGTTTTCCCAAAAGAAGCTTGGATCTGAAGTTATGATTTTTGGAACAAGGGTCCATGAAACTTTTAACTTAGTGAAATTTTGCCCTAGTTTAGGCAGGATTTTGACCTATCTTCATGACCATTTTTCACATAGTTCCACTTGTAATCTCAAAATTCATTTCAAAGATGGATTATAGATAATGTTACAAGCTTTCCAAAATGTCCAAGAACTCTCCAAAATCATTTATGGTTAGGGAGAATCGAAGGTTTGAATTTGGCAAAAACACACTTTGATCCATGGCATTTTCATGTTGACACAAGTTGCAAAATATGTCCAAATTTGCTTTGTACTTGATTACAGGTCACTAAACCATTCCACACTCAATAATTAAATGCAAACTCAGTGGTCTAAGGCATTATTCTGATCAATGGAAGTTTGTACGAGAGTTTAATCTATTTTTGGCAAAAAGTGAACTATGCCATTTTGATAAAGGCAACTTTATGTCAATTTGCTTCCCCTTGAGCCTTGGACCTCTCTCTTTGCAGAAAACAAGTTCCATAAACTTAGGCAAAAGTACCACAATCTTGTGCATACTTGGAGATAGCCTGTACAAGCCTATCTTGTATCACTTCACACTTTTCTTTCAAAACAAGTCAACTTGCCAAAATCACATAACTTGAGTATTCGATATAACCAAAGTTTGTAAGCATTCCAAACAAGTTTTGCACATTTCCTTGAGCCAGAAACACGAGTTACCCAACCCTCAAACCTTCCAAAACACAGAAACACCTTCTTGCAAAACAGGGCAGTTTCTGCAGTTTGAGTTCCATAACAAAAACTACTCGTGCGTTTTGCCCCAAACTTGTTCAAATACATTACATATAACCCAGTTGAGCTATCCCAACCATTGGCCATTGACTGTAACTCCATTTGCAAGCTTCACCATTTCTGATTTCAGCTTGTGCAGGTTGACTTCTACAGGCCTATTCAAGCAAGCTCAAAGCAAACAAAGCATTGGGGAAGGTCAAAGGAAGTTCAGGCAAGCTCCCAAACATCTTAGGCCTCACTGAAAAGCTCTACATTGCCATACTCGTGTTCAACTGAAACATGTATTTTTCAACTTCCTATCTCTCTATTTAGGAATCATTAGGCTTAGGTTTGTGAATAAAAAATGTAGTACTCATAGCCCTTAAGTTGTTCATATGCATAGATTTCATTTAAGTTAAGTGTGCTAAGAGAATTTGATTGATGAACATTCTGAAAAAGTTAGGTTAAAAATTAGGGCCAGAGAAATTCTCTCTGGTCTTTGAGAGTTAGATTAAGTTCTTTACATGGTTGGAATCGTCTTGAAAAATGCTATAACTTTCATGTTGTGAGTTTTTGCTTTAGAGCAAGTATACAGGAGTTGGACATTTGTACACAGGCGCGCGTTTTTCTGATTCAAAGATTGAAGATGAAGCTGTAACTGGGCTGGGCTTGGCTTGGAATGACTTTTTGCACCCCCTGACCTGCTTCTTGCACCCCATTGGCCCATTGTTTTATTTTTTTAATATATTTTTCTATTTCTTTTTCATTTCTGATTTTATTTTATTTTTTCTAAACATTAAAAATATCAAAAACATTTTCATAAATTTTCACATTTTATATTGTATTTTTCATTATTTTTTCTAACATAAAAATAATTATTAAATGACATACTTTTATTTTCTTTAATAAAAACTTGAAAATAATACATAAAAATATTATACCTTTATTTTTATTATTTACATACTTAAATAATATTTTTTCTAATATATTTCTATTTTTTGATATTTGTATATATATATATATATATATATATATATATATATATATATATATATATATATATATATATATATATATATATATATATATATATATATATATATATATATATATATATATATATATATATATATATATATATATATATATATATATATATATATATATATATATATATATATATATATATATATATATATATATATATATATATATATATATATATATATATACTTTCTTAAAATAAATTAGGGTTTTACCCTTAATAAAAACAACCTTTTATTTCATTATTTTTAATGCATTAAATATTTTATTTTTACATACATAAAAATAAACAAAAAACATTTTTTACATATTTATAATATTTTGCATATTTATATTTAACTTGCTTATTTAAATATTGCTTATTTATTATTTGATGCAAATAATTCAATTTGGATGTAATAGTAAAGCTTAGGGTTTTATTTTCTTGCAAATACTCCCCATTCAAAATTGTACCCCCTCCCCATATCAATGTTGTAATAACCTAGATTACTTTTACGCATTTATGCTTTCAAATATACCATGATAGAGATTAGGGTTTGTATGCAATATCCAAAATCAAAACAAATAGTTAGACCTAATGCAAGACATAAATGCATGAAAATGACAACACAATGCACACATGAACCCCTAGGGTTTCATCCACTTGTTGCCTTTAAAATGGCCATGGTATGCATGTTGAGTATCTTGGCAAAACAAAAACAAAACAAAAGATCATAGTCCCTCGATGACGCTATCTCGGTTGCCTATACAAAATGATCTAGTCCCTCAAAAAATTGCTAAATATACTTGGCACTATTGCTATCATGGTCAATACGATGACCCGCGCCTGTCCCATTTAACATCCAAATACAAGGTTGTTTACCAAATGCAATGGTAAAACAACAATGTAAAAGGGTTAAAAATGTAGGAAAGATCTTTGAGTAGATAGGGTAGACAACTTTTAGTTACTTGATCAAAACTTGCAAAAACATCCTTGCTATTTTCAAACACACCTCACAACACAATTTCAAAACATTTCCCAAAACAAACTTCCAAACTTTCAAACATTGAAAAATCTTTTCAAAAGACAATACACCTTTGTATACATTAAAACAAGAATCATTACAAAGGTTGCCACAATGATGGCCTCTTTTCAAAACATTTTCAAAACCACACACAAAGCACCATTTCAAACAATTGAAAAGCAAAAGCAAGTGATCTAAACAAGTAACTAAGAGCCCATGGATAACCATGGATGAAAAGGGTGCTTGCACCTTCCCTTTTCATAATCTACCCCCCAAACCCAAGAAATGCCATCTCAAAGGTCTTTCCTGTGCTTTTTGACCTTTCCTATGGATAAAATAAAAAGTCGGTGGCGACTCTTGCTAAACCGAAACATTTGCGAACACAAACGCAAAACCTCAAGTCAGTTCTCCCACCGTATCACAGAACTGGCGACTCTGCCGGGGATAAATCTAAAAGTGGGGTTACCTTAGGGTTTAGATCACCTTTACATGCTTACCTTGTTTGCTTTGATTGCTTTACACTTGGTTCTATTGTTTGGGTTTGAAATCCTCTACCCGGATTTGGGAAACATTCATAGGTAAATAGCAATACGTTGTGGAAACTGTGTGGGGTATACCGACATTGTTGAAGCAATAGCTATATTAGTGCGACATATTTGTGGGTACCGGTAGCCTTTGAGTCAATCAAAGAGAATATGGGGCCGCTGAGTGATGTCATGAAGCACTAATGGAGTTTTAGAACCTTTACTTGTCCATCTTGGCCTTATTAGGGGCAGTGAGATGACCGGCTTTGGTGCAGTCCGAAGTTTGTAGATACTCGATACTACACTCATTGAGGGTTGTTTTCTTGGAATATTTCGGTCGCCAGTTAAGTGGCTAAACTGAAACAATAAACACAAAAAATAATCCAATGATATTGAGCTCCTTAGAACACGGTTACTATTTATAGGACAGGTTAAGCCAACTAACTTCCAGAGGGTACTTACCTATGAAACCCCATGCAAGCCTGAAACTAGGAACTTGTGTGACTTGCTTGTACATATACTTGTGCATACATCATGAACATCATAAAGCATCAGTTACATCCACAAACATTTCAAGGGTTTGGATCTTCATCTTTGTTCCTGTTTTGTAGGTTATGGAATCACTCCGCAGAAAAACAATCCAGGTCAACCTTGTGAGAATCCCTCCTCAACTCAAGGTGCTTACTTCCAAGATTCCAGATAATTCTCCCTTCAGTGAAAGACATGGTATACTTCTCAACTTGGTCAACTCCAACATTGAAGAAGACATGGTGAAAGTTCTTTTCCAGTTCTTTGACCCCCTACACCATTGCTTTACATTTCCTGATTACCAACTAGTGCATACTTTGGAGGAATTTTCTCAACTCCTGAGGATTCCTATTCTCCATCAACTACCCTACAACGGTACAGAAAGAGAGCCAAAGCCTGAAGATGTTTCTCAAGCCTTACACTTGCAACCATCTGATATCAGAGGTCACTGGGAAACCAAAAGTGGTGTCAAGGGTTTCTTGGCAAAGTTTTTGTTTGAGAAGGCACAAGACTGCTTGAATTCTCTAGATCTGCAAGCTTTTGAAGAGATTATAGCACTTCTCATCTATGGGTTGGTCTTGTTCCCAAACCCTGATCAGCTTATAGATGTGAATGTTGTCAAAATTTTCATATCTCGGAATCTTGTGCCTACATTGCTTGGGGATATCCTCCACTCATTTCATACACGTACAATGAGGAAAAGAGGTGTTCTCATGTCCTGTACTCCTCTCCTATAAAGGTGGTTTATTTCTCACCTTCCCCAATCAGTCTTGAAGAATGAGCAAGGCTTGAGGTGGTCATAATGATTGATGACTCTTACACATTCTAATGTTCATTGGTGTTCTCGATCTAGAGAAAATGTCATCATCATTGATCATTATGGGGAATTCCCAAATGTACCACTACTTGGCATTAGGGGAGGCATTACCTACAACCCCTGCTTGGCTCTGAGACAATTTGGGTATGCCCGAAGGGATGGCCCTCATGACATGCTGATTCTAGACTTGGTTTTTGACTTCGACAACGACGCTTAAGGACTTCGACAAAGGTTTATCCGAGCTTGGAGGATGCCCAACAAAGTGGACAGTAAGACACTGGGGCACAAGAATTCCATCCCCCTTGAGCCTTACCTCAAGTGGGTACGAACCCGCGCCCAGAGTCTCATGATGCCTTACCCCTACATTCTTCCTATGATCAAAGAGCCTGTTATGGAAGGAGAGGTTCCATACACCCTCCAACATCCTGACATGCCAACATCATTGGAAGATTTACAAAAGAGTTGGATACAACTCAAGGAAGAACGGAACACTTTTGAAGCCAGCTTCTACGCCAGTGAGAAGAAGGTTTTGGAACTTACTCGTCGACTCCATGAAGAGCAGACTCTCAACACCTACATCGCACCAAAGAGGATGCGCAACGTCTTTTTACATTAGAATTTTGTATTATTTTTCCCATGGGGCACTTATGTACTAACAAATTCTATCTTATTAATATGACGTGCGTTCTTTTTTGTTTGCAACAAAATTGAATTTCTGAATCCTTGATTGCATTACATGAATACACATCATTCATCATATGCATAAACAGGTCTTCACACCAGGTTTCCTTATCTCTCTGCTATTTATTTCAACAAGATGGATATAGAGTAGATGGTCAAAGACCTACAGGCGCAGAATTCACAGTTCCAACAGCTACTCATGACCTTGGTAAAGGGCCAGGAGGAGCTCAAAGGTCTACTGGAAAAAGAAAAGGATAAAAAGAAAAAGAAAAGAGTTGGTGTGGCCACTATGGGCAGAAGATTTGAGGACCAAGCTAGAAGGGTCCTGGGTTTCCCCTCGACATCTGATAAAGAGGTTGGAAAAGGAAATGGAGCTGCAGGGCCTTCCGAGTCTGAGGCTGAAGAAGAAGAAGAGGAGGATGAAGATTACTCTGAGCAGTAGTACCCTCCTGCAGACGACAAGTATAAAAATCTGGAAGAACGTCTGGCAGCCATGGAGGTACAAAGAGTGTCTGGGCTGGATTTCGAGGAGCTAGGGTTGGTTGCTGGGATTGTCATTCCCCCTAAATTCAAGGTGCCTACATTTTCTAAATATGATGGTTTGTCTTGTCCAAAGATGCATCCGCGGTCTTACGTCAGAAAGATCCAACCTCATTCTTCTGATAAGGATCTGTGGGTCTACATTTTTCAAGATAGTTTGTCGAGTACGCAATTGGATTGGTTCTATCAGCTTGAGAGATCTGACGTACACAACTGGGAGGATTTGGCTGCTGCCTTCTACAGACAATATCAATACAATGCGGATTTAGCACGTACTCGTACTCAATTACAGAGTATGGGTATGGTCTCTAATGAAGGCTTTAAGAAGTATGCCCAGAAGTGGCGGGACTTGGCTGGAAGGGTGCAGCCACCATTGTCTGAGAGAGAGCTTGTGGATATGTTTTTGGGGACCTTGTCAGGTCCATTCTTTAAGCACTTGATGGGGAGCTCATTTGCAGTGTTCACCGAGTTAATTCTGACTGGTGAAAGAGTCGAAGCTGGCATTAAGAGCGGTAAAATTCAGAAGGATGCATCCGCTTCTGCTGCTATCAAGAAGACCTTTCCAGCCAAGAAAGAGGTCTCGGCTGTTTACTCTCAGAGAAATCAAGGAAGAGTCGAGCGCCGACCAGCGGTAGGGGCTGTGATGATTCATAATTCCACAGCTGATCAACCTAGAAATAGTTAACCCAGAACCAACCAAGCAAGGGTGGGAAGGCCTGCACAGAAATTCACCCGGATCAATATGACACCTGCTCAGTCCCTCATCTGTTGAAGTTAAACCTTACAAACTTGAAAGAGGCGCCAAAGAATCCAAACACCTCTTCTCCCTACTACCATTCAAATGCAAAGTGTGCCTATCATTCAGACAGTGTGGGGCACGACACCAACAATTGTTGGGCCCTCAAAAATAAGATCCAGGATTCAATAGATGCCAAAGAGGTGGAGTTTGATGCCCCCGAAAAGCCTAACGTGATATCCGCTTTGTGATACGGTGGGAGAACTAACTTGGGATTTTGCGTTTGTGTTTGCAAATGTTTTGGTTTAGCAAGAGTCGCCACCGACTTTTTATTTTATCCTAAGGAAAGGTCAAAAAGCACAGGAAAGACCTTTGAGATGTTTTCTTGGGTTCGGGGAGTAGATTATGAAAAGGGAAGGTGCAAGCACCCTTTTCATCCATGGTTATCCATGGGCTCTTAGTTACTTATTTAGATCACTTGCTTTTGCTTTTCAATTGTTTGAAACAGTGCTTTGTGTGTGGTTTATGTTTTGAAAAGAGGCCATCGTTGTGGCAACCTTTGTAATGATTCTTGTATGAATCTATACAAAGGTGTTTTGTCTTTTGAAAAGATTTCAATGTTTGAAAGTTTGATTTGGGAAATGTTTTGAAATTGTGTTGTGAAGTGTGTTTGAAAATAGCAAGGATGTTTTTGCAAGTTTTTGATCAAGTAAATAAGAGCTATCTACCCTAATTTACTCAAAGATCTTTCCTATATGTTTTTAACCCTTTTGACAGTGTTTTTTCACCATTGCATTTGGTGAACAACCTTGTGTTAGGATGTTAAAAGGGACAGGCGCGGGTCATCATATAGACCATGATAGCAATTGTGTTAAGTATCTTTGGCAAATTCTTGAAGGGACTTGATCATTTTGTTTAGGAAATCAAGATAGCGTCATTGAGGGACTATGATCTTTTGTTTTGTTTTGTTTTACCGTATACCAAAGAAAAAGGTGTTGCCCCAGTTGAAGTGTGTGCCGTGGTATGGTACCCGTGCAGAGCAAATAGTAACATTTCATGCCAGTCCTTGTAGGTGACTGTCATCTTTTGAATGATCTTCTTGATATTTTTGTTCGCAGCTTCGACAGCACCGTTCATCTTAGGCCGATAGGGAGATGAATTATGATGTTGAATCTTGAGCTGCTCACACAGAGTGGTGATCATAGTATTGTTCAAATTTGTACCGTTGTCCGTAATGATCCTGTTGGGGATACCATACCGACATATGAGGTTCTGCTTGATGAAGCGGGCAACCACATTCTTTGTAACGGAGGCGAAGGAAGCTGCTTCGACCCATTTGGTAAAATAATCAATGGCCACCAGGATGAAACGGTGTCCATTGGATGTTGTAGGCTTGATCTCTCCAATCATGTCGATTCCCTACATCGCAAATGGCCAAGGAGCTGTAAAGACATTGAGAGGAACTGGAGGAATATGTACCTTGTCAGCATAGACTTGGCATTTGTGACAAGTACGGGAGTGTTGATGACAATTAGTTTCCATGGTAGACCAGTAGTAGCCTTCCCTTAGAATCTTCTTAGCCATCGTGTGACCGCTCAAGTGGGTGCCAAAGGTGCCATTATGTAGTTCAACCATAATCTACTCAGGTTCAACCTTGTCTACACATCGGAGTAGGACACAATCAAGATTGCACTTGTATAGAATACCATTGCTCAGAAAGAACTTGGCCGCGAACCTCCTTAAGAACTTTTTGTCATTGACTGGAGCTCCTTCAGGGTATTCTTGTGCTTCGAGATACCTTTTGACGTCATGAAACCAAGGTCGGTCCACCACTTCTTCGGTATTGATCTCGTGACAATGAGCAGGATCGTCCATTCGTTCAATGGTGATTTGAGGTGCCTCATTATCCCAGTTAAGTTTAAACATGGATGACATTGTAGCTAGTGCATCTGCTAGCTGATTTTCTTCTCGCGGGAAGTGCTCAAAGGTAATCTGCTCTAAATGAGGCAACAATGTCAGGACATGTTCTTTGTATGAGATAAGATTAGGATGTTTAGTATCCCACTCTCCTTTGATTTGAATGATAACCAAAGCTGAGTCCCCAAATACAATCAAAGATTTGATTCCCAAGTCAATAGCAGCCTTGAGACCAAAGATACAAGCTTCATATTCGGCCATGTTGTTGGTGCAGCTGAAGCAGAGTCTAGCAGTGAAAGGTGTATGGAAACCTTCTGGAGATATAAGTATCGCGCCGATACCGTTCCCAAGTGCGTTGGAGGCGCCATCAAATTACAGAGTCCATCGGGATCCTTGTTCAGGTCCGTCATACGGTCCGTTACCTTTAATGTTTTCCAGTGTCATGATATCCTCGTCAGGGAAGTCGAACCTCATAGATTGTTAATCTTCGACGGCTTGATGGGCTAGATGGTCAGCTAGTACACTCCCTTTTATAGCTTTTTGGGTTGTGTACTGGATATCATACTCAGTCAGGATCATCTGCCATCTAGCGATTCTTCCGGATAAAGCATGCTTCTCGAAGATGTACTTGATCGGATCCATCTTGGAAATCAGCAAAGTGGTATGTGTCAACATATATTGCCTTAGCCAACGAGCAGCCCATACCAAAGCGCAACAAGTTTTCTCGAGTAGTGAGTAGCGAGTCTCACAATCGGTAAACTTTTTTCTAAGGTAATAAATGGAATGCTCTTTTCGGCCAGACTCGTCATGTTGGCCCAGTACGCACCCCATTGAATTATCCAAAATAATCAGATACATAATTATCAAAAGCAACTTGACAATCATTGTTCCATTCAACCACCTGATCTTTCTTCAACAGCTTGAAGATTGGCTCGTAGGTAGATGCCAGGTGAGAGATGAACCTTGCAATATAGTTTAAGCGTCCCAAGAAACCTCTGACCTCCTTTTCAGTGCGGGGGGCAGGAATTTCTTGTATAGCTTTGACTTTGGCAGGATCAACCTCGATGCCTTTGTTACTAACGATAAATCCCAAAAGTTTACGGACCTGACTCCGAAAGTGCACTTGCTAGGATTCAGTATGAGCTTATATTCCTTTAACCTGACAAATAGCTTTTGCAGATGGTCGAGGTGTTCTTCTTCTGTTTGTGAATGGGCTATCATGTCGTCTACATAGACTTCAATCTCATGATGTATCATGTCATGAAACAAAGCTACCATGGCTCGCTGATAGGTTGCCCCGACTTTCTTCAGTCCAAATGGCATCACTTTATAGCAGAAGGTACCCCACTGCGTAACAAAAGTAGTCTTCTCCATGTCTTCAGGGGCCATTTTGATCTGGTTATACCCTGAAAATCCATCCATGAAAGAAAATACCTTATGTTGAGTTGTGTTGTCAACCAAGATGTCAATGTGTGGTAGTGGAAAATCATCTTTAGGGCTAGCCCTATTTAAGTCTCTGTAGTCCACACACATTATGACTTTGCCGTCCTTCTTAGGCACGGGCACAATGTTAGCAACCCATTATGGATAGGAGGTAACAGCCAGAAAGCCAGCATTGAACTGTTTCATCACCTCAGCTTTGATCTTCTCAGACATATCGGGTATCATTCGGCGGACTTTCTGTTTGATTGGTGGACAGTCTTCTCTTGTAGGGAGACGGTGAAACACAATATCGGTATCTAGTCCCGACATGTCTTCATAGGACCAGCCAAAGATCTCAACATATTCATTCAATAGCTGAACTAAGCGCTCTTTGACACTTGGCTCCAAGTTGGCACCCACTTTAACCTCTTTTCTGTCTTCCTCTGTTCCCAAATTGATAGTCTCTAACAACTCTTCATGGGGCAGAATACCCATTTCTTCTTGTTGCAAAAGTCTAGCTAACTCTCCAGGCACTTCATAGTCTTCATCACCTTCGTACTCGGCATGATTGACCAAATCTTCAGAGTCACTGAAGGTCAAAGCAGAATAGTCACCCATGGAATCCGGAGTGGATGGGTACCTGCATTTCGTGAGTGTGGGTGTGTGTAAGGGATAGCCATCCTTAAACAAAATAAAATGTAAAAGGAAAGAAAATGAACACAAAAGTTTATAGATGAAAACGTCCATGATTCATTAAAAATGGCATACGAAAATGAAGAATCAAAACCCTTACAAATGGACCTATGTGCCCCGGGAAAGGCACAAGGCAAAAGAGTGTACGAATTGTTTAAAAGTTATTACAGACCAACATAAATGTTCAAAAGATAAATTACTGATTGATGAAAGTAATGGGAACAAAGTCCTTCACCTTCCAGTTGTTCAGTCCCCCTTCAATGGTTGGAAAGATCCAATCTTCAAAGTTTCCTTCTTCATCATCATCTTCTAAGGCATGAACTCCATGGTGAGTGATTTTTAAGGGTGGTCCTCCAGCCCGGGAGCAACGCACAACTTTCTGGCCAGCAGCAGTGAAACCCAACCCGAACTTGTCTGTCTTGTGAGGAAAATATGGAAGTTGTCCCCACACCATACTTCCTTCTTCCTTGACTATAGCCTCTGCATCTTTAAGGGATGACATCCGGGACACAGGCTTGGTAATGATAGGCACATCAGTCATTGTCTTTGCTACCGCGACCTCAAGAGAAACCTCTTCAAAGTGTTGGAAAGGTGTTTCTATGAATTCATCATCTAACTCCACGTAGCGGAAAGAGTTAAGGTGGCTTATCATATACTCCTCCTCACCATGAACTATTATAATCTTACCCTGAACTGGGTACTTGAGCATTTGGTGGAGAGAAGAAGTGACTGCCCCAGCGTTGTGGATCCATGGTCTTCCTAACAAGCATGAATATGAAGGACGGATGTCCATCACATAAAATGTAGAGTTGAAAATTTCCGTTCCCACCTTGATTGGAATGTCCACTTCTCTGTGAACCATCCGCTTAGAACCGTCGAAGGCTCTAACAATAATATTACTGGGCTTTATGGTCAAATCTTCACAGTCCAATCTGTCCAATGCTTTCTTTGGTAGAACATTTAAAGATGAACCAATATCAACCAGAACATGAGCAAGTGTGGTCCCTCTGCACTCTACCGAGACATGCAGCGCATCATTATGCTTTCTTCCCTTAGGGGTCAAATCAGCATCAGATAAACCAAGACCATTGTCAGCTGTAAGGCTAGCCACGCACTCTTGAAACTGGTCTGCAGAAGTTTCTTGAGGCACGTGTGCCGTCTTCATAAATTTGATCAAGGCTTTGGCATGAGCCTCAGAGCAGAGTAATAGAGCCAGCATAGATATTTTTGAAGGGGTTTGCCCAAGCTGCTCTACGACATCATAGTCGCTCTTCTTAATTATCTTTAAGATTTCCTCCATCTCTTTTTGGGTGGTCTCGGGGATAATCAAAGTCTGAGCCTTCGTCCTGACAAGCGCCTCTTGGATCCCCTTACCTTTATCAGCAGTAACAGCAGAGGGTTCAACTTCGGGAGTTACAATTTCATCAATTACTGGACTCCGCACAAATATCTTGACAGGCACAAAAGCACTTGAGGGTCCGAAGACTGCCCGTGGAGGAGCAATCTCCGGAGAGAAGATTCTTCCGCTACGAGTTATCTTACTTGTCCCCGCAATATTCCCTATATCAGGAGTTTCTTCATCAAAATTCACTTTGACTGATTCGATCTTCTTAACACCATGGTAGAAGATCTCTCCTCCATAGTTCCATGGTATCGTCTTGTTGGAATTATATGGGATAGGCCCTGGCATGGTAAGCTTCAGCGGTACAAACTTTGGATCAGGCGTAATCTTAACAGGCCTTTTGCAGGTCTTGGAAAGATGGTCGGAAATGGTGATTATAGCAATGTCATTGATTGGAGTAACAAAGGTAACAGGAGTAACATGACTGATAGCAGCAACATGAGTTTTCTGAAAGAGGATCTCTTGAGTATCCATCAGGCGTTGGATGCCTGATTTCAACCGTGGGCAGTCGGATTGCAAGGTTGAACAGAAGTAACAGTCTTTTTCACATCCTGGGAAAATCCCGACTTTCAACAGATTCATTTTAATCATTGGCAACAGAGTCATTAATTCATCAACAGCGGTAACATGAAGATCTTCCACAATTGCATGGACATTATGACCATGATTTGGCATAGGAGCGGATATCACATTAGGTTTTTCGGGGGCATCAAACTCTACCTCCTTGGCATCTATCAAATCTTGGATCTTGTTTTTAAGAGCCCAACAGTTATTGGTATCATGCCCTACACTGTCCGAGTGGTATGCATATTTTGCATTTGAATGATAATAGGGAGAAGAGGTATTTGGGTTTTTCGGCGCTTCTTTCAAGTTTGTAAGGTTCAGCTTTAACAGGTGAGGGAGGACTTGAGCCGGTGTCATATTGATCCGGGTGAATTTTCGTTGTGGCCTTTCCACCCTTTGCTGGTTAGGTCTAGGTTGATTGCTTCGAGGTTAATCGGCTGAAGAATTCTGGATCATCACAGCACCCACCGTTGGTCGGCGCTCTATTCTCCCTTGATTTCTCTGGGTGTGAATAGTATAAACTTCCTTTTTGGCTGGGAAGGTCTTCTTGATAGCAGTGGGAGCGGAGGCATCCTTCTGAATTTTACCACTCTTAATGCCAGCTTCGACCCTTTCACCGGTCAGAATTAATTCGGTGAACCCTGCAGATGAGCTCCAGATCAAGTGATTGAAGAATGGACCTGACAGGGTCCCTAAAAACATGTCAACCAGCTCTCTATCCGACAATGGTGGCTGCACCCTTCCAGCTAAATCCCGCCACTTCTGGGCATACTCCTTAAATCCCCCACTAGAGGCTATACCCATACTTTGTAGTTGAGTGCGAGTAGGCGCTAAATCTGTGTTATATTGGTATTGTCGGTAGAAAGCAGCAGCTAAATCTTCCAAGTTATGAACATCAGATCTCTCAAGTTGATAGAACTAGTCCAATTGCATACCCGACAAACTATCTTAAAAAAAGTGGACCCACAGATCCTTATCAGAAGAGTGAGGTTGGATCTTTCTGACGTAGGATCTCAGATGCATCTTCGAACAGGACAAACCGTCGTATTTAGCAAATGTAGGTACTTTGAACTTGGGAGGAATGACGATCCCAGCAACCAACCCTAGTTCTTCGAATTCTAGCCCAGGTACCCTTTGCAACTCCATGGCTGCCAACCGATCCTCAAGATTCTAATACTTATCATCCGCCGAAGGGTATTGCTTTTCGGAGTAATCTTCATCCTCTTCCTCGTCTTCTTCTTCAGCTTCAGATTCGGAGGGCATATCAACTCCCTTTCCCTTACCAACCCCTTCGTCAGACGTCGAGGGGAATTCCAGAACTCTCCTAGCCTGATGCTCAAATCTTCTTCCCATAGTGGCCACACCAATTCTTTTCTTTTTCTTCTTTTCTGGTTCCTTCTCTTTCTCTAACAGTGCTTTAAGATCCTCTTGACCTTTTGCCAAGGTCATGAGGAGTTTCTAGAATTGTGAATTATGTGCTTGCAGATCTTTAACCGTCTGCTCTATATCCATCTTGCTGAAATAAACAGCAGAAAGATAAGGAAACCTGGTGTGAAGACCTGTTTATGCATATGATGAATGATATGTTATTCATGTAATGCATTCAAGGATTCAGAAATTCAAAGTTGTTGCAAACAAAAAGAACACACGTCATATTAATAAGAAGAAATTTGTTAGTACATAAATTCCCCATGGGCAAAATATTACAAAATTCTTAATGTAAAAAGACGTTGCACATCCTCTTTGGCGCGATGTAAGTGTTAAGAGTCTCCTCTTCGTGAAGTCGGCGGGTAAGTTCCAAAACCTTCTTCTCACTGGCATAGAAGCTGGCTTCAAAAGTGTTCCAATCTTCCTTGAGCTGTATCCAACTCTTTTGTAATTCTTCCAATGATGTTGGCATGTCAGGATGTAGGAGGGTGTATGGAACTTCTCCTTCCATAACAGGCTCTTTGATCACGGGGAGAATGTGAGGATATGGCATCATAAGATTCTGGGCGCGGGTTCGTACCCACTTGAGATAAGGCTCAAGGGGGGTGGAATTATTGTGTCCTAGTGTCTTACTATCCACTTTGTTGGGCATCCTCCAAGCTCGGATAAACCTTTGTCGGAGTCCTTGAGCGTTGTTGTCGAAGTCAAAAGCTAAGTCAGGAATCAACATATCATGAGGGCCATCCCTTCGGGCATACCCAAATTGTCTCAGAGCTAAACAGGGGTTGTAGGTAATTCCTCCCCTAATTCCAAGTAATGGGACATTAGGGAATTCTCCGCAACGATCAATGATGATGACATTTTCTCTGGACCGAGAACACAAATGAACATCAGAATGTGTAAGAGTCATCAATCGTTGTGACCACCTTAAACCCTGCTCATTCTTCAAAACTGATTGGGGAAGGTGAGAAATAAACCACCTTGCTAGAAGAGGAGTACAGCACATGAGAACACCTCTTTTCCTCATTGTTCGTGTGTGAAATGAGTGTAAGATGTCCCCAAGCAATGTAGGCACAGGATTCCGAGATATGAAAATCTTGACAGCATTCACATCTATAAGCTGATCATGGTTTGGGAACAAGACCAACCCATAGATGAGGAGTGCTACAATCTCTTCAAAAGCTTGCAGATCTAGAGAATTCCAGCAGTCTTGTGCCTTCTCAAACAGAAACTTTGCCAAGAAACCCTTGACACCACTTTTGGTTTCCCAATGACCTTTGATATCTGATGGTTGCAAGTGCAATGCTTGAGCAACATCTTCAGGCTTTGGTTCTCTTTCCGTACCGTTGTAGGGTAGTTGATGGAGAATAGGAATCCTCAGGAGTTGAGAAAATTCCTCTGAAGTAGGTACTAGTTGGTAATCAGGGAATGTGAAACAGTGGTGTAGGGGGTCAAAGAATTGGAAGAGAACTTTCACCATGTCTTCTTCAATGTTGGAGTTGACCAAGTTGAGAAGTCTACCATGTATTTCACTGAAGAGAGAATTCTATGGAATCTTGGAAGTAAGCTCCTTGAGTTGAGGAGGTATTCTCACAAGGTTGACTTGAATTGTTTTCCTGCGAAGAGATTCCATAACCTACAAAACAAGAACAAAGATGAAGATCCAAACCCTTGAAATGGTTAGTGGATGCATATGATGCTTTATGATGTTCATGATGTATGCACAAGCATATGTACAAGCAATTCACACAAGATCCTAGTTTCAGGCTTGCATGGGGTTTCATAGGTAAGTACCCTCTTGAAGTTAGTTGGCTCAACCTGTCCTATAACAGTAACCGGGTTCTAAGGAGCTCAATATCACCGGATTATTTTCTATGTTCATTGTTTCAGTTTAGCCACTTAACTGGCGACCAAAATATTCCAAGAAAACAACCCTCAATGAGTGTAGTATCGAGTATCTACCAACTTCGGACTGCACCAAAGCCGGTCATCTCATTACCCCTAAAAAAGGCCAAGATGGTCAAGTAAGGTTCTAAGGGTTCATTAGTGCTTCATGACATCACTCAGCGGCCCCGTATTCTCTTTGATTGACTCAAAGGCTATCGGTACTCACAAATATGTCGCACTAATATAGTTATTGTTTCAACCATGTCGGTATACCCCACACAGTTTCCACAACGTATTGCTATTTACCTATGAATATTTCCCAAAAATTCGGGTGGAGGATTCAAGCCCAAACAAGAGAACCAAATTTAAAGCAATCAAAGCAATCAAGATAAGCATGCAAAGGTGATATAAACCCTAAGGTTACTCCACTTTCAAAGTTCTCCCCATCAGAGTCGCCAGTTCTGTGATACGGTGGGAGAACTGACTTGGGATTTTGCGTTTATGTTCGCAAATGTTTCGGTTTAGCAAGAGTCGCCACCGACTTTTTATTTTATCCTAAGGAAAGGTCAAAAAGCACAGGAAAGACCTTTGAGATGTTTTCTTAGGTTCGGGGAGTAGATTATGAAAAGGGAAGGTGCAAGCACCCTTTTCATCCATGGTTATCCATGGGCTCTTAGTTACTTGTTTAGATCACTTGCTTTTGCTTCTCAATTATTTGAAATGGTGCTTTGTGTATGGTTTTAAAAGATATTTTGAAAAGAGGCCATCGTTGTGGCAACCTTTGTAACGATTCTTGTTTTAATGTATACAAAGGTGTTTTGTCTTTTGAAAAGATTTCAATGTTTGAAAGTTTGATTTGGGAAATGTTTTGAAATTGTGTTGTGAAGTGTGTTTGAAAATAGCAAGGATGTTTTTGCAAGTTTTTGATCAAGTAACTAAGAGCTATCTACCCTAATTTACTCAAATATCTTTCCTATATGTTTTTAACCCTTTTGACAGTGTTTTTTCACCATTGCATTTGGTGAACAACCTTGTGTTAGGATGTTAAATGGGACAGACGCGGGCCATCGTATAGACCATGATAGCAATTGTGTTAAGTATCTTTCGCAAATTCTTGGAGGGACTTGATCATTTTGTTTAGGCAACCAAGATAGCGTCATCGATGGACTATGATATTTTGTTTTGTTTTGTTTTGCCAAAGTACCCAACATGCATAACATGGCCCATTTTTAAAGCAACAAGTGGATTGTAACCCTAGGGGTGCAAGTGTGTATTGTGTTTGATTTTCATGCATTTTTGTCTTTGATTAAGTCAAACTACTTGTTGATTTTGGATTTTTTGCATACAAACCCTAATCTCTAATCATGGCATAATTGAAAGCATAAAGTGCGAGAATTGAAAGTCTAAGCTATTACACATGATTATGGGGATGGGGGTACAATCTTTGAATGGGGGTGTATTTGACAAGAAATATAAACCCTAGTTTACTATTACATTCAAATTGAATCAAATGCATAAATATCAAATGGACAATATTTAAATAAGCAAGATAAATAAATATATCAAATAATATGAATTATGCAAAAATGTTTTTGTTTATTTATGTATGTAAAAATATTTAATGTAAAAAGATAAAGAAATAAATAAAAGATTAATTTTATTTGGTTAAGGGTAAAACCCTAATTTTCTTTAAGAAAGTAAATATATTAATTATTTTATTTATATACAATAAAAATTAAATAGTATATGTGAAAAAATAAAATATGTTTAAAAAAAGTATTTATTAAGTATATTTAATAATAAAAATAAAAGTGTAATATTTTATATTTTTATTGTAAAATATCTAATAAAATAAGAGTATATATATATATATATATATATATATATATATATATATATATATATATATATATATATATATATATATATATATATATATATATATATATATATATATATATATATATATATATATATATATATATATATATATATATATATATATATATATATATATTAGCATCCAATTGCTCGACTCGATGGGTACTTATAGTGGTTTGCCGGAGAAGCTCTTGTATTTCTTTAAGGAGTTGGTTAGTGGCATAGACACCTCTTAACTCTAAATCGAATATTCAAGAGACTAAAAAGATCGGGAATGCACATCTAAAAGGAGAGGAACTTAACTCGCAAAAAAGAAAAAGAGAAACGATAGACAGAAAGAGAAGGAATAGCGGGCAAAGCGATTCCAATGCTTAACGAATGGACCAATCCAAGACTTGGAATGCTACCAGAATCGACAGCAGCTCTTACCTTACTAGCACGATACCGAAATGGCCCTTAGCCGACTAAAGGTATATATATATATATATATATATATATATATATATATATATATATATATATATATATATATATATATATATATATATATATATATATATATATATATATATATATATATATATATATATATATATATATATATATATATATATATATATATATATATATATATATAGAAAAATATTTTAAGTGTGAATAAAAATAAAGAATAAAAATAAATGTATAATTTATATATTATCTTCAAGTTTTTAATAAATAAGATAAAAGTAATTAAATTGCTTTTTATGTTAGAAAAATAAAAATAAAAAGCCAAATAAATGTGAAAAAATTATAAAAATATTTTTGAGTATTTTTTATATTTGGAAATAATAAAATATAATCAGAAATGAAAATAAAAATGCAAAAATATAAAATAACAAGAAATTGGGCCAGGGGGTGCAAAAAAGAAAAAGGGAGGTGTCAAAAGTAGCCAGGACCAAGCCCAACTCAAACCAACTTCATCTTCAACCTTCTGATTTTGAAAGCACGCGCGCCCTGTACAATTGCCAGATCTTGTATACGAGCTCTATTGCAAAAACACATAACATCAAACTTGTAGAGCATTTCAAGACGAATCCAACCATATAAACAACTTGCCTTAACTCTCAAAGACCAGAGAGAATTTCTCTGGCCCTAAAATCTAACCTAGTTTTTTCAGTATGTTCAAGGATGAAATTCTCTTAGCATGCTTAATATAAATGAAAACTGAGCATATGTACAACTTCATGGCAATGAATACTACATTTCTTATTCACAAACCTAAGGCTAAATGTTCCTAAATAGAGAGATAGGAAGTTGACAAAAACCTGTTTCAGCTGACTTCATGTAGGGCAATGTAGAGATTTTCAACAAGGCTTGAGATGTCTGGGAGCTTGCTTGGACTTCACTTGACCTTTTCCAACACCTAGCTTGCCTTGAATGTCCTTGAATCAACCTATAGAACTCAACCTGCACAAGCTCAAAATGAGAATGGCAAACTCTGTAAATGGAGTTACAGTTGGTGTTTGAGGTTTGTGATAGTTTGGATGAGTTGAATGGAAGGTGTTTGAACCAACTTGGGGCAAAACGCACGAGCAAATTGAGCTATGGAAGTCAAGTTGCAGGTTCTGCCCAGTTTTGCCAATGGAAGGTGATTTTTGGCTAGGAGATGTTTAGAGGCTCAAGCAATCGTGTTTTTGGCTCATAGGGATGTGTGAAAGATGTTCAAAATGCTTGCACAAGTTTCTTTGGGCTGATGTTCAAGTTCTCATGTTTTGGACAAGTTTCTTGTTTTTGAAGCAAAATGTGGGAAGTGATTGAAACAGGCCCGTACAGGCTATCCTTATGCTTTCATACTTTGCCCTTGGCCCCTCCAACTTGTAGATTTGATTAGCTGCATAAGATATGGATCAATGCTCAAGAAATCAGTTTTGACATAAAGCATGATTTTAAGCAAAAATGGAAACTTTGCTTTTTCTACTTAGGGATTAATCCAAAGTGCAATGCTCTAATGACCAAAATAATGCCTTAGACCAGTGGTTTTGCATTAAATTATTGAGTGTGAAGTGGTTTAGAGGCCTTTAATCTAGTGCAAAGCATGCTGACTTGAAATTGCAACTTGGATGAACATGAATATGCCATGGATGAAAAGTGAGTTTTTGCCAACTTCAAGCCTTCGATTCTCCTTAACCACAAATGTGTTTGGAGAGTTATTGGACAATTTGGAAATATTGCAACATGCTCTTTAATCCATCTTTGAAATGCAACTTGCGATTCCAAGTGGAACTATGTGAAAAATGGCCATGAAGATAGGTTAAAGTCCTGCCTAAATTAGGGCAAAATTTCACTAAGTTAAAAGTTTTAGGGACCCTTGTTCCAAAAATAATAACTTGAGATCCAAGCTTATTTTGAGAAATATTTGTGAATCAAAGTTGTATACTTTGTGGAGGACTACAACTTTCATGTTTGAGGTTTTGTTTGAATCCAAATGCATCATAGTGAAAATGTTCGACAAAGTTAGGAAAAATTAAGAAAATTTCATAACTTAGAAAAATTCTAAGTTATGAAATTTTTCAACTTTAAACCCTAATTTGCAATTTTGGGTTTCTTGATGAACAAGTTTCATGTTTTGACATATCTTGATGAAAAATGACCCTTGGCACTTGTTTTTGACCAAAAAGTCAAAGTTTGACTTTTCAGTGTATAGTCAAATTTTGATCAGTTGACTGAAAAATTCATCTGTCAATCCAATGTATTTGAGATCTTTTGAACTTGTTGAATAGGTCAAGATGATGTAATTGAGTCCTTGGATCCATGGTTGAGCCCAATTTTCCATTGGCTAGGTCAAAAATCAAAAATTGCCTTTGTACAGTCAAAACTCTAAAAATGACCATTTTGTCCTTTTGGTGATCTGATCAAATTTCTTGTGGAGTTATGGTCCAAACTTGATCAAATATGAGTTCATAATGTTGATGTGGGTCAAAAATCATGAGGTTTGATTGTAAATTGGCCACAATTGACTTTTTCCCCAATGCAGCTGATTTCTAGGTCAACTGTCCAATTGACTGGGCAAAAATTTGATTCAAGGCTTGAAACTTGGTATGGACAAAATTATGAGTCCAACATGAAGCATGAAAGTCATATTGAGTATTGAAAGTCCAAAAATATATGTGCAAGCTCAAACTCTAATTTAGGTCATCAGTGCAAGGAGATGTCTTGAGCAGGGCAAAACCCTAATCCTGTTTGGAGTTCAAAGAGTCTTGTGAGGGGAAATTTTGATAAAATGAGAGGGAAAATTTTGGGGTACAACACGCTCCAATGCCAAAACATGGTCACAATGTCCATGCTGTTGTAGAAGATCTTTATGTTACTGTTGTTGATGACTTAATGACTCCATTTCCAATGATCAAGATGAATCTGTTAAAAGCCGGGATTTTCCCGGGCTGTGAAAAAGATTATTACCTTTGTTCGACCTTGCAATCCGACTGTCCTCTATTGAAGTTAGGCATTCAACACCTAATGGATAATCAAGAAATCCTCTTCAAGAAAACTCATGTTACTCTTGTTAGTCCAATCAACGATGTTGCTATAATCACCATTTCCGACAATCTTTCCAAGGTCTCCAAAAGACCCGTTGAGATTACACCCGATCCAAAGTTTGTACCTCTGAAGATAACAATGTCAGGGCCTATCCCATACAAGTCCAACAAGACAATACCGTGGAATTATGGAGGAGAGATCTTCTACCACGGTGTTAAGCAGATTGAATCAGTGGAAGAAAGTTCCAATGAAGAGACTCCTGACATAGGAAATATTGCGGGGACAAGTAAGATCACCCGCAGCGGAAGAATCTTCTCTCCGGAGATTGCTCCTCCAAGGGAAATCTTTGGACCCTCAAATGCTCCTAAGATTACTCTTGTGCCAGTCAACACATCTGTACGAACTCCAGTGATTGAAGAAATTGTTACTGCCGAAGCTATACCCTTTACTGTTAATGCTGATAAAGGTAAGGGGATCCAAGAAGCGCCTGTCAGGACGAGGGCTCAGCCTTTGGTCATCCCCGAGACCACTCAAAAGGAAATGGAGGAGATTTTAAAAATAATTAAGAAAAGCGACTACGATGTCGTAGAACAACTGGAGCAAACCCCTTCAAAAATCTCTATGCTGGCCCTATTGCTCTGTTCCGAAGCTCATGCCAAAGCCTTGATCAAATTCCTAAAGACGGCCCATGTGCCTCAATAAACCTCCACGGATTAGTTCCAGGAGTGTGTAGCCAGCCTAACCACTGACAATAGTCTTGGCTTCTCCGATGCCGATCTAACATCTAAGGGGAGAAAGCATAATGATGCGCTGCATGTCTCGGTGGAGTGCAGAGGGACTACTCTTGCTCACGTTATGGTTGATACCGAGTCGTGTTTAAATGTCCTACCAAAGAAAGCATTGGACAGACCAGATTGTGAAGGTTTAGTTTTGAAGCCCAGCAACATCATTGTAAGAGCCTTTGACGGTTCTAAGCGGATGGTCCACGGGGAGGTGGACATCCCAATTAAAGTGGGTACGAAAACTTTCAACTCCACATTTTATGTCATGGACATCCGTCCATCCTACTCTTGCTCGTTAGGAAGGCCCTGGATTCATCATGCTGGAGCTGTCACGTCTACGCTGCATCAAAAGCTTAAGTACCATGTCCAGGGGAAAATTGTGACAGTCTGTGGCGAGGAGGAGTATATGATAAGCCATCTGAATTCATTCTGCTATGTTGAATTAGATGGAGAATTCATCGAGACCCCCTTTCAGCACTTTGAAGAGGTTTCCCCTGAAGTTGCGGTAGCCAAGACAATGACTTATGTGCCCATCATTACCAAACCTGTGTCCCGGATGTCATCCCTTAAAGATGTGAAGGCCGTGATCAAGGAAGGAGGAAGCACAGTATAAGGTCAACTGCCAGATTTTCCTTACAAGACAGATAAGTTAGGCTTGGGTTTCACTGCTGCTAGTCAGAAGGCTGTGCGTCGCTCCCGGGCTGGAGGACCTCCATTGAAAATCACTCATCATGGAGTTCATGCTTTAGAATATGATGAAGAATAAAGCAATTTTGAAGACTGGATCTTTCCAACTATTGAAGGAGGACTGAACAACTGGGAGGCGAAAGACTTCGTTCCCATTACTTTCATCAATCAGTAATTTATCTTTTGAACATTTTCTGTTGGTATGTAATAATTTTTAAACAATTCGTACACTTTTTTCCTTATGCCTTACCCGGGGCATATAGGTCCATTTGTAAGGGCTTGATTTTTCATCTTCATATGCCATTTTTAATGAATCATGGACGTTTTCATATATAAACTTTTGTGTTCATTTTCTTTCTTTTTAAACTTTATTTATTTAAAGGTGGCTATCCCTTACACACACCCACACTCCCAAAATGCAGGTACCCATCCACTCTGGATTCCATGGGTAACAATTCCGCTATGGCCTTTAGTGACTCTGAAGATCTGGTCAATCATGCCGAATACGAAGGTGATGAAGACTGTGAAGTGCCTGGAGAGTTGGCTAGACTTTTGCAACAGGAAGAAAGGGCTATTCTACCTCACGAGGAGTTGTTAGAGACTATCAACTTGGGAACAGAGGAAGACATAAAAGAAGTTAAAGTGGGTGCCAGCCTAGAGCCAAATGTCAAGGAACGTTTAGTTCAGCTGTTGAATGAATATGTTGAGATCTTTGTCTGGTCCTATGAAGACATGCCGGGACTTGATACAGATATTGTGGTTCACCGTCTCCCTACAAGAGAAGATTGTCCACCAATCAAGTAGAAAGTCCACCGAATGAGGCCCGACATGTCCGAAAAGATTAAAGTTGAAGTGATGAAGCAGTTCAATGCTGGCTTTCTTGCTGTTACTTCCTATCCACAATGGGTTGCTAACATTGTGCCCGTGCCTAAGAAGGACGGCAAGGTCAGAATGTGCATGGATTATAGAGGCTTAAACAGGGCTAGCCCTAAAGATGACTTTCCACTACTGCACATTGACATCTTGGTTGACAATACAGCTCAACACAAGGTATTCTCTTTCATGGATGGATTTTCATGGTACAACCAGATCAAAATGGCCCCTGAAGACATGGAGAAGACTACTTTTGTTACGCAGTGGGGTACCTTATGCTATAAAGTAATGCCATTCGGACTGAAGAATGTCGGGGCAACCTATCAGTGCGCCATGGTAGCTTTGTTTCATGACATGATACATCGTGAGATTGAAGTCTACATAGACGATATGATAGCCCGTTCACAGACAGAAGAAGAACACCTCGACCATCTGCAAAAGCTGTTTGTCAGATTGAAAGAATACAAGCTCAGACTGAACCCTAACAAGTGCACTTTCGGAGTCAGGTCCGGTAAACTCTTGGGATTCATCGTCAGTAACAAAGTCATCGAGGTCGATCTTGCCAAAGTCAAAGCTATACAAGAAATGCCTGCCCCTCACACTGAAAAAGAGGTCAGAGGTTTCTTGGGACGCCTAAACTACATTGCAAGGTTCATTTCTCACCTAACATCTACCTGTGAACCAATCTTCAAGCTGTTGAAGAAAGATCGGGTAGTTAAATGGAATGATGACTGTCAAGTTGCTTTTGATAAAATCAAGGAGTATTTGCTGGAACCTCCTATCTTGATGCCACCCGTCGAAGGAAGGCCGTTAATCATGTATCTGACCGTTCTGGAGAATTCAATGGGGTGCGTATTGGGCCAACATGACGAGTCTGGCCGAAAAGAGCATGCCATATATTACCTTAGCAAAAAGTTTACCAACAGTGAGACTCGCTACTCACTGCTCGAGAAAACTTGATGCGCTTTGGTATGGGCTGCTCGCCGGCTAAGGCAGTATATGTTGACACATACCACTTTAGTGATCTCTATAATGGATCTGATCAAGTACATCTTCGAGAAAGCCTGCTCTATCCGGAAGAATCACTAGATGGCAGATGATCCTCACCGAATATGATATACAATACACGACCTAAAAAGCTATAAAGGGGAGTGTGCTAGCCGATGTAATTCTGTGTTGAAGGCCTGCACACTTATGTTTACAACACTGGCGAAGAACCTCCTAGACCCAGAAGAGGTGGAGTAAGAACACGAGGAGGAAGGGCACGAGGTGAAGCATCCAGTAGCAGAAACGTTAGAGACAACAATGAGGACTTATCTTTGTTTTCCTTTTTCCTTGCATTTTTTTAATTATTATTTCTTAAGTTTCCTGTTCATTTTCTTTTCTCACATTATTTGTCCTATTGAGGACAATGCTTAGTTCAAGTGTAGGGGAGGAAACATATGTTACCTATGTTATGTTTTTCCATTTTCCTAGTAAGTTATTTAAATTTCTGTTATTTCCCTTTCCATTCAATAAATAAAAAACCATTTTCGTAAGTTATTCATACTTCAACCCTTTTCTTGAACCATACAAAGTTTTTTTACTCGACGCATTAGCTCGGTACATTCGAAAAGTATATAGGTTGTTCGCAATTAGGCTACGTTAGATTTTTTGAAAAAGAGTTGACAAAAATAATACCGCCTTGGCACCTAAATCTTCCAGATCATGCAAATCAATTTGAGTGGTTATGATACCAAAGCCTTAAATTTTAGTTTTGGATCAACCCCGAGTAGTTTATACTAGCAGTCAGCACTGTCTTATCCATAAACTACGTAGGGAGCCGATGAATATAAGTGATTGGTCCTAATAAGTAAAGAAGAAAAAAATTCTAAGCATCAAGATATAATAGGGAATGCGCTAATTAAGTTAGGTGACCCTCTCCAGGTCATTTAATCCAACAGTCGCGATACCTACAAAAACTGATGTAACAACCAGTTGTAAGCCTGTTCAGTGGTATATGATGCTGAACTTGGTAGGGCGAACTACGGTTCGATCCCCCGAGACTTATAATTTGGGAAAGAAAAAGGGTTACCAACTTGTGTACCAGAAACCTGTGCAAAAGAGACAAGAATCGTTAACCGGCTACTCTACTATGTGCGCGCGAAAGATAAAGGGCTTAATGTGATTACGCTAGAATGAAAGCGGTTGATTTTGAATGAAAAGAATTAGTTTGAGCTATGATAGCATAATTCGAACTAATTTGAAATAGGATAGAGGATTTTGACCATGTGGTTTTGTGTCATTTCTGTATCATTAGTTTCGGAGCCTAGTTCCATCTTTCTAATGTAACACCCATCAACCACGTACGATTCGAGTCGCGTCATGCGATTGTGTCAGAGACCACGCGTTAAACAATTTTTACTCTATTTTGCTTGAGGACAAGCAAAGGTTCAAGTGTAGTGGAGTTTGATAACCTAGAAATGTATCAAATATTTGGATCATTTTACATGAATTTTATCCGCATTTTAATTAATTAAATTACTCTTTATTCGTATTATGCTGGTATTTTCTATGTTTTCAGGAATTTAATGTTTGTAAGGTATGTGTGAAGAAAGTCAAGAAAAGTCAAGCTAATCAAGAGAAATTATGCATTGAGGAGTGTGTGGTAGAATAGGGTGCACTAAAAGCAAAAATCCCAAGAAAGAATCGTTGGCCCAATCCACAAAGGGATTGTAACGAACGTTACACATTGGCTCAAAGGAGTGTAACGACCGTTACACCCCACCATGCAAGCCTTCCTCAAAAGCAGGAGTGTAACGACCGTTACACCCTGCCACGCCAGCCCTCCCTCAAAAGAAGGAGGGTAACGACCGTTACACTGAGTCAATTCCGGAGGAGAAAATATCTCAACTCCCAAGCGTCTCAAGGCTATAAATAGCACCTTAAATGTCCATTTTAAATACATTTTTATTCTCCTTGTTTTTACTGTTACTTAGCCAAAAATATTCTCCATATTATTTCGTTCCGCATTATTTTCTTGACCAATCTGTGGGAGACATTCGACATCAGACAAATATTCTGCTGTAATATTTTTGGGTTTAATTTAAGTACTTTATTTATTTATACCAAGATTGTCCGTAATGTTTTGTTTATTTAAATTGTTTGATGATAATTATTTCTATTGCGCTGTTATTGAGTCGTTTAATATGCTAGGCTAAATTTATTTATCGGTATGTAAGGTCATATAACCAACGGGGTTTCAGCAACGCCAATTGATTAGTTCCTTTCAAAGAACGAATAATTTTCTGGTTTCAATTACTAGTTTTAAATATTAACTGTTTTGTTACGAGAGTAAAATACAGATATAGGTTAGGATTAATAAAATGAGAGTTTGAGATAATAACTGGACAGTAGTAATTGTGCATCAACTTAAAATCCAGTGAGAGCACTTTTAAGTTGATTAGGTTTTGTTTGTTTCCGAAAACTATTTTTAAACCATAATTGAAACAGCGAGAGCAATCACTTAGGTTTGATCGTAGGATCTGAATCAATAAACACGAGAGTGTGAGAAGAGGGTTTTCAAACAAATGCGTCCTACAGAAAATTGTTTTGTTAATCCGAGTTAGGTCAATGAGTTGCTAAATCCCCAAAGTCTGACCATTACATACCGATATTCTCCCTTGAATCTAAACTAGATTATAATCAGTTAGGTTCCCTAAACCCCCTACTAATTACACTATTAGCCTTTGATTTACGTAGTAACCTAAGATAACGGTAGTTTGACATTTAGTCCCTTGGGATTCGATAATCTTAAAAGCTACACACGATAGGACTGTATACTTGCGGTCTAGATTCTTTAAGACTCACAAAGTCACAATCACACGCTTTTCGACAAAGTTGGCAAAAACTGTAATATACCGAACAACTCGAAGTTACAAGCAGAAAGTAATGAATTATGCAAGCCAAATGGATGGGTTGACATTTGCAATGATCTTTGTTTTTGAGTTCCCACCTAGAGAATCCTGCACTAACATTTTTGGGAGTAATGTTACTACAGAGAATAATGCACTAAATGGTATCGCATTTTGTAGAATGGTACCTGGAAAAGAAATGTAAGCCTTTAATCGTTGTAGGGAACTTGCCTTTAATTCAGTAGTGTTGTTTAAATCATATTACCGCTTATTCTGTTGGATCTCATGAATCACCCTGTCTACCAAGTGAATCTTTATATACTTGCTCTATAGTTGGAAACATGATGAAAATTAAGAATAACTATTTCGATGGTATACCAACTGTCTACCAACAAAAACCGAAATATAATTTATGCCTAACAAATTAAGAATAAACGTTTCCATGATATAAATCGTAAAAGAGGTGGAGGTACAAAATACAAACCTTCGTTCAAATATCACAATAGTTCTCATAATTGTTCAAGTATTCGTGCTATAGCTGCAAACTGTTCAAATACCACATGTTGTTTGATATACGGTTTTTAACGCAAACTCAAGTCTTTCAAAGATATGAAGTATCTATCTAAGGCCTACATAAATTCAAATACCAGGTAGAAAAATATAAATAACACATAAAAAGAACAACTCATAAATTCATTTACGTGTAATAACTATTTCAGGAACACTCCACATACTAGACAATATGGAATAAAAGAGCTTATCTCTAAATGAGTTATTACCTGCAGCAGGGACAATTTTCCTCAAAGCCACTAAAAATATAAATTATTGGAGTTAATTATGAATAACTTCTGGATGGCCATAAAGTTTTTTGGCTAACTCTCTTCTCTCGGATGTAACTCGAATTTGATTGATTCCGTACAAATTTCTGTCTAGGGCCATTGTTGTTTTTACGACCGAAGAAAACCTATCGAATTTGCATAGAAATGATGTGAAGAAATGAAAAGCCAAACTAAAATAGATTGTATTATTTGGGGGAGATACTAGGAGCATCAATACATAGTGTAGGAATAAACACCTTTGTGAGAGGCACACCACTTATCCACCTAAAACCTTAAGGTGATAGGTGAGTGGGTTCTCCCACTTATATATGCTTAAGTCTCCACATTCCTATCCAATGTGGAACTATTTCTCCACTTAATCACTTTTGTACCCCAAAATTTACCCTCTCATTTTATCAAGATTTTCCTCACAAGACTTCTTGGACTCCAGACAGGATTAGGGTTTGCTCAGCTCAAGACCTCATCTTGCACTGATGACCTGAAATTAGGGTTTGAGTTTGCACAAGGATTTTTGGACCATAAATGCTTCATGTGACTTTCATACACAATCTTGGACCCCTAATATTTCTCATACCAAGTTTCAAGCCTTGAATCACATTTTTGCCCAGTCAATTGGACAGTTGACCTAAAAATCCGATGTATTGGGGAAAAAGTCAACCATGGCCAATTTACAGTCAAACTTCATAATTTTTTATCCACATAAAAATTCTAGGCTCCTATGTACCATTTGATCAAATTTGTATCACAAATCCTCAAGAAATTTGATCAGATCATCAAAAGGGCAAAATGGTCAAAATTAGGGTTTTGATTGAGAAAGGGCAATTTCTAATTTTTGACCTAGCCAATGGCCAATTGGATTCAAGAATGATTTCAAGGACTCAATAGCATCATCTTGACCTAATCACATAGCTCAAAAGATCTCAAATGCATAGAATTGATAGATGAATTTTGCAGTCAGCTAATCAAAAGTCAACTATACACTGAAAAGTCAAACTTTGACTTTTTGGTCAAAATCAAGTGCAAAGGGTCATAATTCATCAAGATATGTCAAAATGTGAAACTTGTTGATCAAGAAAATCAATTTTGCAAATTAGGGTTTTAATTTGAAATTTTTTCATAACTTAGAAAATTTCTAAGTATGGAAAATTTCTTATTTTTTCCCAACTTTCCACAACTTTTTCACCATGATGCAATTGGATTCAAAGGAAAATTCCAACATGAAAGTTGTAATACTCCATGAAATCTACAAATTTGATTCACAAATTTTTCCCAAAAGATGCTTAGATCTCAAGTTTTTGACCTAACTTCATGGCAACTTTTCACTTAGTTCCAAGAGGTATTTCAAGTTTCATTTCAAATATGGATTGTAGAGCATGTTACAAGCTTTCCAAAATGTCCAAGAACTCTCCAAGATCATTTGTGGTTAGGAAGAATCGAAGAAGAGAAAATGGCAATTTGTCACTTTTGTTCAAGCCATTTTCACATTGGTTCAAGTTGCAAATCTGTCCCAGCATGCTTGTACCTTGCATTACAGGTCCCAAATCCCTTATAAACTCCATAATTAAATGCAAACTCAATGGATAATGGTCTTGTTCTGACTTTTGAATCATTGCATAATGAATTTTTCCAAAAATGGCATAAAGTTCACAATACTACTTTGATAAAGCTTGCTTTTTCCAACTTTACATTTCTTGAGCCATGGACCTGATCTTTTATTGCAAACAAGATCCACAAACATCAGGAAACTTGTACCAACTCTATGCAGTCCATAAGCTAGCCTGTACATGCCTTTGGCATTGTCACCTCAAACTTTCTTCAAAAGCAAGCAAACTTGCAAAAGTCAAGAGGACTTGGATATCTGATAAAGAGAGGACTTTGTATCATTCTAAACAACTTCAGAACCTTGTCACAACCCAAAACACGAATTCACAACATTCAAAACACTCTCAAACACAAAAAAACCAAGTTCCTGCCCAAACAGGGCATCTTCTGTAGAACCTTTGCCAAATCAATATTGGCTCGTGCGTTTTGCTTTGAAACACTTCAAACACTTTACATACATCCTACCTAAGCTGTCCAGGCCTTTGTCTTGCAACTGTAACCCCTTGTTGCACCCCAAAATTTGCCCTCCCATATTCTTCAAGATTTGCAAAGAGCATGCTTCAAAATCTCCCAAGGGTTGCACAGTTCAAGGGCCTCCTAACAGTCAAAAACTAGGCTTTTGGTTCTGACAAAGAAATTGAAGTTTCCAAGGGTCCAATCAAGTCCCACATGCCTACAAACATGGTCAAGCATCCATATGCTAGGTTTCAAGACTCACAGCACAAAATTGCACAGTCAAAAACCCTAATTGCTCAACAGTCAACTGTAGGGGCAAAATGGTCATTTGACAGTCAAAAGTCCAAATTTTTGGTCAACATCTTATTTTTAAGCCACAAACATCATTTGATCAATTCTTGATCATGATTCTCAAGGCATGGCTCAAAAAATCTCAAGATGCAAAAGTTGCTATATTTGGACAGTTGAAAAAGTCAACTGTAACTTGACCAAGGCATAACTTCCACATGGTGCATCAGAAAAATTCCATCCAAAGCTCATTTTGAAGAGAATGACATTTCCTACAAATCCTCTTCACACTTCAAGTACAAGAAATGCTCTCACAAAAAGTTATCAATCTCAACATTATAGGTCATTTTCAAAAGTCAACAAAAAGGGACTTTAAGTCAAAGACCATAACTTGAGATTGGTAAATCAAAATGACATGGGACCAAAGGAATTGGTTATAGGACTTCAAGAACTTTCCAAAATGTCCAAGAACATGATCAAAGCATAAAAATTGAGCAAGATATGCCTTGTGGAAGTTGGGAAATTTTTGGGAATTTTGAAAAGTCAACTTTGCTTCAAATGCCTCAAAATTGCTAATGGGCCACATTTTCTTCCAAGAATCATTATCCAAAGACTATGCACGACCATTTGACCCAAAGGGGATTTATTTCATCATTTTTTATTATTTATTTGAATTTTTATCACCATTAATTCATTTAATTAAATAAAATATGACAAAAATACTAAAATAAAGTTTTCAAATCTTTTTGTGCAGTATAATCTCTCACCAAGGCCTAAGGATCTCGTGCACATCAAAAAAAGAAAGATTTGGTACAAATTGGCATGTTCTTCATGAAGAAAATATTGAAAAAGATTCCATGGAAATCAAATATTGGATTCATCAATGCAAAGGGTTATGGACTCAAATTCTTACCCTAATTCGTCCCATACATATACAGGATGCTAAACCTAATCACAAAGGACCTGGAAGCTGCGCCTAAGAACAAAAACCAAACTTGCATTTTTCCATAAATTTTTTGAAACTGTTTTCATAGTTGCAGGTCGTTTCAAGGCAAAAGAGTTGTTCCATTGCATTCTTGACACATTCAGGAAGCTACCCCAATAAAAATCAACTCTCCAAGCGCAAAGAATTGGTAGATAGGAGTCCCACTTTTCTGTAAAATATTCATAATCGCATCCTGAATTCCATGCATTTTCATGTGTTTTTGATATTGATTTATACTAATCTAATCATTCTAAAGCTAATGGTGTTATCTAATTGAATTCATATGGCCTGTGCGCAAAGTTGCCATTAAAATGTTCTAGGGTTTCAAAGCTGTAAAATTAGGGCTTTCCTCTTCAGGAAAAATTAGACAACAAGACAAAGACCATTGGATTCAGAAGCTTCAGACGAACCTGTTCATCACCTCGCGCCTAATTTATCATGGCCCATGGTGTAATCGCTATTTTTCGCAGGGTATATTTAGTGGGGGTTTAAAGCCCCCGCTATCTCTTTTCTGATTACAGGTACAATGGAGAAGAAGCATGCGTGTCCTCTCATGGTTGGATCGTTTGAATTTTTAGCGTGTTTTTACCATTAGCGTGACTTATTATTCATTATATTTGTTTTGCGTAATATTTACGAATGCGTTGAATGTCACAGTTGGTGGAGAAGAGCATTTGCAAGCCTTGGGACCTGGGTTCGATCCCCAGGTCCCCCATATTTCTTTCTATTTTTCCTTACAATGTGATTAGGTGCCTAACATATCTTGAAGTCCACCAAACGTCCAGCGCTGGTGCTTGCCACATGGCCACTGAGATCAATCCAAAAGCCAAGATGTGAGTTCCATGGTGCACCTCAGTCCAAGGGCCTACATGTGACCATCAAAAGTCAACCCGGCCTCCTTCAAATGGGCCAGAATTGCTGGAAAATATCTCCAAAATTGGGGTCAACACCCCCCCCCCATTGGTTTGCATTTCATTTTCTTTCTCTTTATTTTTTTCCTATTTATTTGTTTTATTTATTTTATTTAAATCATCAAAATTAATTTTCATAAAATATAAAAAAAATGAGAAAAGACAAAAATAAAAGTATATTTTATTTAATGTTATTTTGTAAATAAATTTTGTTAACTAATTTAGTTTTAATATTAGGTTTAATTTTAATATTTTCTTAATAAATTAAAAAACATAAAAATTAGGGTTCCTAGCTTTTTATTTCCTTTTTTCAATAAATTAAAATTTCTTCTCATTATTACCAATAATTAATTATTTTTGTAAATAAATTGCCATGTAAATAATTAGGTTAAAATTAGGGTACAAACTTAAACATTTTTTTTAATAAATTAAAAATAGTTTAGAATTAGGGTTTTAATTTCATTTAATTTTCTTACTAATTCCATAAATACAAAAACTCAAAAATAATTTCCTTTTCTCATTTAATTTAATTAATTTCGTAATTTTAATTCAATTTCTTTAAAAGGGTCCAACGCCCTCGCATTCCGACTTTACTTCTTTTCGCATTTTACTTTTATTTCTTTTTTGGATTTATCCCAAAGCCGTGTAATAGATTAATTAGACATTTATCTTCCCGCATTTTATTTTATTTCAAATCGGGTCTTGGATTAATTTGGCGATGTGGACCCGCGGCTTTGTAATAGCGTAGGACTTTTAATTCCGCATCTTTTAAACTGTTAATAATTTGCATGAAAGAATGAATGCCAAACATAAAAACAAAGCGTAGATCACCAATGCCTGAACAAGATAAACATAATCGAAAACGACACACAAATCACACACCACCCCTAGGGTACGCCTCACTGGATCCTTGCCCCTCGAAAGGTGGTCGTCGAGTAGAGGACGTTTTAGTAAGTCCTCATGTCCATGAACATGGAATGAGGGTAGCTTCTAAGGTGTCTTCCTATTGCTCCGGTGATCACCATGTCCCGAACCCTCGAATTGACCCGAACACCTCCCACAGTGGTGCTACCTACCTCTCAATGGTGGGATGGCACTACTTTAAGGACATTTACACAGACGAATTCATTAGGGTAGGTAGACGACTCGTAGATACTTTCTCTAATTCAAAACAAAATCAAAAAACTCTTTTCACACCGACACTTTTCAAAAAGCTTTCGAAAGCAACTTTTCAAACACTCTTGAGGACTGATACAAGAGTCGAACTGAAATTTTCAAAGAATTTTTTTTTTAAAACCCACAGTTGAAAAGCAAACAAACCTTTTGAAAACACAAATGAGCAAGTATCTAAGAGCCCATGGATAACCATGGATAGAAAGGGTGCTAACACCTTTCCTTTCTATAATCTACCTCCCGAACCGAGAGCAATCTCTATAAGGAATTTTTTTGTGCTTTTGTCCTTTCCATTTGGAGAAAATAAAAGACGGTGGCGACTCTTGCTTCCGCGACATTTCGCGAACCAGCGTTAAACAGTCAGTTCCAGATCCACCGATCACAGAACTGGCCACTCTGCTGGGGATACTTTATAAAGTGAGGTGTACCTTAGGATAACTCAGACTTGTGTTTTCAATTGCTGTGTTTGTTTGCTTTATTATTGTGGGCTATTTCGGAGTTACATAGATCCTAACTCAGATCTGGGGATACCCTGTTTAGGTAGCATAAGTTGTGAGGGACCTGTCCGGCGTAGACCGACACGGGTGAAGCAGTGGCTACGTTGGTGTGGCACCTTGGTCTGTACCGATATCCCTTGTGTTGCAACGAGGAGAATATGGGTCTTCTGAGGAGTCATTAAGCACCAACAGACCTTAGAACCTTAAATGACACAACTTGGCCATTAGAACAGTAGCAGTATGCTACGCCCATTGAGGCTAAACTTTCGTGATGGTTCTGGCCGCAAGAAAAGATTGCGATGCTGGAGTTATGACCGATTGAGGGTAGTCAATGATATTGGGATCCTCTAAGAACTCGGTTACTTTTGATAGGACAGGTGTGAACCAACAAACTGAAAGAGGGTAATACCTAGACCTCATGCTGGCCTAAAATTTAAGGGCTTGTTTTGTGTGACTTGTGTGCCTTACCATGTTTGTCTTTGTAAATATCTGTGGTGTGCTTAATCATGGCATCATAACATCATGAGCATTGCATGCATCCTGCATAAGGACTGACCATTTCAAAGACAAGAGGGTTTCACCTTTGCTCTGTTTTGTAGGACATCATGATGCCTATGCGAAGGAATACTATCCGGTTCAACTTTGTTCACCCACCTGAGTTACTTGAAGAGTTGGTTAGCAGGATTCCAAATACCACTTCCTTCATCCAGAGGCATGGTTCTCTTCTCAGTTTAGTCACTGCAAAACGGGATCAACAGTTGATGAGTGTCCTGACCCAGTTCTATGACCCTCTGTACCAGTGTTTCACCTTTCAAGACTTCCAGCTGGTCCCTACCCTGGAAGAGTTCTCTGATTTGCTTGGTATCCCTATCTTGGATCAGACTCCCTTTACTGGTTGGGAAAAGACCCTCAGGCTTGAGGAGGTTGTTGCAGCTCTTCCTTTGACACATCAAGAAGTAATGGATAACTGGGTGACTAGAAGCGGAGTTAAGGGTTTCTTGGCCAAGTTTTTGATTGGTAAAGCTAACAGTTTCTGGAATGACTTGGACTTTAGGGCATATGAAGACATCTTGGCTCTCTTAATCTATGGGCTAGTCTTGTTTCCTAATCCTGACAACTTCATCAATGTCACTGCCATAAGGATCTTTATGTCTCAGAATCCTGTGCCCACTCTCTTGGGTGACATCCTGCAACAACTTCATGCTCATACTGCCCGAAGACGAGGAACTCTATGGTGTTGTATCCCTTTGTTGGTGAGGTGGTTTATTTCGCACCTCCCTAAGTTCGTGCTGAAGAACCAAGAAGGAAGAGGTTGGGCTCATAGGTTAATGTCTCTCACTGATAAGGACATCATTTGGACTTTCAGAGGTTTGGATGAGATAGCTGTTATTGATCATTGTGGAGAATACCCTAATGTTTCGTTGATTGGTACTCAAGGAGGAATCTCTTACAATCCATGTCTAGCGCTCCGTCAGTTTGGAAGAGCCAGAAGAGCAGGGCCTCATGAAATGTTGGTGCCTCACATCAGTTTTGAGTTTCAGATGGATAGTGACGAGCTGCGTCGTAGGTTTATCAAGGCTTGGGACAGAGTTCATAAAGCTGACCCACAAGAGTTGGGGCCAAAGACTTCTCTACCTATGGAAGCCTACTACAAATGGGTTCGCATCCGTGCTCAGAAGTTAGGTATGCCATACGAGGCTGTCAGACCCATCATTCTTGAGTATTCTGACAAAGATGGGGTTCCTCCAACTGTCCCCCCTCCTCAGATACCTACTGATTATGAGACATTAAAGAGGTCTTGGTCGCAACTGCGAGAAGAACGGGATTCGTACCGGGAAAAGTACCACGAGCAAGAGCAGAAGATCCAGAAGCTGACAAAGCAGTTGGAGAATGAGCGAGCTCTGAATGATTACATCCGTACTGAGAAGAGGAGACCATGGGATCAATAAGGAGCTCTGGATGTTCTTTTACAATTTTATTTCCCTTTTCAGTATTTCCCTTTTATGTAACGCCTAAAGGCAATCTGTTGAACAATTTAAGTTTCAAAGTTGAATCTAATGAAGTGTGTTCCTTTTTGTTTACAAAGTTGATTCCCGATTGTCTTTGAAAACATAAATCATACGCATTCCATTCATCATGTGCATAGCAGGTATTCTTCTTTTCAGGTTGCTTACTGTTCTTCGCTGTTTATTTCAGCATCATGAACCCTGACTCATCATCAACCGAGATGTCTATCAAGGCCCTTCAGGCGCAGAACGCGCAATTTCAGGAGCTGATCATGGGTTTGGCTCAAGGCCAAGAAGAGCTGAAGGCTTTACTCCTGAAGAAGGAGAAGAAGAAGAAGAAGAGAACTGTTCTTTTCAACTCGGGCCGAAGGTTTGGCAACACTCTGCAGAATGAAGAGGCTGATTCTTCTGTAGGCAAGAGCAGTCCCCAAGGGGGAAAAGGTCCTAGTCCAGTAGTCTCTGACAACGAGACTTAATTCAATGAGGAACAGTATCCTCCTGCTGAAGACCGGTATAAACAGTTGGAAGACAGACTGAATGCAATGGAGATCCAACAAGTGCCTGGGCTGGATTTCGGAGACTTGGGCTTATCTACTGGTGTGATTATTCCTCACAAGTTTAAGGCACCATCTTTCACCAAGTATGACGGGGCGTCTTGTCCCAAGCTACACCTCAGATCTTATGTGCGGAAGATTCAACCGTACTCCGTGGACAAGAACTTGTGGATCCACTTCTTCCAGGAGAGTCTTTTAGGGACTCATCTCGAATGGTTCTATCAGCTGGATGGGACCAAAGTTCATAACTGGGAGGAGTTGGCTACTGCTTTTTACAAGCAGTATCAATATAATGCCGACCTTGCCCCTACACATACCCAACTCCAGGGTATGTCGCTAGGGTCAAGCGAAGGTTTCATAGAGTATGCACAGAAATGGAGGGATCTGGCTGGCAGGGTGCAGCCTCCGTTGATTGACCGGGAGTTGGTGGATATGTTCTTGGGGACCCTCTCTGGGCCATTTTTCAATCATCTTATCGGTAACTCATCTGCAGGGTTTACTGATCTTATTCTGACTGGAGAGAGAATAGAGGCTGGAATGAAGTCCGGAAAAATTCAGAAGGGTGCATCTGCAAGTTCTGAGAAGAAGCCCTTTAAGAAGGAGGCCAGTGCTGTATATGGGCCTAAAAGACATGATAAACCTGAGCGCCACCAATCTGTCAACGCGTTAATGATTGCTAAGCCTGCTGCCGCTCCTCGGCAAACCAATCCACAAAGGGCTGAAAGACCCAGAAGAGAGTTTACTCGTCTAAGTATGACTCTATCACAAATCTTGCCGCAGTTGCTATCCACCAATTTGGTGACTGTCAGGGAGGCCCCGAAGGTTGTGAATACTGCCTCTCCCAAGTATAATCCGAATGCCCGCTGTGCTTATCACTCCGATAGCCTGGGGCATTCCACTGATGACTGTTGGGCCTTAAGGAATAAGGTGCAAGACCTTATTGACGCAAAGGAGATACAATTTGAAGCGCCTGAGAGGCCAAATGTGGTGACTGCTCCTATGCCCCATCATGGAGTGAATGCCGTTGATGAAGATGTGTATGCCGTTTCTGTGAATGATGTAGCTACTCCCTTGATGACTGTTAAGAGGAACCTACTACTGGCCGGTTTATTTCCGGGTTGTAGTGAAGGTTGCCTTTTCTGTGCTATTTCCCTTTCTGGTTGTCCTTTGCTGAAGTTGGGCATCCAAAGCCTGATGGACAGCAAAGAGATTCTGTTCAAGAAGACTGCTGTTCAGTTTGTTCCGATGGAAGAAGTTTCTGTTGTTACAATTTTCAATAATCCGATCAAGGCTCTCCCAAGGAAGCCGGTTAAAATCATGACTGTCGCACCCATTGTGATTACCGTTCCGGGGCCTCTCCCCTATGAGTCCGATAAGGCTGTCCCATGGCACTATGGGGAAGATGTGTATGTACATGGTATAAATCAAGAGTTCAATACTGGCACCAGCATCAACAATATCACTGGTCCAGCCAAAGTTACCCGCAGTGGCAGGCTCTTCTCGCTTGACATTGCGCCACCCGCTATTCGAAGACCCCTCACTATAACACCTGCAAGTGTACCGGTTCCCATTTCTGATCAAGTTGTCTCCCCTGCTGCCGAGTCATCTAATGCTCGGGGCAAAGGGATTGAAGATGAGCCTGCCCGGACGGAGGCACCAAAATCTGTAAATGCCGAGGCCTCCCAACAAGAGATGGAGGAAATTCTGAAGATAATCAAGAAGAGCGACTTTAATGTTGTTGAGCAGCTGGGGCATACCCCCTCCAAAATCTCTATGCTCTCCTTACTATTGTGCTCAGAGGCCCATGCTAAAGCCCTGATTTCATTCCTCAAGACGGCCCATGTGCCACAGGAGACATCTGCAGTCCAGTTTACTGATTGCGTAGCCAATTTGACAGCGGACAATGGTTTGGGTTTCTCGGATGCTGACCTTACGGCTAAGGGAAAGGACCACAATGACGCCCTGCATGTCTCTATTGAATGCAGGGGCACTACTCTTGCGCACGTTTTGGTGGACACTGGTTCTTCCCTGAATGTGCTACCCAAGAAGGCCTTAGACCGTTTGGATTGTGAGGGCCTGGAGCTGAAACCTAGCAATATCATCGTCAGAGCCTTTGACGGTTCTAAGAGGATGGTTCATGGAGAGGTAGACATTCCTATTCGTGTGGGTTCTCAAGTATTCGACTCTACTTTCTATGTGATGGATATCCGTCCATCGTATTCTTGTCTACTGGGTCGACCTTGGATCCACAAAGCTGGGGCAGTGACCTCTACCCTACACCAGAAGCTCAAGTACCCCGTCAGAGGGAAGATTGTCACTGTACAGGGAGAGCAGGAGTATATGGTGAGCCATTTGAATTCCTTCAGGTATATTGAGATGGACGGGGAGTTTATTGAAACCCCCTTTCAGCATTTCGAAGAGGTACCTCCAACATTGGCAGCAGCGGAAGCAGTGGCTGAAGAGGATGTTCCTTTGAAGATGGCTTCCTTGAAGGATGCCCAGGCTGTGATCAAGAAAGGTGAGTGTGCTAACTGGGGAAGGCTCCCTGATTTTACACCTAAAACTGACAAGTTTGGACTGGGTTTTACTGCAGAGGGTCAGAAGGCTGTGCGCAAGGCAAAGACCAGAAGACCTCCTGTGCTCATTACCAATCCAGGAGTGAATGCCATTGGGGATGAAGATGAGGTGGAAGAATCAGAGTTCGATAGCTGGATCTACCCGACGACTGATGGTGGACTGACCAATTGGATTGCCAAAGATCATACTCCTGTTACTTTTGTTACGCAGTAATAAACTCCTTTGTTTTGTTATTTGTGATAAACAATGATTTGAAACTCTATGGCCCGGTGTCTTACCCGGGGCACCGTGGCTTCATTTGTGAGGGTATATTAATTGTCATTTCATATATCATGAATAAAGACCTTGGACGTTTTCTCTCATTTCAAATCTTATGCTCCTTTTTCTTTCTTTCCTTTCTTTATATATTGCAAAACAGCTGTAGTTACACACACTCACTCATACAGGTTTCAATCCACTCTGGATCTCACTGGTAACGACTCTGCTACTGCCAGTTATGACTTCGAAAATCCGATCAACTTAGCCGAAGACAAAGGTGAAGATGATTGCGAAGTGCCTGGCGAGCTTGCAAGACTGTTACTCCAGGAAGAGAGGGCAATTCAACCACATGAAGAGCCGGTGGAAACAATAAATCTGGGTACTGAGACGGACAGGAAGGAAGTTAAGATTGGTGCCAACCTAGAGCTCAGCGTGAAGCAACGGTTGACTCAGATGCTACATGATTATATGGAGATCTTTGCCTGGTCCTACGAAGACATGCCTGGTTTAGATACTGACATTGTGGTCCATCATTTGCCTACCAAGGAAGACTGCCCTCCGGTTAAGCAAAAGGTCCGCCGTATGCGTCCAAAGATGTCTGAGAAGATCAAAGCCGAGGTTATGAAACAGTTTGATGCCGGGTTCCTTGCAGTGACTTCTTACCCTCAGTGGGTTGCTAATGTGGTGCCAGTACCAAAGAAAGATGGAAAGGTCAGAATGTGTGTCGATTACAGGGATCTGAATAGGGCCAGCCCCAAGGATGACTTCCCCCTACCTCACATTGATGTCCTTGTTGACAATACGGCTCAGCACAAGGTGTTCTCTTTCATGGATGGTTTTTCAGGCTATAATCAAATCAAGATGGCTCCTGAAGACATGGAAAAGACTACCTTTGTTACTCAGTGGGGCACCTTCTGCTACAAGGTCATGCCTTTTGGACTGAAGAATGCTGGGGAAACCTACCAACGTGCCATGGTTGCTTTATTTCATGACATGATCCATCATGAGATTGAAGTGTATGTTGATGACATGATTGCAAGGTCCCAAACTGAGGAGGAACACCTTGATCATCTGCAGAAATTGTTTGACCGTCTGAAGTTGTACAAGCTAAGGTTGAACCCGAACAAATGCACCTTCGGGGTAAGATCTGGAAAGTTGCTAGGCTTCGTTGTAAGTGATAAGGGTATTCAAGTGGACCCTGCCAAGGTTAAAGCCATTCAAGAGATGCCAGTTCCTAAGACAGAGAAAGAGGTCAGAGGCTTTTTAGGACGCCTGAATTACATTGCCCGATTCATCTCACACCTAACTGCTACTTGTGAACCAATCTTCAAGCTGCTGAAGAAAGATTAGGTAGTACGTTGGAATGACGAATGTCAGGCCGCTTTTGACAGAATCAAAGAGTATCTCCAAGAACCACCCATCCTTATGCCACCGGTTGAAGGGAGACCTCTGATATTATACCTGACAGTACTTGACAACTCAATGGGGTGTGTACTGGGGCAGCATGACGAGTCTGGCCGAAAAGAGCATGCCATTTATTACCTTAGCAAAAAGTTTACTGACTGTGAGACCCGATACTCACTGCTTGAGAAAACTTGCTGCACTTTGGTATGGGCTGCTCGCCGGCTGAGACAGTATATGCTGACTCACACTACCTTGTTGATCTCAAAGATGGATCCTATAAACTACATATTTGAAAAGCCTGCTCTGTCTGGGAGAATAGCAAGATGGCAGATGATCTTGATGGAATACGACATCCAGTACACGACTCAGAAAGCCATCAAAGGAAGTGTATTGGCAGACCACTTGGCACATCAGGCAGTAGACGACTATCAGTCAATGAACTTTGAATTTCCTGACGAGAGCATCATGATTGTGACTGATTGTGAAGTACCTGGACCGGATGAAGGACCTGAGGAAGGGTCCCGATGGTCAATGCACTTTGATGGAGCCTCCAATGCTTTGGGTAACGGCATCGGCGCCGTGATCATATCCCCTCAAGGCACTCATACTCCACTCACTGCCCGGCTATGTTTCAACTGCACCAACAACATGGCGGAGTATGAGGCATGCATCATGGGTCTCCAAGCTGCGATCGACTTAAGGATCAAGTTTCTGAGTGTCTTCGGAGATTCCGCTCTCGTGATCAATCAGATTAAAGGAGAGTGGGATACGAAACATCCGAATCTTATTCCTTACAAAGAATGTGTATTGACATTGATCCCCCACTTCACAGAGATAACCTTTGAACACTTTCCGAGAGAGGAGAATCAGTTGGCGGACGCGTTAGCTACGATGTCTTCTATGTTCAAGGTCAAATGGGACAATGAGGCTCCCCAGGTCACTATCTGGAAACTGGACGAACCGGCATGCTGTTGTGATCTCGAGACTGAATTGGTGACTGAGAAGCCTTGGTACCATGAGGTGAAGAGATATTTGGAAGCTCAGGAATACCCTGAAGGTGCATCTGTCAACGATAAGAAGTTTCTAAGAAGGTTCGCAACAAAATTCTTCCTTAGCAACGGCATCCTGTACAAGCGAAACCATGATTCGACCTTACTGCGTTGTGTGGATAAGACAGAAGCAGAAAGGATTATGGAAGAGCTACATGAAGGGACCTTCGGAACACATTCCAGTGGACACACTATGGCAAAGAAAATCCTTCGGGCAGGGTATTTTTGGTCCACAATGGAAGCCGACTGCTACCAACATTCTCGGACATGTCACAAATGCCAGATTTACGCAGACAAGGTGCATGTTCCTCCAGTTCCTCTAAATGTCCTGACTGCGCCTTGGCCTTTTGCAATGTGGGGCATAGATATGATCGGTGAGATTAAACCTACAGCATCCAACGGGCATCGCTTCATTCTGGTGGCGCTTGACTATTTCACGAAGTGGGTTGAAGCAGCTTCCTACGCCACAGTAACCAAGAACGTTGTAGCACGGTTCATTCGGCATAATCTGATCTGTCGATACGGCGTCCCTGAAAGAATCATTACAGACAACGGTACCAATCTCAATAACAAGATGATCACTGAGCTCTGCGAGCAGTTTAAAATACAGCACCATAACTCTTCTCCCTACCGGCCGAAGATGAATGGGGCTGTAGAAGCAGCAAATAAAAATATCAAGAAAATCGTGCAGAAGATGACAGTGAATTATAAAGATTGGCACGAGATGTTACTGTTCCCTCTACATGGGTACCGTACCTCAGCCAGGACGTCAACCAGGGCAACTCCTTTCTCCTTGGTCTACGGTATGGAGGCAGTCTTACCGATCGAGGTGCAGATACCCTCTCTCTGGATAATGAAGGATGCAGATCTGAGCGAAGATGATTGGATCCAGACACGACTTGATCAGCTAAACCTTATTGATGAAAAAAGACTTGCTGCTATCTGTCATGGTCAGACGTATCAGAAACGGATGATCAGGGCATTTAACAAAAAGGTCAGACCACAAGAATATCAAGTTGGGGATCTGGTAATCAAACGTATCATCCTTCCTCAGCGTGATCCAAGGGGAAAATGGACCCCTACGTACGAAGGGCCATTTGTGGTTAAACATGTGTTCTCAGGAGGAGCCGTGATTCTAACCAACATGGATGGTGACGACCTTCCTCACCTCGCCAATGCAGACATAGTAAAAAGATACTACTCATGAAAAAAAGACCCGCTAGGTTGACATACCTAGGCAAAAATTAGGGCTTCCCGGCGAACTAAAAGGGTTCGGGCAAAATGAAGGGATGAAATGAAAAAATCTGTACACCCGGCAAGTCGAAAACCTGAAAAGGCGACTTGGGCAAAAATGGGTATCCCGGTAGACTGAAAACCCGAAAGGGCGGTCCAGGCAAAAGTTAGGGATAAAGCGTAATACTATGTCTCATTGGATCACTTTGCATCCAGAATCCGGTATCTACATCAAGTTCAGACGACATCGATCAATCAGCTTCATCTTCAACTAGGTCATCAAGTGATGAGACGCTCGAAGATATAAAGGCGATAGCAGAGTTGGAACCCAGGGGGATCATTCATTTCACACAGCTGTTTTATTTTCCTTTGTACAAATTTGTATAAACTCTTTTGTTCGGCGGCATTCTCTTACTAGGACGTCAGCCTCTTGTACATAAACGCCTATTTTACAGGCAAATCCAAAAAATCAATAAAAAGATCACTTTTCAGTTAAAACTGCCCTTTTGTTTTTTTTTCTTCTTCTGTTTTGTTTTGCGAAGAACGTCCAAGGTTCAATTTGTGATATATGCATTGACAATAATTTGCTAACTCATGAATATTTGCATACGAAACAAAGGATTAATTACAGGTAACATTAGAAACAGGGGCAATAAAGAGTTGTCTAAGTGATCTAATTGTTCCGTCCACCAAGGTATCAAGGTAGGTTCGGATGAAGAACATAGCCAGTACATCTTAATTCCCCAGAGAGTGAGTCAGCAAATCAATGCACTCTCCCCAAGCAAGGCTATTATCAACCTTATGGAAGTTGGGTATCCTCCAGCAGATCTCAACATTCCCCAGCAATATACATGCATTCTTAACAAGCATCCCCGGCAGTCTTAGTCTAAAGATTGTTCCCCGGCGGTATATCAGGCATTCAATGGAGTCACTTCCCTGATACAGTTCAAAACTTCCCCAGGAGAGTCCAATCCAGTTTCCCCAGGAAGGTTGGAATCCATCTCCCCAAGCAGTAAGCTTATCCCCAGTAGATTCTGGAAGCTTATCCCGGCAGAGCACGAACGCGTCCCCCAGCTTTATTCAAAGGTTATTTCCCTATCAGGATATAACTGGGTTATCCTCAGCCAAAAGCCATGGAAAGATCGTCCTCGACAAAATCTTCTTATCCCCAGCGAAGTCTATTAACACTTCCAACATAACAATGGTATCCCCAGCGAAGTTACCATCAACATTCCGGCAAAGTACCTCTCTTCCCACAGAGTATTGTTTCCCAGCAAGATCGCTAGAATAATTTTCTCCCCGCAGAGTAATCCATTCGCCAAGTTTATTCCCTAACGAAGTTATCTTCTCCCACCGGTATTCTTGCAACTATCTTCTCCAGCGGAAACAACAAAGCATTGTTCTCCAACATCAGCCCAGGATGTGACTTCCCGGCACCCGTCAAGGATTTATTTTCCTAAGGCGAAAACATACATTCATAAACATCACATACATCATGATACATGCATATACGCATCATATCTTACAACCTCACTTATGTCGAGAACATTATTGCTTGATCCATATCATGTGTTGCATATGACTGACCTTTACCTTTCAGGAAAGATCCAGTTAAGCTCTCAGCTATATTTCAAGACTTTAGTCTGGTTCAGTCAAATCGACCCTAAGATTTTCCTGATTCTTATCCAGTCAAAGGCCTTCTCTGGTTCAGTCAGATCGACCCTAAGATCTCCCTGATTCTTATCCAGTTGAAGATTTCAAGACCTTGTCCGGTTCAGTCAAATCGACCCTAAGATTTTCCTGATTCTTATCCAGTCAAAGGCCTTCTCTGGTTCAGTCAGATCGACCCTAAGATCTCCCTGATTCTTATCCAGTTGAAGATTTCAAGACCTTGTCCGGTTCAGTCAAATCGACCCTAAGATTTTCCTGATTCTTATCCAGTCAAAGGCCTTCTCTAGTCCAGTTAAATCGATTCTTAAAGATTTTCCCAATGAAGACTCAGTAGAAGACATCCAAGATTCTCTCAGCGTTCCTGTCGAGGTAGAAGTCGCCCAAGATTCTCTCACCGTTACTGTTGAGGTTGAAGTCCCCCAAGATTCTCTCATCGTTACTGTTGAGGTTGAAGTCGCCTATGATTCTCTCAGCGTTCCTGTTGAGGTAGTAATCGCCCCAAGATTCTCTCATCGTTACTGTTGAGGTTGAAGTCGCCCAAGATTCTCTCAGCGTTACTGTTGAGGTAGTAATTGCCCAGGATTCTCTCAGCGTTCCTGTTGAGGTAGTAATCATCCAAGGTTCTCTCGGCGTTCCTGTTGAGGTAGTAATCATCCAAGGTTCTCTCACCGTCCCGTTGAGGTAGTAACCATCCCTGGTTCATTCATCACCTTTTGAAGCTCTAGATTCAATTCCTGTAACCAGTCAGGGCGTATCTATACAAAGAGTTTGAAGTCCAGCTCCTGTATCACACCAGGTAATTGTTTTCTTTTTCAGGTACACAAGTTCTCGCTAATGAGACTCTTACGCGATCGACACCCAGATGGCATCTATAAGCCCATCCACCTTCCATCATCTCTTAGCATGGCATCTATAAGCCCATCATCCTATCCATCAATCTCCAAATGGAATCTGTAAGCCCATTCCCACCATCACACTGCCAACATGTGAGCGCAAATTTCTGGGCACTCTAGTGTGCAATCATCTTCCACCTTCGGATTACGAAAGGCACGTCAGCCAATCTACATCCTCAGGTCTAAGAAGATTGAACAGGGGCAACTGTTGTACCCCAAAATTTGCCCTCCCATATTCTTCAAGATTTGCAAAGAGCATGCTTCAAAATCTCCCAAGGGTTGCACAGTTCAAGGGCCTCCTAACAGTCAAAAACTAGGGTTTTGGTTCTGACAAAGAAATTGAAGTTTCCAAGGGTCCAATCAAGTCCCACATGCCTACAAACATGGTCAAGCATCCATATGCTAGGTTTCAAGACTCACAGCACAAAATTGCACAGTCAAAAACCCTAATTGCTCAACAGTCAACTGTAGGGGCAAAATGGTCATTTGTCAGTCAAAAGTCCAAATTTTTGGTCAACATCTTATTTTGAAGCCACAAACATCATTTGATCAATTCTTGATCATGATTCTCAAGGCATGGCTCAAAAAATCTCAAGATGCAAAAGTTGCTATATTTGGACAGTTGAAAAAGTCAACTGTAACTTGACCAAGGCATAACTTCCACATGGTGCATCAGAAAAATTCCATCCAAAGCTCATTTTGAAGAGAATGACATTTCCTACAAATCCTCTTCACACTTCAAGTACAAGAAATGCTCTCACAAAAAGTTATCAATCTCAACATTATAGGTCATTTTCAAAAGTCAACAAAAAGGGACTTTAAGTCAAAGACCATAACTTGAGATTGGTAAATCAAAATGACATGGGACCAAAGGCATTGGTTATAGGACTTCAAGAACTTTCCAAAATGTCCAAGAACATGATCAAAGCATAAAAATTGAGCAAGATATGCCTTGTGGAAGTTGGGAAATTTTTGGGAATTTTGAAAAGTCAACTTTGCTTCAAATGCCTCAAAATTGCTAATGGGCCACATTTTCTTCCAAGAATCATTATCCAAAGGCTATGCACGACCATTTGACCCAAAGGGGATTTATTTCATCATTTTTTATTATTTATTTGAATTTTTATCACCATTAATTCATTTAATTAAATAAAATATGACAAAAATACTAAAATAAAGTTTTCAAATCTTTTTGTGCAGTATAATCTCTCACCAAGGCCTAAGGATCTCGTGCACATCAAAAAAAGAAATATTTGGTACAAATTGGCATGTTCTTCATGAAGAAAATATTGAAAAAGATTCCATGGAAATCAAATATTGGATTCATCAATGCAAAGGGTTATGGACTCAAATTCTTACCCTAATTCGTCCCATACATATACAGGATGCTAAACCTAATCACAAAGGACCTGGAAGCTGCGCCTAAGAACAAAAACCAAACTTGCATTTTTCCATAAAATTTTTGAAACTGTTTTCATAGTTGCAGGTCGTTTCAAGGCAAAAGAGTTGTTCCATTGCATTCTTGACACATTCAGGAAGCTACCCCAATAAAAATCAACTCTCCAAGCGCAAAGAATTGGTAGATAGGAGTCCCACTTTTCTGTAAAATATTCATAATCGCATCCTGAATTCCATGCATTTTCATGTGTTTTTGATATTGATTTATACTAATATAATCATTCTAAAGCTAATGGTGTTATCTAATTGAATTCATATGGCCTGTGCGCAAAGTTGCCATTAAAATATTCTAGGGTTTCAAAGCTGTAAAATTAGGGCTTTCCTCTTCAGGAAAAATTAGACAACAAGACAAAGACCATTGGATTCAGAAGCTTCAGACGAACCTGTTCATCACCTCGCGCCTAATTTATCATGGCCCATGGTGTAATCGCTATTTTTCGCAGGGTATATTTAGTGGGGGTTTAAAACCCCCGCTATCTTTTTTCTGATTACAGGTACAATGGAGAAGAAGCTTGCGTGTCCTCTCATGGTTGGATCGTTTGAATTTTTAGCGCGTTTTTACCATTAGCGTGACTTATTATTCATTATATTTGTTTTGTGTAATATTTACGAATGCGTTGAATGGCACAGTTGGTGGAGAAGAGCATTTGCAAGCCTTGGGACCTGGGTTCGATCCCCAGGTCCCCCATATTTCTTTCTATTTTTCCTTACAATGTGATTAGGTGCCTAACATATCTTGAAGTCCACCAAACGTCCAGCGCTGGTGCTTGCCACATGGCCACTGAGATCAATCCAAAAGCCAAGATGTGAGTTCCATGGTGCACCCCAGTCCAAGGGCCTACACGTGACCATCAAAAGTCAACCAGGCCTCCTTCAAATGGGCCAGAATTGCTGGAAAATACCTCCAAAATTGGGGTCAACACCCCCCCATTGGTTTGCATTTCATTTTCTTTCTCTTTATTTTTTTCCTATTTATTTGTTTTATTTATTTTATTTAATTCATCAAAATTAATTTTCATAAAATATAAAAAAAAATTAGAAAAGACAAAAATAAAAGTATATTTTATTTAATGTTATTTTGTAAATAAATTTTGTTAACTAATTTAGTTTTAATATTAGGTTTAATTTTAATATTTTCTTAATAAATTAAAAAACATAAAAATTAGGGTTCCTAGCTTTTTATTTCCTTTTTTCAATAAATTAAAATTTCTTCTCATTATTACCAATAATTAATTATTTTTGTAAATAAATTGCCATGTAAATAATTAGGTTAAAATTAGGGTACAAACTTAAACATTTTTTTTAATAAATTAAAAATAGTTTAGAATTAGGGTTTTAATTTCATTTAATTTTCTTACTAATTCCATAAATACAAAAACTCAAAAATAATTTCCTTTTCTCATTTAATTTAATTAATTTCGTAATTTTAATTCAATTTCTTTAAAAGGGTCCAACGCCCTCGCATTCCGACTTTACTTCTTTTCACATTTTACTTTTATTTCTTTTTTGGATTTATCCCAAAGCCGTGTAATAGATTAATTAGACATTTATCTTCCCGCATTTTATTTTATTTCAAATCGGGTCTTGGATTAATTTGGCGATGTGGACCCGCGCCTTTGTAATAGCGTAGGACTTTTAATTCCGCATCTTTTAAACTGTTAATAATTTGCATGAAAGAATGAATTCCAAACATAAAAACAAAGCGTAGATCACCAATGCCTGAACAAGATAAACATAATCGAAAACGACACACAAATCACACACCACCCCTAGGGTAAGCCTCACTGTTGCCTTGCCCCTCGAAAGGTGGTCGTCGAGTAGAGGACGTTTTAGTAAGTCCTCATGTCCATGAACATGGAATGAGGGTAGCTTCTAAGGTGTCTTCCTATTGCTCCGGTGATCACCATGTCCCGAACCCTCGAATTGACTCGAACACCTCCCACAGTGGTGCTACCTACCTCTCAATGGTGGGATGGCACTACTTTAAGGACATTTACACAGACGAATTCCTTAAGGTAGGTAGACGACTCGTAGATACTTGCTCTAATTCAAAACAAAATCAAAAAACTCTTTTCACACCGACACTTTTCAAAAAGCTTTCGAAAGCAACTTTTCAAACACTCTTGAGGACTGATACAAGAGTCGAACTGAAATTTTCAAAGAAATTTTTTTTAAAACCCACAGTTGAAAAACAAACAAACCTTTTGAAAACACAAATGAGCAAGTATCTAAGAGCCCATGGATAACCATGGATAGAAAGGGTGCTAACACCTTCCCTTTCTATAATCTACCTCCCGAACCGAGAGCAATCTCTATAAGGAATTTTTCTGTGCTTTTGTCCTTTCCATTTGGAGAAAATAAAAGACGGTGGCGACTCTTGCTTCCGCGACATTTCGCGAACCAGCGTTAAACAGTCAGTTCCAGATCCACCGATCACACCCCTGTTTCAAGCTTCACCATTTTAATTTTGGAAGGTTGCAGGTTGAATTCTACAAGGAGTTTCAAGCATCCTCAAGGCAAGTTGAGCATTGAAGAAGCTTGAGGGAACTTCAAGGAAGCTCACACGGTCTTCAGGCCTCACTCAAAGCCCCCACATTGCCATATCCAAACTCAGCTGAACAAGGTATTTTTCAAAGTTCTATCTCTTTATTTAGGAATCCTTAGGCTTTTATTTGTGAAGAAAAAATGTAGTCCTTAACTTGCTTAAGTTGTACATATGCATAGTTTTTATTTATATTAACTGAGTAGTGAGAATTTGAAGCTTGAAGTTCATGAAACTTTCAGGTCAAAAATTAGGGGTGATAAAATTCTCCTTGATCTTTGAGTGTTAGGTCACAAACTTTATATCACTGGAATCGTGAGATCATGAGCTACATTTTTCATGTTACAAGTTTTTGATTTTATGCAAAGAATAACAAGTTACAGGTTGAAGCACAGAAACACGCGTTTGAGAAGACTTGGAGGACAGGGACGACCTGTCTGGGCCTGGCGCGCCTGGGCCTTGTTTTTTCTACTTTCCACACCCCATGTTTCCTATCTGCACACCCTTTGATTATTTTTATATTTTTGCATATTTTCTTGCATATTTTATATTTTTGACTTGCATTTATTTTTCTGAACATTAAAAATCACAAAAATAATTTTCTTAATTTTTTTGCAATTTTATTTTATTTTTGTTATTTTTTTTCACATATAAAATAATTTTATTTTAATAAATAGAGCTTATTTTCTTATTTATTCATAAAAACTTTTAATAAAAATATTATACATTTTTATTTTATTATTTTTCACACAAAACATTATTTTCACACATATTTAATTTTTAATATTGTGTATAATATTACTTATTTATTTCTAATGACAAAAATGGACAAATAAATATTTGAAAACCTAATTTTCTTTTAAATCAAAAACTAGGGTTTCCCCTTTCAAAAATAATAACATTATTTTTTCTTATTTTTTAGGACTTAAATAATTTTATTATACATAAAACAATTACAAAAAAAACATTTTGCATTCATACATTTTATTGCATATTTAAATAATTGTTTATTTATTTATTATACCAAATTTCAATTGGGTTGTAATAATTTTTAGGGTTTTATTTTGTGCAAATATCCCCATTCAAAATTTGTATCCCCCCTCCCATAATATTGTTGTAATAGCTTAGATTTACTTTACGCAATTTATTGCATTATAAGCATGTTTAGTAAAAACTAGGGTTTGTATGATAAGACCAAAAATGAAACAAATAGCATGACCTAATGCAAGACAAAGATGCATGTAAAATGACAACACATTGCACACAAGCACCTCTAGGGTTTCATCCATTTTGTTGCCTTAAAAATGGCCATGGTATGCATGCTAGGTATCTTGGCAAAACAAAACAAAAATAAAAGATCATAGTCCCTCGATGACGCTATCAAAAGGTTGCATAAAAACAAATGCTCTTAGTCCCTCAAAACTTGCTAAGATAATTGGTACTATTGCTATCATGGTCATGCGATGACCCACGCCCGTCCTGTTTAACCTCCAAAGATAGGGTTGTCTACCAAAACAATGGTAGGTCAACAATGTCAAAGGAATAAAAATGTACAAGAAAGACTTTTGAGTAGGTAGATAGCTTCTAGTTACTTGATCAAATTTGCAAAACAATCCTTGCTATTTTCAAACAAACACACACATTTTCAAAACATTTCCAAACAACTTTCAAAACATTGAAACATTTTTCAAAAGACAAACATCTTTGTATACATTCTTACAAACAAGAATCATTACAAAGATTGCCTAAACGATGGCCTCTTTTCAAAATACTTTCAAAACCTCACAAAGCACCATTTCAAACAATTGAAAAAGCAAAGCAAGTGATCTAAAACAAGTAACTAAGAGCCCATGGAAAACCATGGATGAAAAGGGTGCTAGCACCTTCCCTTTTCATAATCTACCCCCCGAACTCAAAAACAATCTCAAAGGTCTTTCCTGTGCTTTTTTACCTTTCCTTTTGGATAAAAGAAAAGTCGGTGGCGACTCTTGCTAACTGCAACATTTGCAAACACAAACGCAAAACCTCAAGTCAGTTCTCCCACCGCATCACAGAACTGGCGACTCTCCTGGGGATAGAATATAAAAGTGGGGTTACCTTAGGGTTTAGATCACCTTTACATGCTTACAATTTCTTGACTTGTTTGCTTTACACTTTGGTTCTATTGTTTGGGTTTGAATCCTCTACCCGGATTTGAGAAACATTCATAGGTAAATAGTAATACATTGTGGAAACTGTGCGGGGTATACCGACATGGTCTAAGCAATAGCTATATTAGTGCGACATATTTGTGGGTACCGGTGGCCTTTGAGTTAATACGGGGCCGCTGAGTGATGTCATAAAGCACTAATGGACTTTTAGAACCTTTACTTGACCAACTTGGCCTTTTAGGATGTAGTGAGATAACCGGCTTTGGTGCAATCCGAAGTTGGTAGATACTCGATACTACACTCATTGAGGGTTGGTTCCTTGGAATATTTCGGTCGCCAGTAAAGAGGCTGAATTGAAACAATGAACAAGGAAACAATCCAGTGATATTGAGCTCCTTAGAACCCGATTACTATTTCTAGGACAGGTTGAGCCAACTAAACTTCAAAAGGGTACTTACCTATGAAACCCCATGCAAGACTAAACTAGGAACTTGTGTGATTTGTTTGTACATATATACTTGTGCATAACATCATGGACATCATGAAGCATCATATGCATCCACTAACCATTTCAAGGATTTTGGAATTTCATCTTTGTTCCTGTTTTGTAGGTTATGGATTCACTTCGCAGGAAAACAATCCAAGTCAACCTTGTAAGAATTCCTCCATAACTCAAGGAGCTAGCTTCAAGAATTCCTGAGAATTCTCCATTCACCGAGAGGCATGGTCGTCTACTCAACTGGGTCAATTCCAACACAGAGGAGGATATGCTGAAAGTTCTCTTCCAGTTCTTTGACCCTTTGCATCATTGCTTCACATTTCCTGACTACCAACTTGTGCCCACTTTGGAGGAATTTTCTCAACTCTTGAGAATTCCCATTCTTAATCAACTACCTTTCAACGGTACAGAAAGAGATCCAAAGCCAGAAGAGATTGCTCAAGCCTTACACTTGCACTCATCTGATGTCACAACACATTGGGAAACTAGAAGTGGTGTCAAAGGCTTCTTGTCAAAGTTTCTATTTGAGATGGCCCAAAGCTGTTGGAATTATCTAGACTTGCAAGCTTTTAAGGAGATTATAGCTCTTCTCATCTATGGGGTGGTCTTGTTCCCTAACCCTGATCAACTTATATATGTGAGTGTTGTCAAAATCTTCATGACTCGCAACCCGGTGCCTACATTGCTGGGGATATCCTCTACTCTTTTCACACTCGTACAATGAGGAAAAGAGGTGTTCTCATGTGTTGCACTCCTCTCCTGGAAAGATGGTTTATTTATCATCTTCCCCAATCAGTTTTGAAGAATGAGCAAGGTTTGAGGTGTTCACAACGATTGATGACTCTTACACGTTCATATATTTATTGGTGTTCTCGATCCAAAGAGAATGTCATTATCATTGACCGTTGTGGGGAATTTCCTAATGTCCCTCTACTTGGCATTAGGGGAGGCATCACATACAACCCCTGCTTGGCTCTGAGACAATTTGGTTATGCCCAAAGGGATGGCCCACATGACATGCTGATTCAAGGATTGGTTTTCGACTTCGACAACGACAATCAAGGACTCCGACAAAGGTTCATCCGATCTTGGAGAATGCCCAACAAGGTAGACAGTAAGACATTGGGACACAAGAATTCCATCCCTCTTGAGCCTTACCTCAAGTGGGTACGAACCCGCGCCCAAAGTATTATGATGCCTTACCCCTCCATTCTCCCGGTGATTATAGAGCCTGCTAAGGAAGGAGAGGTTCCATACACCCTCCTACATCCTGACATGCCAACATCACTCGAAGATTTACAAAGGAGTTGGATACAGCTCAAGAGAGAGCGCGATACTTTCGAAGTCCAATTCTACGCAAGCGAGAAGAAGGTTTTGGAACTCACTCGACTACTTCACGAAGAGCAGACTCTCAACACCTACATTGCACCAAAGAGGATGCGCAACGTCTTTTTACCTTAGAATTTTGTATTATTTTCCCATGAGGCATTGATGTACTAACAAATTCTATCTTATTAATATGACGTGTGTTTCTTTTTTGTTTAAAACAAATTTGAATTTCTGAATCCTTGAAAGCATTACATGAATACATATCATTCATCATATGCATAAGCAGGTCTTCACACCAAGTTTCCTCATCTCTCTGCTGTTTATTTCAGCAAGATGGATATTGAACAAACGGTCAAAGACTTACAAGCTCAGAATTCACAATTTCAACAGCTGCTCTTGACCCTAGCCAAGGGGCAGGAGGAGCTCAAGACTCTACTAGAGAAAGAGAAAGAGAAAGAGAAAAAGAAGAAGAAGAGAGACGGTGTGGTTGTCATGGGCAGAAGGTTTGAAGGACAAGCCAGACGGACTTTGGAATTCCCATCAACATCTGAAGAGGGGGAAGGAAAAGGTAAAGGAACTGCAGTGCCATCTGATTCTGAAGCAGAGGAAGAGGAATATGAGGACTACTCCGAACAACAGTATCCTCTGGCCGATGACAAATACAAAAAGTTGGAAGAACGTCTAGCTGCTATGGAAGTGCAAAGAGTAGCTAGGCTAGATTTTGAGGAGTTAGGGTTGGTTTCTGGAATTGTAATCCCTCTTAAATTTAAAGTGGCATTGTTTTCTAAGTACGATGGGGTGTCTTGTCCCGAGATGCACATACGATCTTATGTCAGGAACATTCAACCACATTCTTCTGACAAAGACCTGTGAGTCCATTTTTTCCAGGACAGTTTATCGGGGACACAACTGGATTGGTTTTACCAGTTGGAGAGGTATGATGTCCATAATTGGGAAGATTTGGCAGCCGCCTTCTATAAACAGTATCAATACAACGCCAACTTGGCTCCAACCCGTACTCAGCTATAGAGTATGGCTATGGCTACCAATGAGGACTTCAAAGACTACGCCCAAAAATGGAGAGATTTGGCCGGAAGGGTGCAACCACCTTTATCTGAAAGAGAGCTAGTGGAAATGTTCTTGCGGACTCTGTCAGGTCCTTTCTTTAATCACCTGATTGGAAGCTCCTCAGCAGGTTTCACTGAGTTGATTCTAACTGGCGAGAGGGTGGAAGCCGGTATTAGAAACGGAAAAATTCAGAAAGATGCATCTACCTCTGCTGCTGAAAAAAAGCCCTTCACCAGAAAGAAGGAAGTGTCTACTGTCTATGCCCAGAGAAATCAGGGAAGAACCGAAAGACAACCAATAGTGGGGGCCGTTATGATTCAAAAGTCTGCGTCAGACTAACCGAGAAAACAATCAACCGAGAAACAATTAGCCGAGAAATGATCAGCCGAGAAATAACCAACAAAGGGTGGAAAGGCCTGTAAGGCAATTCACCAAGATAAACATGACTCCTGCTCAACTCTTACCACATGTCTTGAAGTTAAACCTAGCCATGTTAAAGGAGGCCCCTAAAAATTCTAACACTACTTCTTCACATTACCATCCCAACGCCAGATGCGCGTACCACTCAGAAAGTCCAGGGCACGACACTAACAACTATTGGGCCTTGAAGAACAAGATTCAAGATCTGGTTGATGCAAAGGAAGTTGAATTTGAAGCTCCTGAAAAGTCGAATGTTATCTCTGCACCGATGCCCATGCATGGACACAATGCCTATGTTGTGGAAGAAGATCTGTTTGTTTCTACTATGGATGAATTGTTAACTCCTCTCCTAACCATCAAGGTGAATTTGTTGAAAGTTGGGGTGTTCCCAGGTTGTGACCAAGATTTCCATGCTTGCATATCCTCCCCACTTGACTGTCCTCTTTTGAAGAAAGGAATCCAACAATTGATTAATAACAAGGAAATTTTGTTTGAGAAAGCTCCCGTCTCACCCATTCCAATTCCAGAAGTTTCAATAATAACCATATACGCCAATCCTTCCAGGGTTCCTAAAAAACCCGTTAGGATTACATCCGCTCCAGTGACTACTCCGTTGAAGATAACAAGGCCCGGACCAACCACATACAAAACCGATAAAATGGTACCATTGAACTATGGTGGAGAAATCAACTACCATAGTGTCAAACAGATTGAACAGACAATTGAAGAAGAAAGCTCTGAGGAAGATAATCCCGACATCAGTAACATTACTGGAACAAGCAAAATTACTCGTAGTGGGAGAATCTTTTCTCTAGAGATTGCTCCTCCAACAGCAGTCTTTGGACCCGTGGCCATTCCGAAGATTACACCTATACTAGTAACTTTACCTGCAAGTGTACCCACCAACAATGACAATACAATTCCTATCCCTATTCCCACTGCTGAGAAAAAAGGAAAGAATGTTCAAGAGGAGCCTGTCTTAACGAAGGCTCAGTCACTAGTCATTCCTGAAATATCCCAGAAAGAGATGGAAGAAATTCTGAGGATCATTAAGAAAAGTGATTACGATGTTGTTGAACAACTGGGGCAGACCCCCTCCAAAATATCTATGTTAGCCCTATTGTTGTGCTCTGAGGCACATGCTAAAGCTTTGGTCAAGTTTTTGAAGATGGCCCACGTGCCACAAGAAACCTGCGCTGATCAATTCCAGGAATGTGTGGCCAGCTTAACAGCTGACAATGGCCTGGGATTCTCCGATGCAGACTTGACCTCCAAAGGGAGAAAACATAATGACGCGTTACATGTCTCGGTGGAGTGTAGGGGAACCACCCTAGCTCATGTTTTGGTTGATACTGGGTCGTCTTTAAATGTCTTGCTGACGAAAGCCTTGGATAGACTGGATTGTGAAGGCTCAACCCTGAAACCCATCAATATAATTGTCAGAGCTTTTGATGGTTCTAAGAGGATGGTCCATGGAGAGGTGGACATCCCGATCAAGGTGGGTACCCATAAGTTCAATTCAACATTCTACGTGATGGACATCCGTCCTTCCTATTATTGCCTATTGGGAAGACCTTAGATCCACCATGCTCGAGCTGTCACTTCCACTCTGCATCAAATGCTCAAGTACCCTGTCCAGGGGAAAATCATAACTGTTCATGGCGAAGAGGAATACATGATCAGTCATCTGAATTCTTTCCGTTATAAGGAATTAGATGGCGAATTCATAGAGACCCCTTTCCAACACTTTGAGGAAGTTTCTCAGGAAATAGAGGCGACTAAAGCGGTGTCCTCAAATCCTGCAATTACAAGACCACCACCTCGAATGTCGTCTCTCAAGGATGCTAGGGAAGTAGTGGAAGAAGGCGGATCCACTATCTGGGGGCAGCTTCCCGACTTTCCTTTCAAATCAGACAAATTCGGCTTGGGATTTTTTTCGAATGGTCAGAAGGCCGTGCGCCGCTCCCGTTCCGGAGGGCCACCTGTGAAGATCAGCCACCAAGGGGTTAATGCACTAGAGGACAGTGAAGAAGAGGGAAACTTAGAAGACTGGATTTTTCCTACTGTTGAAGGAGGACTGTGCAACTGGGAAGCAAAAGACTTTATTCCGATTACTTTCATACCGTAGTAATTTATCTTTTCCATTTATGTTGGATCTATAATAATTCACAAACAATTCGTACTTTTTCAACCTTGTGTCTTACCCGAGGCACATAGGTCCATTTGTAAGGGTTCTTATTTTCATTTCATATGTCATTTTAATGAATCATGGACGCTTTTCATATATAAACCTTTTGTGCTCATTGTCTTTCTTTTTACATTTTGTTGTTTTAAGATGGCTATGCCCTTACACACACCCACACTCACAAATGCAGGTACCCTTCCATTCCGGAACCCATGGGTAACGATACTGCTATAGCCTTCAGTGACTCTGAAGATCTGATCAACCAAGCCGAATACGAAGGTGAGGAAGATTGTGAGGTGCCATGGGAATTGGCCAGATTACTACAGCAAGAGGAGAGAGCAGTTCAGCCTCATGAAGAGCAGTTGGATACAATCAACTTGGGTACTGAGGATGACAAAAAGGAAATCAAGATAGGTTCCGATCTAGACCCGAGTGTCAAGGAGCGCCTAATTCAGCTACTGCATGATTATGTGGAGATCTTTGCCTGGTCATACGAAGACATGCCGGGACTTGATACAGACATTGTGGTACACCGTCTCCCCACAAGAGAAGATTGTCCACCAGTAAAACAAAAGGTCCGCCGCATGAGGCCTTACATGTCCAAAAAGATCAAAGCAGAAGTTATGAAACAGTTCAATGCAGGATTTCTTATTGTTACTTCCTATCCACAATGGGTTGCTAACATTATGCTCGTGCCTAAGAAGGACGTCAAAGTCAGAATGTGCGTAGATTACAGAGACTTAAACAGGGCCATCCCTAAAGATGACTTTCCACTTCCACACATCGACATCCTGGTCGGCAACACAACTCAACACAAAGTATTTTCTTTCATGGACAGATTCTCAGGCTATAACCAGATCAAAATGGCACCTGAGGACATGGAGAAAACTACTTTTGTCACACAGTGGGGTATGTTCTGCTACAAAGTGATGCCATTCGGACTGAAGAATGCCGGGGCAACCTATCAACGCGCCATGGTAGCTTTGTTTCATGACATGATACATCATGAGATAGAGGTCTACGTAGACGACATGATAGCCCGATCACAAACTGAAGAAGAACACCTTGATCACTTGCAAAAGCTGTTTGTCAGGTTGAAGGAGTACAAGCTCAGATTGAATCCAAACAAGTGTACATTCAGAGCCCGGTCCGGTAAACTCTTGGGTTTCATTGTCAGCAACAAAGGCATCGAGGTTGATCCTACCAAAGTCAAAGCTATACAAGAAATTCCTGCTCCTCGCACTGAGAAAGAGGTCAGAGGTTTCTTGGGACGCCTAAACTACATTGTTAGGTTCATTTCTAGCCTAACATCTACCTGTGAACCAATCTTCAAGCTGTTGAAGAAAGATCAGGTAGTTAAATGGAATGATGACTGTCAAATTGCTTTCGATAAAATCAAGGAGTACTTGCTAGAACCTCCTATCTTGATGCCACCCGTCGAGGGAAGACCGCTAATCATGTATCTGACCGTCCTAGAGAATTCAATGGGGTGCGTACTGGGCCAACATGACGAGTCTGGCCGAAAAGAGCATGCCATTTATTACCTTAGTAAAAAGTTTACCGACTGTGAGACCCGATACTCACTGCTCGAGAAAGCTTGTTGCGCTTTGGTATGGGCTGCTGGCCGGCTAAGGCAGTATATGTTGACTCATACCACTTTGCTGATATCTAAGATGGATCCGATCAAGTACATCTTTGAGAAGCCTGCTTTGTCTGGGAGGATTGCTAGATGGCAGATGATCCTAACGGAATACGATATACAATACACAACCCAAAAAGCTATAAAGGGGAGTGTGCTAGCCGATCATCTGGCTCATCAAGCTGTTGAAGATTACCAATCCATGAGGTTTGACTTCCCTGACGAAGACATTATGACATTGGACAACATTGAAGAAGTCAGACCATACGACGGACCTGAACAAGGATCCCGATGGACCCTGTACTTTGATGGGGCCTCCAATGCGCTTGGTAACAGTATCGGTGTTGTGCTCATTTCCCCAGAAGGATGCCATACTCCTTTCACAGCCAGACTTTACTTCAACTGTACGAACAACATGGCAGAGTATGAAGCGTGCATCTTTGGACTCAAGGCTGCCATAGACTTGGGAATCAAATCCTTAGATGTGTTTAGGGACTCAACTTTGGTCATCAGTCAGGTCAAAGGAGAGTGGGATACTAAACATCCAAACCTCATCCCTTACAAAGAACATGTCTTGACATTGTTACCACATTTCGAGCAGATTACCTTCGAGCACTTCCCGCGAGAAGAAAATCATCTAGCAGATGCTCTAGCTACAATGTCATCCATGTTTAAACTTAACTGGGATAATGGAGCTCCCCAAATCACCATTGAACGGATGGATGAACCTGCACATTGTCACGAGATTAACACCGAAGAAGTAGTGGACCAACCATGGTTTCATGAAGTCAAAAGGTATCTCGAGGCTCAAGAATACCCTGAAGGAGCTTCAGTCAATGACAAAAAGTTCTTAAGGAGGTTCTCAGTTAAGTTCTTCCTAAGTAATGGCATCATGTACAAGCGCAATCATGATTCTATTCTGCTCCGTTGTATGAACAAAATTGAAGCTGAAAAGATCATGGCTGAATTGCATGAAGGCACCTTCGGCACTCACTCTAGAAGGCATACGATGGCTAAGAAGATTCTAAGGGCGGGCTACTACTGGTCTACCATGGAAGCTGACTGTTATCAACACTCCCGAACTTGTCACAAATGTCAAATCTATGCCGACAAGGTACACGTGCCTCAAGTTCCTCTAAATGTCTTAACAGCTCCTTGGCCATTCGCTATGTGGGGAATCGACATGATTGGAGAGATCAAGCCTACAACATCCAATGGACACCGCTTCATTCTGGTGGCCATTGACTACTTCACCAAGTGGGTCGAAGCAGCTTCCTTCGCATCCGTTACTAAGAATGTGGTTGCCCGCTTCATCAAGCAGAACCTTATTTGCCGGTACGGTATCCCCGAAAGGATCATCATTGATAACGATACAAACCTTAACAATACTATGATCACTGCCTTGTGCGAGCAGTTCAAGATTCAACACCATAATTCATCCCCTTATCGGCCAAAGATGAATGGTGCAGTTGAAGCTGCTAACAAAAATATCAAGAGGATCATATAAAAGATGACAGTCACCTACAAGGACTGGCATGAAATGCTCCCGTTTTCTCTCCACGGGTACCGTACCACAGCACGCACATCAACTGGGGCAACACCCTATTCCTTGGTATATGGCATGGAGGCTGTTTTACCTATCGAGGTTCAGATTCCCTCATTGAGAATCATGAAGGATGCTGGTTTGAATGAAGACGATTGGAGCTAGACCCGGCTTGACCAGCTAAACTTGATTGACGAGAAGCGACTTACTGCTGTTTGCCACGGTCAGACGTATCAAAAATGGATGATCAAAGCTTTCAACAAGTAAGTCAGACGCCAGGTATATCAAGTTGGGATCTGGTAATCAAGCGCATCATCTTGCCGCAAAGTGATCCCAGGGGAAAATGTACTCCTACCTACGAAAGACCATTCGTAATCAGGAACATATTTTCTGGTGGGGCAATGATCTTAACCACCATAGACGACGACGACCTGCCGCACCCTGCGAACGCAGGCATAGTCAAAAAATACTACGCATAAATTACCCGCTAGGTTGACACACCTAGGCAAAAAAAGGGCATCCCGGTGAATCAAAAACCTGAAAGGGCGGTTCAGGAAAAAATTAGGGATACATAAAAAAATCTGTACACCCGGCAAGTTGAAAACCCGAAAGGGCGACTTGGGCAAAAAAGGGTTTCCAGGTGGACTGAAAACCCGAAAGGGTGGTCCAGGAAAAAGTTAGGGAATTAAAGCGTATGACTATGTCTCGTCGGATCACTTTAAGGACAATCTCTTCACTGACAAACTCTAAGCTTCTGATCAATCCAATCATCTTCGGGCGAAGCAACGGATGGACAAGATATTCGGAGATACGAAGGCTATAGCGGAATGGGAACCCCATGGGATTTTTTTACACACATAGCTATCTTTCTTTGTGTTGTACCCCAAAATTTTCCCTCCCATTTCATCAACATTTTCTCATCACAAGACTCTTGGAGCTGAAAATCAAGCTAGGGTTTGCTCTGCTCAAGACACTTCCTTGCACTGTTGACCTAAATTAGGGTTTGAATTTGCACAAGGATATTTTGACCTACAATACCCAATTTACTTTCATGCTCCATGTTGGGTTCACAAGTTTTCCCATACCAAGTTTCAGGCCTTGATTCAAATCTTTGCCCAGTCAATTGAACAGTTGGCCTAGAAATCAGCTGTATTGGGGAAAAAGTCAACTGTGGCCAATTGACAGTCAAACCTCATGAAATTTGACCCACATCAATATTATGAACTCATATGAGCCATTTGATCATGTTTGGATCACAATTCCACAAGAAATTTGATCAGATCACCAAAAGGGCAAAATGGTCATTTTTAGGGTTTTGATTGCACAAAGGCAATTTTTGACTGTTTGACCTAACCAATGGCAAACCAAGCTCACATATGGACTCAAGGACTCAATGACATTGTCTTGACCCATTCAACAAGTTCAAAAGATTCAAATACATAGGATTGATAGATGAATTTTTCAGTCAATTGGCCAAAATTTGACTGTATACTGAAAAGTCAAACTTTGACTTTTTGGTCAAAATCAAGTGCCAAGGGTCATTTTTCATCAAGACATGTCAAATTATGAAACTTGTTCATCAAGAAACCCAAAAATGCAAATTAGGGTTTAAAATGGAAAATTTTCATAACTTAGAATTTTTCTAAGTTATGAAATTTTCTTATTTTTTCCTAACTTTGTCCCATTTTTTCACCAAGATGCAAATGGATTCAAACAAAACTTGCAACATTAAAGTTGTAGTCCATCACAAAGTATATAACTTTGATTCACAAAGTTTTCTCAAAAGAAGCTTGTATCTCAAGTCATGATTTTTGGAACAAGGGTACCTAAAACTTTTAACTTAGAGAAAATTTTCCCTAATCTAGGCAGGATTTTGACCCATCTTCTTGGCCATTTTTCACATAGTTCCACTTGGAGTTTCAATTTGCATTACAAATATGGATTATATTACATGTTCCAAGCTTTCCAAATTGTCCAAGAACTCCTCAAACACCCTTGTGGTTAGAGAGAATCGAATGCTTGAAGTTGGCAAAAACTCACTTTTGTCCATGGCCAATACATGTTCATAACAACTTGCAATTCTGATCTAGATAGCTTGGTTTGACATTACAGGCCTCAAAACCAATTTGCACTCCATAATTTAATGTCAATCCATCAGTGTAAGCCTTTGTTTTATTCATTTGGTCATTATACACAAGATTAAGCCTTAAGTAGAAAAAAGGCAAGTTTCCATTTTTGCTTAAGTATGCTTTATGTCAAACCAACAATCTTTGAGCATTGGTCCAAGATCTCTTGCAGCAAAACAAATCCACAAATCAGAGGGGACAAGAGCAATGTATGCAAGCATATTTGACAGCCTATATAAGCCTGTAACTTCACTTCCACAGTTTGAACTTCAAGAAAAGAAAACTTGCAAAACACAAGCAACCTCTCATATCTGTTAATAGAAGCTTAGACAAAAATTGATTACAAGTTCCATACCTCCCAACAAGCCTAAAGTATGACCCTTTCACCCCTAAAACCTCCTCATACTCAGAACCACTGTTTTTCTGCAAAACAGGGCAGGCTCTGCATTTTGCAAGCCACAACAAAATTACATCGTGCGTTTTGTCCCAAGATAGTTCCAATACCTTCCAATCAACTCACCTGAACTATTCCAGGCCCCCATTGCAAGTTGTAACACCTCTAACTCACTTTGCCATTTTCATTTCAAAGCTCTGCAGGTTGAGTTATACAGCACGATTCAAGTTGTTTCAAAGCAAGTCAAGCATTGGAGAAGCTTCCTTGGACCTCAGGCAAGCTCAATAGAAGCTCAAACACCATTGAAGGTTGCTACATTGTCCAGCTCGAAGTCAACTAAAACAGGTATTTCATGGACTTCTATCTCCCTATATAGGAATGGTTAGGCTTAGGTTTATGAATGAAATATGTTGTACTCATAGCCCTGAAGCCATACATATGCTTAGTTTTCATTTACATTAATCGTTCTGAGAGAATTTCACTCATGAACTTTCTGAAAAAATTAGGTTAAAAATTAGGGCCAGAGAAATTCTCTCTGGTCTTTGAGAGTTAATCCAAGTTTTTTATATGGTTGAATTCGTTGTTTAATTCTCTACAATGTTCATGTTATGAGTTTTGTCAAAAAATCAAAGAATCAGGAGTTAGCCATTGATACATAGAAGCGCATGTTTTGTGAACAAGAGGAAGAAGAAGAAGTCTGGAGGGTGTTTACAGTGATTTCTGGTAAACAACTGCTAGTCCTCCAAACTATCGAATAGACTTACTGACTGTTATTCAATTTCTCTGGTAACTCGCAGGATCGACTAGATTGATCCTAGGACGTGTTGGTCATTAGGGTAACTCTCATGATCGAACTGGTATTCATGGTTGGTATTTAGAATGTTATGTAGGTGTTTAACTTATTTTGATTTCTCTCTTAAAGATCTAAAGGTGTGATCAAATAAATGTGCGCGAAACTAAATTGCATGAATAAAGGTCAATTGTAAAGACATGTAAAACTGCATAAAAGACAAGTAAATGACTTCGAATCATAAAAACGGTTAATGTACAAGATTCGAAATATGAAGAAAGCGTTTAATGCAAGAAAACTGTAAAATGGATTTAAGTGAAAAAGGTATTCGAAGGATAAAAACTTGAAGATAAAGGCATAAAATGTATAACAGTTTCTGAAATGTAAAGTATTTGAAATGGAAAGAAAACATTTAAATGTAAGGCATCAGTGAAAAGATTTCGAATGAAAATACTTTAAATGTAAAAACTTGTAAATGGTATTCACATAGAGATAAAGGAAAGTACTGGAAATGATAAAGAGTTTTCATTAAATCATAAACATGTGGTGTTATCATACGTACATTGCTCTTGCATTCGTTTCCCTAGCCATGTGGTAATTTGAATGTTTACTGAGTTTTTTGTACAATAGATATGACACACGAAATCCTAATGCTAAGACTTCTATTTATACTACTTCGACCATAACGATATTGCTATAAGATTCTGCCACGTTCAGAACATGCAGAGCAATGCCTCTCTCTTGCTTCCACACGTCTTTGAATGCTCCAGCGCATATATTTCAAATTTCGAACATCCCTCTTGCATTTGAATTTCAAATGTTTTGGCACTTCTTCGCTTCGAACACATTTCTTAGACACAACCTTGTTATCATTTCGAGACTTCTTTGGATATATTCTCATAACTGTCACTCGAAGCTCCAAGCTTTGATATGCCCATTCGAAGCACTGCTTCTACCATTTCGAAACATGACGTTTTGTTTCATTTCAATCGAAACGTCCAATTTACTTTTCTTCTAATAATATCATCAAAATCTTCAGCCAACAAAATGCCCCTTTAAAATATGTATTTCGATTCCTTTGAGAAATACTTATTTTAAACATATACACAAGATTTTGATGCGACCTTCGAATCATCGTAACATTTATTGCATATGACTCCAGTCACGTCAATCATAACGCTTTTCAGATTCCTTAACCGCCTTGAACCATTTCACAGTATGGTGTAGTTACAAAACAATGATTATCTTTAATCACGCCTATTACCAAGGTTAACTTTACGCCACCTCTTCATCAAACCAACCCATGATTACCACGTATCACAACCTTACTCAGTGGATGCTTAAACTTCCACATTATAAAAACCCATCAACTTAATCTTTTCTTTTCTTCCCACATTCTGAATCTTTTCTCCTTCTTTTCTCACCGAAACCCTAAGCTTTCAACATTCTTCCAACAATGTCTTCTTCAACTTCATCTCAACTAAAAAAGGTTTCCAAAAAGAAAGGAAAGACCGCAGGAACCACAATGGAAATCAAGGTTGTCACCTACCAAGGTCAATCTGTTCTTGTTCCCCAGATGATCTCAAAAGAGAAAGAAATGCTTTATGCATCCCAGGTACTTATTCCTACTACTGCTGCTGGAAAGAGGTTAGCTTTAATGGGACCTCTTACAGTTTTTGAAATTTTAAAAGACACCTGAAAATTTTTCCCAGTTTGCTATAATTTCAAACCCCTGTTTAATAAAATGGACGCCCCTAAGGCAATAGAGTCTTCTGGTTCAAACACCGTGGAAAATCCAATCGTTCCTCCTAAGGACCCTTTTGTACTAGACTATGTAAAGAGTAACTTCAAACTGTTTCGATCTTGCCCCACCTCCGACACTGCTTATCATAACTAGTTCAATAAGGTAGAAGCTAAGAAATCCCAGCAATGGGAAGAATTAGATATCTACAACTTGATTAAGCTGTCGAAGCCATGTTTTACTTATAGCCACCCATTGTTATTCGCATCCCTATATTTCTGGGACAGTACTTATAATACTTTCCATCTCCCTGGTGGAATGATTACCCCTACCTTTTTTGACATAGCGGCCATTACTGGGCTATCACCAATAGGAGAAACATATATCCCTGACAACGAAGAGCATTCGAGTATTATCGACTTCGAAGTCAAACTAGCAAGCTTTTCAAAGTTTATCAGCCACTATCATAGTGAAGGAGACAGTGTGTCGGATGTAGAACACATTGCTTTCCTTACCTTATGCCTGTCAAGGTATGTCTTTTGCAGCAGATCCCTACAGGTAGCCAGTAGGTTTATTCCTCTAGCTAGAGATTTGCATGAGAATCGGAGGGTGTGCTTAAGCGAACTGCTATTAGTTGATCTTTATGAAAGCCTAAGGTCAACTGTTTCGAGTCTAAAATCTCACACCTCTAAGAATATCCTGCTAGCTGGCCCTTTCTGGTTACTTCAGTTATGGCTAAATGCAATGTTCGAACCTTCATTATCAACTGCCAACACCATTGCTGAACAAGACCCTGAAATAACGGATAGAATCATCGAAGGCACTAGGCTGCGAAGACTAACCCCAAACGATGATAAGGATGACTTCAAAGTCCTATTCTCAAAATATATCATGATATTCTCTAAGAGGCATAAGTTCGAAGAGACCATGGCGCCTTTTGCTTCGAGGGCTCATGGACCTTCATGGTTCACCATGGCTCTCTCAGAAGCTGTCAAAAGCAAAGAGATTCAAGATGTATGGAGAGCCTTTTTGCTACCCAGACTAATCTCTTCAAGAATAACTCCTGCCAAGAATCAGATTTTCCTTTTCGCTTATCAGCCCAACTTCGTTTCGAGACAGTTTGGCTTGTGCCAACTAATTCCTGAACCCCTATTTCAAACGGAAAGTGCCATCACCTCTGGGCGAACCTTCAAGGCACGAGAAGCCAAACTACAGCAGGAACAATACCAAGGCTTCTCCCAGTTTGAACTAATAACTTTCGAACCTACACACCTTACAGCAAAGTGGTTTCTGGAATGGTGGACAAAGTTCTATCAGACTTATACGTTCGATACTCTTACTATTCAGCAGAAACTAACTGATGCATTCGATGTGTAGGTACCATGCAAGAAAGGTATGTTCACTCATGCCAAAGAGATTAAAGCTTTTCAAAATTATTTCGAAACTACTTATGATCCCACACACTTGGAATCCACTATGCATCAAGCGGCTGAGACCCTGAAGGAAAAATTCAAAGAAAAAGTTTCTAAGTTAAAACTTCCTTCAGGGTTGTCACCTGAGGATAGGTATAGGTTGGCATTCGAAATGCATCCACCTAAATTTCCCAGATTACCTACCTCAGAACTGGCTCTGGCTTGGTTTCCTCCATACCCTTGGTGGTTCACTTGCAAAGAAATGTTCAAATATCTTCAAAAGAAACCAAAGCCATCTGAGACTGTGACATGGGCTCGACACTGGCTCCACGATTTCCCAGGACATCTTCGCTATGACCTTTCTGCCATGTCGATTAAATCTGATCAAGGCACAGGTGCGAATGCTTGGGAAAATCCCAAACGTTTTTCATTTTCCATATCTTTAACTTTTGCCTTAATTGTTTTGATTTTCAGCCATCAGGGTAAAGACTGCTGCTTCAAAGTCAAAAGAAGGGAGCGCCTCTCAAGCCTCTATCGAAACCATTGACAATGTGACTCCATCCGAACCAACAACAAATGCTGCAACAACAACAACAACAACAACACCAATAATAACCAGTGTTCCAACTCCACAGGTAATCACTTAGCCTTGATGTTTCGAATACACTAATGCCTCATGATTTGCATCTAACTCTTTGTTTAAATCTTTTCAGACCAACAAACTTCCGCCTACCACTCCAAAGAAGCGAAAATCAAACACCACTGGGGAAGACCCCAAGGCTGGAGGAAATTTACCAGCTGCTTCGAAGAAGAAGCAGAAGAAGGATATTTCAACAAGTGTTGTACCAACTAGTGTCTCTGGACTCGATTCCAGGGATGCTGCTCCCTCACCTAAATCCAAAATTCCATCTTCGACCTCCAACGTAATGTTGGAACGCATAGCTAGCAACCTCTCTTCTGAGAGTCCACAGGTGAATTGAACTTTAAACCTTTGACAAAATAATTATTCATTACCTTGGTGCATGCTTTTAATATTCTTTTGCTCCTTGCAGGATATCTTAAATCCAGCTTTTACCACTTCGACCTCACCATCAAAAGTTGCTGCTCCGATCAACTCCTCTCCTCAAGGAGACTCCAGCAACCTTGTACAGAACAAAGGTTCCTCCAATATGGCGGTTCTGGCTGGGGCTTCTGAGCAGCAAGATGATCACAGTACTTCTCCTCCTTTAAAAGAGACAAATGAAGCAACACTTCATGAATCTGCAGAGGCTTTACAAAGAACCTCTCTTCAAAAGTCTCCTCTTGAAACCCTTCAAGAGGACCCAAAGGACACTCACGCTAAAGGAGAGAAAGCTGATTCTGGTCAAAGAAACGAAGAATCTGCAGAAGAAGAGTCTGAGGAGGAGGATGCCAACGATGGTTCGACTGCTGGGACAGAGTCCAATGCAAATAGCAGCGAAAACGAAGACATCGAAGTGGTGGATTTGGATGACGATGAAGAAGATAATGAGCACGAAACGAATGAAGGGGATGGTGACACAACCAATAAACCCATGGAAGTCGAAATGGACGTGACTCCCCTGCGTGTGGAACTCCCTCAATCATCTTTGTCTCGAATAACTGAAGAGGAGCTTGCACTCCTGAGACGAAATGACCCTATTGGGTACATGAAGGAGAAGCTGGCTCAAAGGGACATTCCACTTGCTAGGGCTGGCACAAGTTCGACTAGCCATCCTCTGCCCACAGATGAAAGAATTGTACTTCTTAACAGGATCAGGAGAAAATTTCTTGATGTGGATATATTCGAAGTGCTCAAACAGGATAGCACTGCTTGCTACACTATGAAGGAGTTGCTTACAAAAGTAAACCTTGCTACCTGCTCCTTGCTAGTTAGTACTATCTTGTTCGATCTTCAGTCTTTGCTGGACAACGTGACTGGGTACCTTCTCCAAGATGAATTTGCTGCCAGAAAGGTTCAAGAAAAACGCACTGCAATGGATGCTTCTTATGAACAAGCTTCGAAACTCTCTCAAAAAGCTGAGGATCAAGCCATGCATCTAAAGCAAGCAAAAACTGATTATGAGGCTCGAGTTGAGTCCATCCTTCTCTGGGAAAGGCAAATTCAGGAACTTCAACAGAAGGTTAAAGAGGCTAGAGAACAACAATTGGCCTACGAAACCAATACTGCTGGTAACCAATTCGAAGACCTTCTCAACCAGGGGCTTGCAGAAATGGAGACTGCAGAACAACTCAAGGGAGAAGTGGCAACCTTGGAGGGAGCCAGACGTTTTGCTCAACAAAGACTTGAATCTTTTCTAAGTACCTTCAACAGATTGAAGAATAATTCCTATTTCTAGATCTCAGTGTTCATTTTATTACAATTTGGTTTTTTATATGTAATATTCGAACAACGCCATTTTGGCATCCCAAATTGCCATTTTGGCATTTTTATGATATTTTAATTACGTTGTTACTATTCGAATCTCTTGCAGGCATGGCTTATATTTCTTTAAATACTTCCCATTAACCTTTAGGATACGTTTATCATCCATCAGCTCTTCGATTTCATATGCATTGTTTGAGAATACCTTTAGTATTCGAAAAGGCCCTTCCCAATGAGGTGACCATTTACCTAATGATTTATTTTTCTTGTCCATGGGTAATATGACTTTCCAGACTAAGTCATTAATAATGAATGCTTTTCTTTTCACCCTTTTGTTATATGTCCTGGCCACTCTTTCTTTTTGTCTCATCAAGATTTCCAATGCATGTAATCTAACGTCGTCCAACTCAACTAATTCATTCATCATCATCTCCCAATATAATGCAGCTGGAATTTCGTTTTGTCTTTGAATTTGAACTGATTGTAGATGAATTTCTACTGGCAGCACTGCATCATGACCAAATGTGAGTTGGAAAGGCGTAGTGTTAGTAGCTTCCTTAGGAGATGTTCTACAGGCCCATAGTATTTGGTCCAAAGTTTTGTGCCAGTTCCTTGGTTTTTTACCAACATGTTTCTTGATTAATCCTATTATCACTTTATTGGCTGCTTCGACTTGACCATTTGCTTGAGCATAATATGGCGTTGATGTTAGTAATCTAAACCCCATTTCTTGGGCAAATTCTTGCATCTTTCTACCAGTAAACACAGAGCCTTGGTCCGTGGTTATGCTCTCTGGCAATCCAAACCTATAGATAATGTGTTTCTGTATAAACTCAATAATATCCTCTTGATCAGCAACTATTAATGGTATAGCTTCGATCCACTTGGTAAAATAGTCTATTCCTACCAAGATATATTTCTGTCCTTTAGACGAAGCGGGATTTATTTCTCCTATTAAATCCAATGCCCATCCTCTAAATGGCCATGGTTTGATGATTGAATGCAACTCACTTGTAGGGGCATGTTGAATCCCTGCATGTTTCTGACATTCCTCACATCCTTTAGCAAAGTCTATACAATCTTTGAGCATGCTAGGCCAATACATGCCATATCGAAATAACAGCCATTTCATTTTATGACCTGCTTGATGTGCCCCACATGCCCCATTGTGGACTTCTGACAATGCTAAGTATGCCTCACTTTCTCCTAGGCACTTCAATAATAGGCCCTCTTGGGTCTTTTTGAACAATTCGTTCCCCATAAGGACATATGATAATGCTCTGTATTTTGTCTTCCTATCAACATTCAGAGTTGGGTTTGTTAAATAACTCACCAGTGGACTTCGCTAATCTGCATCTGATAAAGTGTTTATGGCTAATATTTCGAATCCCTGTTTCTCAGCATATCCCAATTTCATACTTTCTAGATCTGATGGTGTGAACCTAGTAGCCATAACTCTACCCCTTAATTCGACTAAATCCTCAAAGTTCCTGGTAGAAACTTTATAACCCGAAGCCAACTGTGCTAAGTCATTTGCTTCTTGGTTCTCTATTCTTGGTATATGTTGAATATCCATGTATTCAAATTTCCTAAGTAGCCTGTTGACTATGACGAAGTATATCATCAAGTTTTCCTTTATGCATTTATACTCCTTTGTTATTTGCTTGACCACTAACTCCGAGTCTCCTTTAATTTCGACTCTAGTTTCCCCCAATTCCAACAAAGCTTTAAGTCCAACAATGAGCGCTTCATACTCAGCTTCGTTTTTCGAGCAACGAGGACCATCTAATTTATACTTGAATTTTGTTGGAATTCCTTCAGGAGAAATTAGAAGGACTCCAACACCACTTCCATTCCTGTGGGTTGAACCATCAAAGTATAATTTCCATGGTTGCATTTCGACGTAACTCGTGACAGTCTACTCAACCAATGAATGGTCCACAATGAAATCAAAAATCACTTGGCCTTTCACAGCTTTTAAAGGCAAGAAAGTCAAAGAATATTCTGTTAAGGCTAAAGCCCATTTACCAACTCTTCTATGCATTATTGGTTTTGAAAGCATGTGTTTAATGACATCGAAATGAGATGAAACATAAACATCAACAGGCTTCATATAATACTTGAGTTTCATACAAGAGAAATACAAACAGAGACATAGCTTTTCTAAATTGCTATATCTGGTCTCTGCATCATTTAATACTCTACTTAAATAGTATATGGCTCTTTCGATACCATTGCTATCTTCTTGTGCTAACATACTACCTATACTAACTTCAGAGGCAGATATGTACAATCTCATGGGCTTCCCCCATGAAGGTGGAGACAAGATAGGAGGCTGAGAGAGGTATCTTTTTATCCTGTCAAATGCCTCCTGATGGGCTTCGTTCCATTCGAAGGCTTGGCCTTGCTTTAGACGAAGCAACGGAGAGAAAGCTTGGGTCCTTCCACTCAGATTCGAAATGAACCTTCTGAGGAAGTTAATCTTCCCTAGCAGAGATTGCAGCTCCCTTTTTGACGTAGGTGCTTTCGTCTCCATTATGGCTTTGGTTTTGTTCTGGTTGATCTCAATCCCTTTCTTGTGAACCACAAAACCAAGGAAATCTCCAGCCTGCACAAAAAATTCACATTTAATGGGATTCATCTTTAAGCCATGTTTTCTCATTCGTTCGAATGATTGGCTCAGATGATGCAAATGTGTTTCTGCAGATATAGATTTGATGACTATATCATCAATATACACCTGCATAAAGGTTTCAATGAAATAATGAAAAATCGAATTCATTGCCCTTTGATAAGTTGCCCCAGCGTTCTTTAAACCAAAAGGCATCACCACCCATTCGTAGGTGCCTAAGGCTCCTGGGCAACGAAATGCTGTCTTGGCAACATCTTCTTCAGCAATAAAAATCTGATTATACCCAGAATATCCATCTAACATACTCAAGTATTCGAACCCTGCAGCAGAGTCTACTAGCATTTCTGCCACAGGCATGGAGTACTCATCCTTAGGGGTTGCAGTGTTTAGATCCCTAAAATCTATGCAGATTCTTAAAGAACCATTTTTCTTAATAACAGGTACTATATTTGCTAACCATTCGACATACCTTGTGGTTCTGATGAATCTGCAACGCAGCAACCTTTCGATCTCATCTTTAATCTTTGTGAGAACCGCTGGTGCGAATCTTCTAGGAGTTTGTTTGATGGGCTTCTTGCCATCTTTGATTGGAAGTCTGTGTTCGACTAACTCCCTCTTTAGACCAGGCATTTCGTCATAATCCCATGCGAAGCAATCTTTATTTTTCTTGAGGACTTCGATCACTTCCTGCTTGAGGCCTGGGCTAAGTTTTGCACTTATGTAGGTTATTCTTTTCGTGTTTTCATCCCCTAAGTTGACTTCTTCGAGTGGATCCTGTGCCAACATTTTGGCACCTGAGTCTATGGGGTCCCTTTCGAAGCCTAAGGGTTCTTTATCATAGATGGCGTCCAGCCTTTGATCTATCTCAAGTTCTTTAAAGGGTGAGAATTTCGAGCCATCCCCACTTATTTCGTTCATCTTCACAGCTAATTTATTTATTTCAGCCTCTAAGGCCGCCTTTGATTCGTTCTCAGCCATATAGGCCGAAATCCTTTCAAAAAAGGAGGACTCAGTTATGGATAAGGTTGTCGAAGTCCCAGCCTGCTGGCCGTCTTTGTATAGTACTTTCGACTCCCTCGTTTTCACTGATTATTCTTCTATCCCAGTATAGGCCATCATGGCAAAGGGTCATATAGTAGTGGGCGTTTCTGGTTTCGTTGATTTCATCATTTGGAACACACGGAGCAATTTTTGCCAGATGTTTGTCATAATTCCTCTTGTCAACTAAATTGACTGTTGACATGAAGTAACTCTGGTCTGCTTCAATGTTTTCCACGATCCCATCTTCTCTCCATAGAACTAATCGCTGATGCATTGACGAAGGAACTGCCCCTACGCCATGGATCCACTCCCTTCCCAGCAATAAGTTGTAGTTGGCCTTGGCTTCGATCACCATGAACATGGTGGGCCTACAGCTTGAGCCTATTGTCAAGTCCAACTGAACCACCCCCAGTGTTTTGCCCACTTTCCCTTCATAATTGGATAGAACCATATTGTGGGGCTTGATGTCTCCTTCGCGTATTTCTAATCTTTTCAGCATGAAGTGGGGTATCAAATTGACTGCAGCACCCCCATCCACTAGAACCTTATTCACGCCATGGGCACCAACTTTTGCCCGAATAAATAGTGGCTTGAGATGGTTCTTCATAGCTGGTTCTGGACGTTCGAAGAACGCATTTTGCTCCTCTACAGCCCCATTGTCCATCACATAGTAGCACACAGGCTTATGCTTCATCAAGTCTATGGTATCTTCTTCCTCATATTCATCAATTTCAGTTTCCTGTCCAAATTCACAAGGAAGCACAGATACCACGTTGCAGTTTAGGTTGAACGAAGACTCCCCCTCTGATTCGAAGTTATCTGTTATCATATCTTCGTCTTCTTCTAGGCCTGGAGTGTATTCCTTTGGTTCATCTAGTTGTACTTCAGAGAAAAGCCTCCTATTAACTGGGGGTTTGTCTTCAGCTTGATTTTTTGGTTTGGGTTTGTTGGTGCTAGATTCACCTTGGTTCTTTGTTGAGGTTGCCCCTTTATTTGCCACAGCTTCCCTCTCAGCCTTTCGAATCCTCTGTTGCCTTCGCCACTGGGATCTCGACATGGGGTTCCTTCCTTTGTAGTTCTCTAATCTTACCTCTTCCCTCTTTGCTATGTTGAATTGCTTTCTGTATGTCATAGCATGGCGTGCATTTCGTTCGGTGTTTCTCCATCTATCTTTGCCTTTATCATTTCTGACTTGCAGCCATCTGTCGGTTGGCACTTCAGCAGGGAGTTTGAATGTCACTCTTCGAGCACCCTTGGGATGAGGACTATCAGGCCTTCGTTGTTTGTATTTGCTATCGAAACATGGGCCCATCTGAACAGTTTCTTGATGGTTCCAGCAAGGGGCGAAGGGAATTGTTTCGAAGGCTCTGGCCATGCTTTGATCATACACAGCAGAACACCTTGGGCATATCAAGCACTTGGTTGCCCCTTTGTAGCAGCGAAACATAAATTCCAGCAAACTTTCTCCAGCCTTAGGATAACACCTGAATAGCTGGTTATCCTGGCGCCAATTGTTGCCAGTTCGAGCCCTCTGTACCCTCTCGAAGTTCGCAGTGATTCTCTAATTGCAGAGGATGCTGCACCTAGGGCACGGTATCATTCCTGTATCTCCCTTGTGGCACGTCATGAGGTAATCCTTGAGACTAGCATCTCCAGCATGATTATCCTCCATTTTATACTTCTCTTTCTCTAAGTATCTTTCTACCTCCTCCATCTCAGAGCGAGGTCTCTCCATCTCCACCATATTTACCTCAACATCCTCCCCCTTAGCTTCATCATCTCCCCATCCTGTGGGTTTTATATCTTCAATGTGGACTTTTGCACTCTCTGGGGCAGAATATTTGACCAAATAGTCAAATTTTCCACTGGGTTCCCCTAAAGTGTCCCATATCTCTTTCTGAGGAGAAGTTGGCTTCGTGATTTGGACTTTCTCCAATTCCAGCCTCAGGCCTTCAGTGACCTGTGTCAGCTCTTGGCGTTGATTTTCCTAGCCTTCAGTATCCTGGATCTCTTTTGCAACAGCTAAAGGTGCTGCTTCAATCGAAGTCTCTGGTTGCTTCTGGACGTCTTCAGTGACCTCCTTATCGACTTCGACTATCACCCAGCTTTCGTTTTCAGTACCTTTCTCTCCTATTGGGGCATCACTTTGGTCATCTTCCACCATGTTAATCTCTCCAATGCATGCAGGCTCGGAGTAATTGGTGTCTGCGACGTCCAAGGGATCTTCGTCCACTTTCATTTTTGCTTTATCAGCAAACTTCAGTCTGCCATCTTTAATTGCATTCTGAATTAGGTCCCTGAAAATAAAGCACTGTGAGGTTTTGTGGCATAATTTGGCCTTCTAATTCCTGTGTTGAGGCCATTTTGGGCCATGACTCTCTCTATCATGGTGGTTAAATTGTTTTCTGCCAAGATGTTATCGTTTCGAATTCTATGAACGACTGCATCAGCATCTTGATTTCGACCCACCATGACAACCCTCCTAGGTTGTTCTTCTCGAAACTCTGGGACTTCCAGCCTTTCGACCCTTGCCCCTGGTTCCATAATTTCTCTTTGTGGGCCTGGGATCATTGAGGCTTCTAGCCTTTGTGCCCTTGCCCCCAAGTTAACTTCTTCTCTAGGTGGTCTATAGGTTAGGTCGTTAGCAACTTGTTCCATAATAGGTATGTTTTCTCGAACTCCCGCCTGATTCTGCCTACGCCTCTCTAGGGGAGCAAAGAAATCTTCTATTTGACTCATGTTATCTGCATTTTCTCTGTTTGTCACAGTCACATTTTGTACTATTGGGGCAAATATTTCCTGCATAGTTTGTGCTAACACCCCTATCATATTATGGTTACTGTCATCCATCAATTGCCTAAAAGCCAATTGGTTTTCTATGGTTAAAATAGGCATTGCGCTATAATCCACTGACCCTTGGTTATTTGTCATAAACTGATTCGCCCCAGACCCAGACCCTAATTGTGGTGATGAATTCGATGTGGAATTGTGTAAACCTGCCATAAAAGATGTTGGCATTCCATAAGAGGAATTTCTGGTTCTATTACCATCGAAACCGGGTGGTCTAGTTAGTGGGGTGGCGAAATGGGTTTGTGTCCCTGATGGTGGAACGAATCCCCCAGGATAACCAATGGTTCCAGTATTTCCTAAGATCGAACTATTAGTTGATATGCCACTTACTCCATTAGTGGCTATATTACTGGTAGAAGATGCAACAGACTGTGCATTCGAAGGGATCACATTAGACGTTCCCATCGAAGCGGACACATTAGTGGTTGTTGTATGTGGGGCATTTTGCTTCCCTTGTTGATTGTCAGAATTAGACATCTTGTTCAAACGTTTTCTTCTGGATAAGGGTTGGTTGCTGTTGGTTATTTTACCACTCCTTAGGTTCATAAAACAACAAACTTATCACTCAGGGGGTCTTTTTATAATGGTTACGTCTCAACAATCTTTATTTCTGTTCTAAATTCTGTAATGTCCAACAATTGGTCTCACTGGGCGTGCCAATTTGTTTACAGTGATTTCTGGTAAACAACCGCTAGTCCTCCAAACTATCGAATAAACTTACTGACTGTTATTCAATTTCTCTGGTAACTCGCAGGATCGACTAGATTGATCCTAGGACGTGTTGGTCATTAGGGTAACTCTCATGATCGAACTGGTATTCATGGTTGGTATTTAGAATGTTATGTAAGTGTTTAACTTATTTTGATTTCTCTCTTAAAGATCTAAAGGTGTGATCAAATAAATGTGCGCGAAACTAAATTGCATGAATAAAGGTCAATTGTAAAGACATGTAAAACTGCATAAAAGACAAGTAAATAACTTCGAATCATAAAAATGGTTAATGTACAAGATTCGAAATATGAAGAAAGCGTTTAATGCAAGAAAACTGTAAAATGGCTTTAAGTGAAAAAGGTATTCGAAGGATAAAAACTTGAAGATAAAGGCATAAAATGTATAACAGTTTCTGAAATGTAAAGTATTTGAAATGGAAAGAAAACATTTAAATGTAAGGCATCAGTGAAAAGATTTCGAATGAAAATACTTTAAATGTAAAAACTTGTAAATGGTATTGACATAGAGATAAAGGAAAGTACTGGAAATGATAAAGAGTTTTCATTAAATCATAAACATGTGGTGTTATCATACGTACATTGCTCTTGCATTCGTTTCCCTAGCCATGTGGTAATTTGAATGTTTACTGAGTTTTTTGTACAATAGATATGACACACGAAATCCTAATGCTAAGACTTCTATTTATACTACTTCGACCATAACGGTCTTGCTATAAGATTATGCCACGTTCAGAACATGCAGAGTAATGCCTCTCTCTTGCTTCCACGCGTCTTTGAATGCTCCAGCGCATATATTTCAAATTTTGAACATCCCGCTTGCATTTGAATTTCAAATGTTTTGGCACTTCTTCGCTTCGAACGCATTTCTTAGACACAGCCTTGTTATCATTTCGAGACTTCTTTGGATATATTCTCATAACTGTCACTCGAAGCTCCAAGCTTTGATATGCCCATTCGAAGCACTGCTTCTACCATTTCGAAACATGACATTTTGTTTCATTTCAATCGAAACGTCCAATTTACTTTGCTTCTAATAATATCATCAAAATCTTCAGCCAACAGCGGGCTGGGCCTGTTGTGTTTTCACTTTTAACACCCCTATTTTCTGTTTACACCCCCATGGCCCATTTATTTAATATTTATCATTTTTGACTTTTTTATTTTTTATTCTGACTTTATTATTTTTTGTATAAATATAAAAAATGCCAAAAATAATTTTCTATATTTTTTAATATTTATTTGATATTTATTTTATTTTATTAAGTATACATATGTAAATAAACTATTTCCTTTTTAAAATAAAAACTCAAAAATCATACAAAAGATATACTTATTTTCATTTATTTATATTTAAAAACATTTTCTTGAAAATATTCATTTTTTTTGTAAATAGTTAATTTTTATTTTATGTTTAATATGTTTAATTTATATATATATACTTATATATTTTATCTTATTAAATAATTAGGTCAAAAATAAAAAAATGTTACATTTTCATTTTTATTATTATTTTGGACTAAAAATATCTTTTTTATAATATACTTTTATTTTTTTGTATAAATTAGTATATTATTGCACATAATTAATAAATAATATTATTTATTAAAGAATTAGGGTTTCTTGCCCTAAATAGGAAAAATAATTAAAATTGATCTTTTTATTTTACTTTTCACATTGAAAAAATACTTTTTACATACTAAAAACATTTTGGCATAATACATTTTATTTACATTTATGTATTGTATTTATTTCAATTCTTGTACATTTAAATATTGTATCTTGTACATTCAATTTGGTTGTAATAGTAATCTAGGGTTTAATTTCTTGTCAAATACCCCCAATTCAAATTTGTACCCCCCCTCCCTATATCATGTTGTAATAGTGTAACATTTAAATTCTCGCACATTTAAAAGCTTTCGATTATGCCATGTTAGATCTAGGGTTTGTATGAAAATAAAATCAACAACTAGCTTGACCTAATCCAAGATAAATATGCATGAAAAACAACCACAATGCACACTTGCACCCCTAGGGTTACAATCCACTTGTTGTCTTCAAAAATGGGCCATGGTTGCATGTTGAGTACTTTGGCAAAACAAAAACAATCAAAAGGATCATAGTCACTCGATGACGCTATCTGAGTTGCCTAAACAAAATGATCAAGTCCCTTAAGAAAATTGCCAAAGATACTTGACACCATTGCTATCATGGTCTATACGATGACCCGCGCCTGTCCCGTTAAACATCCTAACACAAGGTTGTTCACCAAATACAATGGTGAAACAACACTGTTAAAAGGGTTAAAAACATAAGAAAGATCTTTGAGTAGAATAGGGTAGATAGCTCCTAGTTACTTGATTAAGCTTGCAAAAACATCCTTGCTATTTTCAAAAACACACTTCACAACACAATTTCAAAACCCTACTTTCAAACATTGAAAACTTTTCAAAAGACAAAAACACCTTTGTATACATTCAAACAAGAATCATTACAAAGGTTACCACAACGATGGCCTCTTTTCAAAACATATTTCAAAACCACACACACAAAGCACCATTTCAAACAATTGAAAATGCAAAGCAAGTGATCTAAGCAAGTAACTAAGAGCCCATGGATAATCATGGATAGAAAGGGTGCTAATACCTTCCCTTTCTATAATCTACTCCCCGAACCCAAGAAAACATCTCAAAGGTCTTTCCTGTGCTTTTTGACCTTTCCTTAGGATAAAAATAAAAAGTCGGTGGCGACTCTTGCTAAACCGAAACATTTGCGAACACAAACGCAAAATCCCAAGTCAGTTCTCCCATCGTATCACAGAATTTGCGACTCTGCTGGGGAGAACTTTAAAAGTGGAGTAACCTTAGGACTTAGATCACCCTTTGCATGATTATTGTTTGCTTTGATTGCTTTACATTTTGGTTCTCTTGTTTGGGCTTGAAATCCTCTACCCGAATTTGGGAAACATTCATAGGTAAATAGCAATCTGTTGTGGAAACTGTGTGGGGTATACCGACACGGTTGATGTAATAGCTATATTAGTACGACATATTTATGAGTACCGGTAGCCTTTGAGTCAATCAAAGAGAATACGGGGCCGCTGAGTGATGTCATTAAGCACTAATGAACTAGAACCTTACTTGACCATCTTGGCCTTTTATTAGGGGTAGTGAGATGACCGGCTTTGGTGCAGTCCGAAGTTGGTAGATACTCGATACTATACTCATTGAGGGTTGTTTTCTTGGAATATTTTGGTCGCTAGTTAAGTGGCTAAACCAAAACAATGAACATAGAAAAAAATCCAATGATATTAAGCTCCTTAGAACCCGGTTACTATTTATAGGACAGGTTTTGAGCCAACTAAACTCAAGAGGGTATTTACCTATGAAACCTCATGCAAGCCTGAAACTAGGGTTTTGTGTGACTTGCTTGTACATGTGCTTGTACATACATCATGAACATCATAAAGCATCATATGCATCCACTAACCATTTCAAGGGTTTGGATCTTCATCTTTGTTCTTGTTTTGTAGGCCATGGAATCTCTTCGCAGGAAAACAATTCAAGTCAACCTTGTGAGAATCCCTCCTCAACTCAAGGAGCTTACATCCAGGATTCCAGAGAATTATCTCTTCAGTGAAAGACATGGTAGACTCCTCAGCTTAGTCAACACCAACATTGAAGAAGACATGGTTAAAGTTCTCTTCCAGTTCTTTGACCCCCTACATCAGTGTTTCACATTCCCTGATTACCAATTGGTGCCTACTTTGGAGGAATTTTCTCAACTCCCGAGAATTCCTATTCTTCATCAACTACCCTACAACGGTACAGAAAAAGAACCAAAGTCTGAAGGTGTTGCTCAAGCATTACACTTGCAACCATCTGACATCAAAGGACATTGGGAAACCAGAAGTGGTGTCAAGGGTTTCTTGGAAAAGTTTCCGTTTGATAAGGCACAAGACTGCTGGAATTCTCTTGATCTACAAGCCTATGAAGAGATTGTGGCACTCTTCATCTATGGGTTGGTCTTGTTCCCAAACCCTGATCAGCTTATAAATGCGAATGCTGTCAAGATTTTCATATCCAGGAATCCTATACCTACATTGCTTGGGGACATCCTACACTCATTTTACACACGAACAATGAGGAAAAGAGGTGTTCTCATGTGTTGTACTCCTCTCCTAGCAAGGTGGTTTATTTCTCACCTTCCACAATCAGTTCTGAAGAATGAGCAGGGTTTAAGGTGGTCACAACGGTTGATGACCCTCACACATTCTGATGTACATTGGTGTTATCGGTCCAGAGAAAATGTTATCATCATTGATCATTGTGGTGAATTCCCTAATGTCCCATTACTTGGCATTAGGGGAGGCATTACCTACAACCCCTGTCTAGCTTTGAGACAATTTGGATATGCTCGGAGGGATGGCCCTCATGACATGCTGATCCCGGACCTAGTTTTTGACTTCGACAACGATGCGCAAGGACTTCGACAAAGGTTCATCAGAGCTTGGAGGATGCCTAACAAGGTGGATAGTAAGACACTGGGGCACAAGAATTCCATCCCCCTTGAGCCTTACCTCAAGTGGGTACGTACCCGCTCCCAGAATCTTATGATGCCATATCCTCACATTCTCCCCTTGATCAAAGAGCCTGTTATGGAAGGAGAGGTTCCATACACCATCCTACATCCTGACATGCCAACATCATGGGAGGAAATGCAAAAGAGTTGGATCCAACTCAAAGAAGAACGGGATACTTTTGAAGCCAGCTTCTATGCCAGTGAGAAGAAGGTTTTGGAGCTCACCCGCCGACTTCACGAGGAGGAAACTCTCAACACCTACATCGCACCAAAGATGATGCGCAATGTCTTTTTACATTAAGAATTTCTTCTTAATATGACGTGCGTTCTTTTTGTTTGCAACAAATTTGAATTTTTGAACCCTTGAATGCATTACATGAATAACATACCATTCATCATATACATAAACAGGTCTTCACGCCAGGTTTCCTTATCTTTCTGCTGTTTATTTCAACAAGATGGATTTGGAGCAAACAGTAAAGGACCTACAGGCACAAAATTCACAATTTCAGCAACTCCTCATGACCTTGGCAAAGGGTCAAGAGGGTCTCAAAGTTCTGCTAGAGAAGAATAAAGAGAGGAAAAAGAAAAAGAGACCGGGGGTAGCCACTTTCGGAAGAAGGTTTGAGAGCGATGCTAGGAGGACTCTGGAGTTCCCTTCGATGTCTGACGAAGGGGCTGGCAAGGGGAAAGGAGTTATTGTACCTTCTGAGTCTGAGGTAGAAGAGGAGGAAGAGGAAGAAGACGAAGACTATTCTGAACAACAGTATCCACCAGCGGATGACAAATATAAGAACCTTGAAGACAGATTGGCAGATATGGAGTTGCAGAGGGTGCCCGGATTGGATTTTGAGGAATTAGGGTTGGTAGCTGGGATTGTTATCCCTCCCAAGTTCAAGGTGCCAACATTTGCCAGGTACGACGGTTTGTCTTGCCCTAAGATGCACATGAGGTCGTATGTTAGAAAGATCCAACCTCATTCGTCCGATAAAGAACTCTGGGTACACTTTTTCTAAGACAGCTTGTCTGGCACTCAGTTAGATTGGTTTTATCGTCAGTATCAATATAATGCTGATTTGGCGCCCACTCGTACTCAGTTACAAAGTATGGGGATGGCTTCAAATGAAGGGTTTAAGGAGTACGCCCAGAAGTGGCGTGATCTGGCTGGAAGGGTACAGCCACCGCTATCAGATAGGGAATTAGTTGACATGTTTTTGGGGATCCTATTTGGCCCTTTCTTCAACCATCTAATCGGGAGCTCTTCTGCGGTTTTACTGAACTTATTTTGACTGGAGAAAGGGTGGAGGCCGGTATTAAAAGCGGAAAAATCCAAAAGGATGCTTCCGCATCCACTGCTGTTAAAAAACCTTTCCCATCCAAAAAAGAAGCATCTGCTGTGTATTCTCAGAAGGGATTGGGAAGAACTGAGCATCGTCCGACTGTAGGGGCCGTGATGATTCAAAATTCGTCAAATGATCAACCTCATAACAATCAGTCGAGACCTAATCAACAACGGGTAGAACGGCCACAACGGCAGTTCACCCACATCAACATGACGCCTGCTCAGGTCCTTCCCCATTTGTTGAAGCTGAATCTGACCAGTTTGAAGGAGGCGCCAAAAAATCCTAACACCTCCTCTCCGTACTACCACTCTAATGCTAAGTGTGCTTACCATTCCGACAGTGCTGGACACGATACCAATAATTGTTGGGCACTTAAGAACAAAATTCAGGACTTAATTGACGCAAAAAAGGTCGAGTTTGATGCTCCTGAGAAGCCCAATGTTATATCTGCTCTGATGCCCAAGCACGGCCACAATATGCATGCCATTTTGGAAAACCTCTATGTTACTGATGTTGCCAATCTGTTGACTCCATTGATTGTGATTAAAGAAAATTTGCTGAGAGCCGGGATCTTTCCTGGTTATGGTAAAGACTGTTATTTCTGTTCGAACATTCAAGGTGATTGTCCAATGTTGAAGTCAGGTGTCCAACGCCTGATGGATACTCAAGAGATACTTTTCCAGAAAACCCCTGTTGACACTTTCAATCCAATTACTCCTGATACTTGTGATACTTCAACCAACGATATAGCTATCATAACCATTTCCGACAATCCTCCCAAGGCTTGCAAAAGGCCTGTCAGGATTACACCCAACTCTGAATGTGTACCTTTAAAGATCACCATGCCGGGACCTGTCTCGTACCAATCAAGCAAAATGATACCGTGGAACTATGGGGGAGAAATCTTCTACCATGACATCAAACAAATCGAAACAGTCCAAGAGATTTCTAAAAAAGACCCTGATATAGGGAACATCGCGGGTACAAGCAAAATAACCCGCAATGGCCGAATCTTTTCTCCGGAGATTGCTCCCCCTCGAGCAGTTTTTGGACCCTTAAAAGTTTCTACACCTGTTGGGCCCTCTGTGCAAGGCCCAGTGATTGAAGAATTAAATACCCCTGAAGGAAGACCATCTGCTGATAATACCGACAAGGGTAAGGGGATATTGGAAAGGCCTGTCAGGACGAAGGCTCATGCTGTGGTTATCCCCGAAACCACTCAGAAGGAAATGGATGAAATCCTAAAAATAATCAGAAAAAGTGACTACGACGTTGTAGAACAACTGGGGCAGACCCCTTCTAAAATCTCAATGTTGGCTCTTCTGCTTTGTTCTGAGGCCCATGCCAAGGCCCTAATCAAATTCTTGAAAGCGGCACATGTACCCCAGGAGACTTCGGCTGACCAATTTCAGGAATGTGTGGCTAGTCTTACTGCTGACAATGGCCTGGGTTTTTCCGACGCTGACTTAACTCCTAAGGGAAGGAAGCACAATGATGCATTACATGTTTCAGTTGAATGCCGGGGAACTACTCTCGCCCATGTCTTGGTTGATATTGGTTCTTCCCTAAATGTGCTGCCAAAGAAAGCTCTAGACCGGTTGGATTGTGAAGGTTTAGAGCTGAAACCAAGTAATATTATTGTCAGGGCCTTTGACGGGTCTAAAAGGATGGTGCATGGAGAGGTTGATATTCCTATCAAGGTAGGCACCGAAGTGTTCAACTCCACCTTCTACGTAATGGACATTCGTCCGTCATACTCATGTTTTCTAGGAAGACCGTGGATCCATTATGTCGGGGCAGTTACCTCCTCTTTGCATCAAATGCTGAAATACCCTGTTAAGGGTAAAATCATAACTGTGCACGACGAGGAAGAGTACATGATCAGTCATCTCAATTTCTTTCGATATGTGGAGGTGGATGGCGAGTTCATCGAAACTCCTTTCCAACATTTTGAGGAAGTTTCTCCCGAAGTAGCAGTTGTGAAGATAACGGTTGAGGTGCCTATCGTTCCCAAGCATGTATCTAGGATGGAATCTCTCAACGATGCAGAGGCTGTGATTAAAGAAGGGAAGAGCACAATATGGGGATAGTTGCCTGATTTTCCCCATAAAACGGACAAGTTTGGTTTAGGGTTTACTGCTGCAGGACAAAAGGCTATGCGTCGCTCCAAGGCTGGAGGGCCACCCGTCAAGATTTCTCACCATGGAATCAATGTGGTAGAAGATGAAGATGAGGAGGGCCACTTTGAAGATTGGATATTTCTGACTGTCGAAGGGGGTTTGAGCAATTGGGAAGCAAAGGATTTTGTTCCTATCACCTTTATCAACCAGTAATTTTATCTTTGAACAAATTCCCATTTTCTATGGTCTGTAATAACTAAAATAATTCGCACACTATTTTCACCTCATGCCTTGCCTGGGGCATGTAGGTCCATTTGTAAGGGCTTGATTTTCTTCATAATCATATGCCATGTTTTAGTGAATCATTGGACGTTTTTCATCTATAAACTGCTGTGTTCATTTTCTTTCCTTTTGCATTTTTGTTTTGTTTAAGGATGGCTATCCCTTACACACACCCACACTCACAAATGCAGGTACCCATCCATTCCGAATTCCATGGGCAACTATTCTGTATCAGCTTTCGATAACTCTGAAGATTTGATCAATCATGCTAAGTACGAAGTTGACGAAGATTGTGAAGTGCCGGGAGAGTTAGCCAGACTTCTCCAACAAGAAGAGAGGGCCATTCTGCCTCATGAAGAGTTGCTAGAAACCATCAACTTGGGGACAGAGGAGGACAGGAAAGAAGTAAAAGTGGGTGCCAAACTGGAACCGAGTGTCAAGGAACGCTTAGTGCAGTTGCTGAATGAATACGCTTAAATCTTCACTTGGTCTTATGAAGACATACCAGGGCTAGACACCGATATCGTGGTTCACTGTCTCCCTACAAGAGAAGACTGTCCATCGATCAAGCAAAAGGTTCGCCGAATGAGGCCTGATATGTCTGAGAAGATTAAAGCTGAAGTAATGAAGCAATTCAACGCTAGTTTTCTGGCTATTACAACCTATCCACAATGGGTTACTAACATTGTGCATGGACCCAAAAAGGACGGCAAGGTCAGAATGTGTGTAGACTATCGGGATTTGAACAGGGCCAGTCCTAAAGATGATTTTCCACTACCGCATATCGACATCTTGGTTGACAACACAGCTCAACACAAGGTTTTTTCCTTCATGGACGGATTCTCGGGCTACAACCAGATTAAAATGGCCCCCGAGGACATGGAGAAAACTACCTTTGTCACGCAATGGGGTACTTTCTGCTACAAGGTAATGCCGTTCGGACTGAAGAACGCAGGGGCATTTTATCAACGCGCCATGGTAGCTTTGTTTCATGATATGATACATCATGAGATCGAAGTTTACGTAGACGACATGATAGCTCGATCACAGACAGAAGAAGAACACCTTAATCATTTGCAAAAGCTGTTTGCCAAGTTGAAAGAGTATAAACTCAGACTAAATCCAAGCAAGTTCACTTTTGGAGTTAGGTCTGGTAAACTTCTGGGATTTATTGTCAGCAACAAGGGCATTGAGGTTGACCCGGAAAAAGTGAAGGCTATACAAGAAATTCCTGCCCCCCGTACTGAAAAGGAGGTTAGAGGATTCTTGGGACGCTTAAACTATATCGCAAGGTTCATCTCTCACCTGACATCCACCTGTGAGCCAATTTTCAAACTGCTGAAGAAAGATCAGGTAGTTGAATGGAACAATGATTGTCAAGTTGCTTTTGATAAGATCAAAGAGTACTTATTAGAACCTCCTATTCTGATGCCACCCGTCGAAGGAAGGCCGTTAATCATGTATCTGACGGTTCTGGATAACTCAATAGGGTGTGTGCTGGGCCAACATGACGAGTCTGGCCGAAAAGAGCATGCCATTTATTACCTTAGCAAAAAGTTTACCAACTGTGAGACTCGCTACTCACTGCTCGAGAAAACTTGTTGCGCTCTGGTATGGCTGCTCGCCGGCTGAGGCAGTATATGTTGACTCACACCACTTTGCTGATTTCCAAAATGGATCCGATCAAGTATATCTTCGAGAAGCCTGCTTTATCTGGAAGAATTGCTAGATGACAAATGATCCTGACAAAGTATGATATCCAGTATACTACCCAAAAAGCTATAAAGGGGAGTGTACTAGCTGACCATCTAGCTCATCAAGCCGTCGAAGATTACCAGTCTATGAGATTCGACTTCCCTGACGAGGACATCATGACATTGGACAACATTGAAGGTAACGGACCGTATGACGGACCTGAACAAGGATCCCGATGGACCCTGTACTTTGATGGTGCTTAAAATGCACTTGGTAACGATATCGGTGCGATACTTATCTCTCCGGAAGGTTTCCATACACCCTTCATTGCCCGACTTTGTTTCAGCTGTACCAACAACATGGCCGAATATGAAGCTTGCATCTTTGGTCTCAAGGCTGCTATAGACCTGGGGATCAAATCTTTGGTCGTATTTGGGGACTCGGCTTTGGTTATCAGTCAAGTCAAAGGAGAGTGGGACACCAAACATCCTAATCTGATCCCATACAAAGAACATGTCCTGACATTGTTGCCTCATTTCGAGTAGATTACTTTCGAGCACTTCCCGCGAGAAGAAAATCAGCTAGCAGATGCTCTGGCTACAATGTTGTTGTACCCCAAAATTTTCCCTCTCTTTTTCACAAGAAACCACAGCTTCGGGCTTTTCCTGATTTTTCAGATTGGCTTAAGAATCGGTCAAACAGACTTTTCTCGTCAGTCAGACAAAATTAGGGTTTCCATTGATTTTGAATCAGTTCAAGCAGATTGTTAGGGTTTGGTTGAGTTTGGCTCAGGGTTTGATCAGGCAGACGCTTCTTTGACAATCAATCAAGAATTAGGGTTTGCACGCGCATTTTCAGAAGAATTTGAATCCATAGTGTATTAATTGGTTGTTACACTGCTTTGATGCCTGCTCAAGATTTCAGTTTTGTTTCTCAAAAAACCTGAACCTCTGGGTTAGAAGCTGAGGCTTCTGGTTGAAAATTTGCAGTGTTTGGTTTAATCAGTAAAAGGAAAGTCATATGGACGTTTGTTTGATTAAGTGTGCATTGCTTATGTTTAATTGGAATGCCGGGTTTATTATTGATTAATGCGAAGTTGCAAGACTACAGTGTTTATTAATTATTTATTTTATCAAAGTTAGAATAATTGGGATTTACTTCCAGTTATTTTAATTCAAGAAAACTTAAATAATTAAATAGACAGTGATTAAAATAGATATCTGACAAAGAAAGATTTTTATTCATTTTTAATTGTTTGTTACAAATATTATTTGAACACTGTAAATTTATTTACAATTGTTTACATTAATATTATTACAATGATTGAAAGTAATAAAACTATCCTAAATCTCTGGAAATCTTCATCTTTTACTGATTGCATCCTTTGCCCCAATTGATATTTACCTGCAAAAAGAGAAGAGAGAAGTCAAACACAGATGAGTTAAAAGGACATTCTCAGACAGATAATAAAAACTCATCATTAAAAGTTTTGGCCGAAATCAGTTTGTTCGTCCTCTCTGCAAATCGCAAGAAGATGTCTCTTCTTGGTTCACAAAGAGGGAAATTAAATGTTTGCAAGCATGAATTAATCAAATACAAAAATGCACAAATTTAAACAAGCTGCACATGGACAAATGAATATGCCAAACAATTACAAAGTCCAAAATGTCAACTAAACTGAATTGCACTATCAAACAAAGCAAACCAATTTGTCAAAGAGGCAAACTAAGTCACAAATGCAGAACTGCCCAAACTAAGCTGTCAACCCAAACTGTCCAAAAACTATCAAAAAACTGTCAACAAGTACACAAAAAGAAAAAGGCAAAAAATCTGGAAAGATGCAGAGGAAAGCAAAAGATGCAAGCAAGCTTGTGAGAGTACATTATCATCATTTCCCAGCCAAACACTTTTTCAGAGAAAAGTACAGTCTAAGTAATATAATATACTTATCTGTGGAGAGAGAAAGATAGGGAGAAGAGAGGCTTACAGTTTGCAGGCTTAAGGCTTAAGAGATATAAAAAAAACAGAATCAACACTGTAAAGAAGAGGAGAGAACACATAGAAAAATATAACACAACTTGTAACCTCAAAACTGTTTTGAAGGAAGCAAACTGAGAAGCCTAATAGATCCTGCATGAAAGCCTCCCAAAAACAAACAAATTTCAAACTGTCTCAAGTTTAGAAACCAGTTACAAAACCACAAAACTGTATCCAAGCAAACCTGCATAAACCTTCAATAAACCTGTCCAAAACACAACCCAAAAATATGCCTCAAACTCAGTAAACATCAAGTCCTGAAGCCTGCATAAGCATAACCTGCAAACTTGCTTCAAACCTGTGTTAAGAACACCACAAGCCTGCTCTAACTACCTTAAACCTGTCAAAACCAGAAACCCCTCCAAACTTGTGTTGTAATACAACAAACCAGCCCACAAGCCTTTCAAAGCCTAAGCTCCAAACAAGCCTGCATAAGCCTAACAAACACGAGTCTAGCTTACAAATTGCATAGCTTTCAAAGAAAAAATGCCTCAGAATCAAAATCAACATAAGCTAAACAATATCCAAAATCTCAGAACTAAGGTTCATCATTGAGTAACAACAGCATCAAGAGAAGAAAAATCATAAGCATAACAGTAAGCAACTCAGATATCATAATCATCAAAAGCAACATACTGAGGCAAAAGCAACAACAAACGGGCCAGCAAACAGAAGAAGAAGAGAGAACTAAAAGCTAGGGTTTTCAGAAGCATGATGCTCATCACTAAACCAAATCAAGGTTAAAGATACTGAGTACCAGGAAGCAAGCTAGCAAGCAAGACATCACAAGCTCCCGCGCCTTGGCCACCGGGGAACGCCTCCTATCCGGATCCTCCACTCCTCCGTCTCCAAAACTCCAAAGGTAGTAATTCCTCCTCCCTTTTTACACACCTCAAACAGAAACTAATAACACAAATTAATAACATGCAAGAGACAAGAGACTGAAAACCCTAAAAAATGCGTTAAGACAGAAATTACTACCTTTTTCATCATTGCCTGAATGACCGTGAAGAAGAGGAGGATGGAGGTTGCGTTCGGCGGCTGAGGCGAGTGGTTCATTCAGAAGCTTGGCTCAATAAGGATGAAGGGAACGACGAAGAAGGAGAAGGGGACGACGCCGCTCATCAAAACTGTAAACCCTTGTTCTGGACAAACTAATTCCAACCCTAACAAAAACACTAGCAGATACGTTTGGGCCTGCCCCCTTGACCAACGCTTAAGCCCAACTGAGTTCTGGCGCACCCCCCCCCCCTTCTTTGAGTCTGTTTGCTTGTTTGTTTGGGCCAAACACAAAACATCAGGCCCATTCAACCTTTTTATTCTTTTTATTTTCTTAATACTTATAAACCAATACTTTTTTTTTTACTTATCACTTTACTTTTTTCCTTTTTTATATATATAACATAACTCATTTTATTAAATAGAATAATATATTGAACTTTTTTTTTTTTACAAAAACTTTTCTTAATGTTTATTATATTTTACAACCTAATGTAAATAATAGATTTCTTTTATTAAGTTAAAAATATTTTTTAAGAACTTCTTGTACCTAAAAACATTAACTAAAATGTATAAGTATTAGTTTTCTCTAAACTTAAAACATTTTTCTTTTCTTTTCTTTAAAACCCTTTTGTATATAAAACATTAACAAAAACACAAATAACAATAAAACTTAATAATGCATTAGGTTAACATATTTTTCCCATTTGTAAATAATCACATACATTTTACAATACTTTTGATTCTCTTTTATTCTTATACTTTGCTATATTTTATATTGAGAATGTGATTCGATTTGGTTGTAAATGGCATTTGGACACTACTATCCTGATAAGACTCATCCCCATTTGTAAACATTTGTACCCCCATCCCCGGATACTTATTTGTAATAGCTTAGACTTTAAATTCCCCCAATTTATCACTTTCTATATACTGTATAGTAATTAGGGTTTGTATGCGAAGATTCAGAATCAACCGCTAGATAACCTAATACAAGACAAATGCATGAAAATCAATACACCATTCACACTTGCACCCCTAGGGTTCCTCCACTTGTTGCCTTCCAAAATGGGCCATGTTTGCATGTCAAGTACTTTGGCAAAACAAAAACAAATCAAATGATCATAGTCCCTCGATGACGCTTTCGAAGTTGCCTAAACAAAATGATCATAGTCCCTCAAGCAAATTGCCAAAGACACTTGACACTATTGCATCCATGGTCTAAACGATGACCCGGGCCCGTCCCGTTAACATCCTAACACAAGGTTGTTCACCAAATACAATGGTGAAACAACACTGTTAAAAGGGTTAAAACATGAGAAAGATCTTTGAGTAAAATTAGGGTAGACCAACTCTTAGTTACTTGATCAAACTTGCAAAACACACTTGCCTACTTTCAAAACACACTCTACAATACAACTTTCAAAACAACTTTCAAAAACATTGAAATATCTTTTCAAAAAGACAAACACCTTTGTAAAACATTCGAGTAAAGAATTGTTACAACGGTTGCCTAGACAAGGCATCTTTTTCAAAACATTTTCAAAACCACACACAAAGCACCATTTCAAACAATTGAAAAGCAAAGGCAAGTGATCTAAGCAAGTAACTAAGAGCCCATGGATAACCATGGATGAAAAGGATGCTAGCACCTTCCCTTTTCATAATCTACCCCCCGAACCCACGAAAACATCTCAAAGGTCTTTCCTGTGCTTTTTTACCTTTCCTTTAGGATAAAATAAAAAGTCGGTGGCGACTCTTGCTAAACCGAACAAGTGCGAATACAAACGCAAAACCTCAAGTCAGTTCTCCCACCGTATCAAAAATGTCTTCCATGTTTAAACTCAATTGGGATAACGAGGCTCCCCAAATTACCATCGAGCGAATGGACGAACCTGCGCACTGTCATGAGATTAATGCCGAAGAAGTAGTGGAACAACCCTGGTTTCATGAAATCAAAAGGTATCTCCAGACTAGAGAATACCCCGAAGGAGCTTCCGTCAATGACAAAAAGTTCTTAAGGAGATTTGCTGCCAAGTTCTTCCTAAGCAATGGCATCCTTTATAAGTGCAGCCATGATTGTGTTTTACTTCGATGTGTGGACAAAGCTGAAGCAGAGTTGATCATGACTGAGATACACAGTGGCACATTTGTACCCATTTGAGCGGACATACGATGGCTAAGAAGATTCTAAGGGCAGGCTACTACTGGTCTACCATGGAAGCTGATTGTCACCAATATTCCCGTACTTGCCACAAATGCCAAGTCTACACTGACAAGGTACATATTCCTCTTGTTCCTCTCAACGTTCTGACAGCTCCTTGGCCATTCGCAATGTGGGGCATTGACATGATTGGAGAGATCAAGCCCACGACGTCCAACAGACATCGCTTCATCTTGGTCGCTATTGATTATTTTACCAAGTGGGTCGAAGCAGCTTCCTTTGCCTCTGTTACAAAGAATGTGGTTGCCCGCTTCATCAAGCAGAACCTCATATGCCGGTATGGTGTCCCCGACAGGATCATCACAGACAACGGTACAAATCTGAACAATACTATGATCACTGCTCTATGCGAACAGTTCAAGATTTATCATCACAATTCATCTCCCTATCGGCTGAAGATGAATGGTGCTGTTGAAGCCGCGAACAAAAATATCAAGAAGATCATTCAAAAAATGACAGTTACCTATAAAGACTGGCATGAGATGTTACCGTTTGCTCTGCATGGATATCGTACCACGGCACGCACTTCAACAGGGGCAACACCATTTTCTTTGGTGTATGGCATGGAGGCTGTCCTACCCATGGAAGTTCAGATCCCTTCCTTAAGGATTATGAAGGACGCTGGTTTAAGTGAAGACGATTGGATTCAGACCCGGCTTGATCAACTCAATTTGATCGACGAGAAGCGACTTACTGCTGTTTGCCATGGTCAGACGTATCAAAAACGGATGATCAAGGCTTTCAACAAGAAAGTCAGGCGTCAGATATATCAAGTTGGAGATCTTGTAATCAAGCGGATCATCTTACCGTAAAGTGATCCCAAGGGAAAATGGACTTCTACTTACGAAGGACCATTTGTGATCAAGAGCATCTTTTCTGGTGGGACAATGATTTTGACCACCATGGAGGGCGACGATTTGCCACACCCTGCGAACGCAGACATAGTCAAAAGCTACTACGCATAAAATAATCCGACAAGTTGAAAACCCGAAAGGGCGACTTGGGAAAAAATGGGCATCCCGGTGAACCGAAAACCCGAAAGGGCGGTTCAGGCAAAAATCAAGGATAAAGAAGAAAAAAATTTGTACACCCGGCAAGTTGAAAACCCGAAAGGGCGACTTGGGCAAAAAAGGGTTTCCCAGTGGATCGAAAACCCGAAAGGGCGATTCAGGCAAAAGTTAGGGAATTAAAGCGTATGACTGTGTCTCGTCGGATCACTTTAAAGAACAATCTCTTCATCAACAAGCTTTGAGCTTCTGATCAGCCTAGTCGTCGGCGGACGAAGCAATAAATGGACAAGATATTCAGAGTTGTGAAGGCTATAGCAGAATGGGAATCCCATGGAATTGTTACACATAGTGTGATCGGTGGGAATGAGAACTGACTGTTTTTTAATGTTGGTTCGCGTTTGCGTTTGTTTTCGCAAAATGTCGCGGTAAGCAAGAGTCACCACCGTCTTTTATTTTATCCAACAAGGAAAGGACAAAAGCACAGAAAAATTCCTTTTCGAGATTTTTCTCGGGTTCAGGAGGTAGATTATAGAAAGGGAAGGTATTAGCATCCTTTCTATCAGTGGTTATCCACGGGCTCTTAGGTAATTGCTCACTATGTTTTCAAAAGTTTGCTTTTCTTTGTGTTTGTGGGTTTTGAAAAGAGTTTTTGTTTGAAACTTCGATTTAACTCTTGCTTCTGTCCTCAAGAGTGTAATGAAGTGTTTTGAAAAACTTTGTTCGGAAAGTGTAAGTGTGAAAAGTTTTGTTTTGTTTTTTAAAATGAACAAGTACTTAAGAACCTCTACCTACTCAAAAAGGAATTAAACTGTGCAAATATCCTTTAGGCAATGCTATCCCACTATTGAGGAGTAGGTAGCACCGTCGTTGGAGTTTTTCGGGTCAATTCGATTTTAGAGACGTGTGGTCACTAAAGCAACGTTAGGACGCTTTAGTGGTAATCCTAATGTCTTAGATCATTTTTATCGAGGCAACCATTTCGAGGCAACTTATGATCTTGGGACAAAAGGACGACCTCTAAAACATCCTATACTTAATGACCACGCTCGAGGAAACCAAGTGAGGTGTACCCTAGGAGTGGCATGTGTAAGTGTGTCAATTTTCAGTTATATTATCTTTGCATGTCATGGTGAGCTACTGTTGATTTTAAGTTAGGAGTTTAATCTTGTCATGCATAGCCTAGTTAGCATACATCTAAACAGTTAATATATATACAGGAATTTAAAGTGCGGAAATTGTAAATCCTACGCTATTACAAGGCTTCAGGGAGGGGGATTATTTACATGTCCAAACATTGGGGAAATAAAAGCAGTAAAGCGTAAAAGTCTTAGCTAAGTTATTACAAACCAGTAGGCAGTTACAATAACATAAACACGCGCGAATTTGAAAATAAACTCTAAAAATTCTAAGAATAAAATATTTTTGTTGTTTTATTTTATTTTGGGAAAATGATCTAAATCTATTTAGTTTTAGTTTTTGAGAAAACGTTAAGATAATTAAGAGATTAATTAACAAAGTTAATTTTAATAGAAAAAACTAGCCTAATGTTTTTTGTGGTTTTTGATTTTAATGTTAATTAAAAAAGATAAAAAGATGTCAATGAAAACAAAAATAAAATACAAGGGGGGATCCTTCGATCCATGGAAAAAAGGGAGTTTCGACCCAGGGAGGGAATGGAAGCTTCGATCCAGAAAGGGTCATGGCTCTTTCAATTGGGCCAGGAAGTGGGCATGAACAGCCTTCGATCCAGGGAAGAGGATTATCTTTTGATCATGGAGGTCATGGCTTTCGATCCAGGAATGAGATGCCTCCTTCGATCCAGCATGCTAATGGGTTCGATCCAGAGAAGGTGTCTCCTTTGATCTGGGACGTTATACCTGCAAAAGTATGTTAGCGTAATAAAATGCAGGGCCTGGGTGTTGAACCCCAGGCCCTTCGATCTTGCGCTTACTGGGTCTCTTTAGGCTATGTCTGCAGCAAATATTAGCAAACGATGGACATGGCCTGGGTGCCAAACCCAGGCCTCTTGATCCTGTCTAGGATAGAAAATCGAAGGTAACAACCAGTATGGATGTATTATGCAAATATGAGATTGGATAGTTTACCCTTTCTTACCAGCAGATTGGACTTTTAATTTTGGCGTTTCCTGGATGTAGGCACCTTTGATCTGGGCACTTCCTAGATGTAGGCACTTTTGATCTGAGGGCTTCTGGGCGTGGGCACCTTTGATCTGAAGGACTGCTTTGGCCTGGGTCACTTATGAAAATGCTGATGACTTTTGGCAGCGTAACTCCAATGTTTTTTTGTTCTCCTGTTGTCTGTTTTTTCGTGTATATTTTCGTTGTTGTTGTTCACTTGTATAATTTTCGTGTCCTGGATATGTAGGCTGAATCTTGTATTTATAGGGGTGTGAGGGTGTAGTAATGGCGGGAGATAGCCATTAAACATGCCATTAAAGCCATGAGACAAGAATCATACACATTAAATAATTTCCTTTTTTGAAACATTCGTGTCCCTTGAATGAACCTGGACGCTTTTGGATTTCGAATGCCTTCAGGCCCTGCTCTTCGATTGGTCCTGATTTGCCTCCTTCGAATGGGACTCCTTCTGCTTCAACTGCTTGATTTGAAAAGAGTTACTCTGGACGAATCAGCTCTTTAGGAACAGAAAAGGCAAGAATCTGGCCTTTAACTCAGGAATTAAATCCACAATCAGAATTTAATTATTTCTATATTTGCAAGGGAAACATGCCATTTTCTCATGTTCAATGTACCTGGACATGTTTTTTTTGAGCACCCTCTTGATGGCTTTGTTAACAGGCCAATCGAAAGGCTTTGTTAACAGGCCAATCGAAAGGTGTTGTTCATGCTAATCGAAGGACATGGTTCACATGCCTGTCGAAGCTGCCTTGACACAATGCTAATCGAAGTGCTTGTCCATAATGCCAATCGAAATTCTCCTTCAGAATGCCAATCGAAGTGTCTTTCAGAATGCCAATCGAAATGTTTGTCCATAATGCCAATCGAAATGCTCCTTCAGAATGCCAATCGAAGGGCCTTTCAGAATGTAAATCGAAAGGTACTTAAAGCACCACTCAAAAATTTTCTTTTCCTTAGGCAAGGGTTTCTGGTCAACCATGCTGGGGGAATACTTTGGAAAACATTAGAGGGCAAATTTTGGGGTACAACAGTTTCTCCTGTTCAATTTTCTTAAACCTGAGGATATAGATTAGCTTTCGAGCCTTTCGTGATCCGAAGGTGGAAGATAATTGAACACTAGAGTGCCCAGAAATTTGCACTCGCATGGTGTAGTATCAGCATTGTGACATCGGGAATGGGCTTACAGATGCCATTTGGAGAGATGATGGATAGTTGTTGGAGATGGGCTTAAAGATGCCATCCAGAAATGATTGTTGGACTGTATTTGAATGAGTGACAAAATTACATCCGAATCTGGATCGTATCTGGACTGTTATTTGAAGGTCTCTAATTGCCTGTCATTAACTGGAAGAAATAAATCTAACCAGAGGAGGTCTTTAGTTGCCTGTTTTAACTGGAAGAAATAAATCTAACCAGAGAAGGTCTTTTCTGATAATGATGTGTGATGAAGGAATCTGAGACGATTGCTACTCCAAACAGATGATGAAGGAATCTTGGACGATTACTACCTCAGCGGGATGGTGAAGGAATCTTGGATGATTACTACCTCAGCAGGATGGTGAAGGAATCTTGGACGATTACTACCTCAGCAGGACGATGAAGGAATCTTGGATGACTTCTACCTCATCAGGATGATGAAGGAATCTGAGATGATTGCTACTCCAAACAGATGATGAAGGAATCTGAGACGATTGCTACTCCAAACAGATGATGAAGGAATCTTGGATGATTACTACCTCAGCAGGATGGTGAAGGAATCTTGGACGATTACTACCTCAACGGGATGATGAAGGAATCTTGGACGATTACTACCTCAACGGGATGATGAAGGAATATTTGACGACTGCTACTCCAAAAGGTAATGACTTTTACCTGTTGATCAATCTTTCCTGAAAAGGTAAAGAGTTAGTTGTATGCAATGTCATGATGATGAAATGCATAATGTCATGATATTCTCAAAAGTAAATGAGATGGTGTTGTATGCACTTATCATGTATGTAAATAGGATGTATGAAATGTGAAACGTTAATGAATGCATTTTTGTCTGGGAAAATAAATCCTTGACAAGTGTTGGGGAGCTGTTAATCCCGGATTGTTGTTGAAGAGTAGGTATCTCTTCAAACTTTGCTTAGAATGTTTCCACTGAGGATCCTTGTTTTGTTGAGGAGAACTCCGTTGTGGAAAGTTGTGAACTCTGTGGAGAGTACTGATTCATTCTTGGGGAACAAGTTCAGGAGTCTCGGTTGTCCGTTGCTCTACTGGGGAGTCAAAGTTAAATTGGCATCTGGTCGGGTCCAGGTTTCACAGTAACTTGCTGAGGATAACCCAGTTAGACTCTTGTGAGGATAACCTCTGAATTTGGCTGAGGAGACTTATTTGTGCTTCGCAGGGTACAAGCTTCCAGAGTCTACCGGGGAAGAGGAGTTGTGGTCCTTTGATTTGTAATAGTCGGAAAGGAAACCCAAGCTGGGGAATCCTGGTGTTGTTGGGGAGATAAACCCTGTCGTCAATCTGCTAGAGAGGTGATATCTTCGTTGGGGGAAGTCCTCGAGGATTCTTGAGGTTGATTCAGCTGGGGAAAGGTTTTCAGAGATCAAACCCTTGCTGGGAGTCATCCTATGAGAAGGATTTTGGGGGAGACTTGTCATTGCCCCTAGTAGCAAGTGTTTGTGGCACTTCCCGAAAATGTTTAATTGTACGTAACCCTTCACTGAGATTGATGTCCAATGCCCCAAGTGACGGAGATGGAGACTTGCCCCTGGTTACTTTGCACTTCTTCAGAGATTTCTTGAAATCTTAACTGTACTGCCCCAGGTGTGCTGGATAGTGACATGTCAAGTCCCCTTGTTGATAGGAGATTTGTCAACGGAAGTGTCATCCTTTTTGAAGTGATTTTGTTCACTGAGAGGGCTTTAGTTCATCGGATATTCATTGTGAATTTCTCCGCTGTCAAACAAGTAGACAAATGCAAACAGTGATATTCAAATAATGAAAAGTTTATGCTTGTCTCGAAGTTTTGAAAAATGCGTTTTTTAGCATAAAACTCTTTATAAGACAAAATCAACACAAGATTTAGGGAAAAGCCTTACAGGAGTCAGGATACCTTTTGTAACAGTATGCTTTCGAACTAACCCATGCTTCAGTTAGGACTTTTGAAGGGTTGTAACGTGGCTTGGTTCACGGTTTAAGAAACAAAGGATAAAGGCTCAAAGTATATTTGTACCCACCCGCTCTTCGTGATGTTCTTCAATCCTAAACTCAGTTAATTATGCATTTGAACTCCAAATGAGTCTGGAACGACGTTTTTGGTGATGGTTCACACAAGTTGAATTTGTTGGAAGGCAGTCATCTTTGCAACACTTTTCACGTTGTTGAGGATTTTTAGCGACCTCGTTCTTTTGATTTGTTATCCCTAACTTTTGCCTGACTGTTCCTGTTTTCGAGATTACAGTCAGCGGGATGCCCCATCTTTCTTAAGCCTCCTTTATAGGTTTTGGCTCAGTGGGCTTTTCTCTTTTGAGAGATTGACTGCCTATGAAATAAGGAACCACCACTGTCTTTTGATTCCAGCGGAATGCTTTTGATGTCGTTCGTTGTATTATGAACTGAGAGTTTTGCGAATTCAATGCGCATCTTTTGAATTAACTGAGAGACTACCCTGCCCCAGGTTTAAATCAAAGGTTTCAATTTGTGTTTAAAACAGAAAACTCCTACTTCTTTGGCTCGAAGGGGTTGACTAGGGATTATCTTCCTTATAACTCCAGTGTTTAGGATTTGAAAGAAATGCTTGTACATCATCAGTAAGGTCTGTCCAAAAGCATACTGTATGAGATTATGGCATTGTTTCGTCATCCTCCCTCTAAAGGCTTGTAACTTTTAGCAAGATTTGAATGAGTAAAAAGCATAGTTTAAATGTAATTAAAGGATGAATTCAAGACAAATATATGCAATGCATTAATGAAACAGAGTTTGACATTAATAGATAATTGTTTGAATAAAAAAAGAAATTACAACTTGAAAATTCAAATGAACAAAAGCTTTCAATGATTTGTCATGGGAGAAGTGATTATGTTTGGGGTCTCCGGAGGGTCAAACTTGATCTCCTGGGCATCAATCATATCTTGGACCTTGTTCTTCAGAGCCCAACCGTTGTTTGTGTCATGTCCCGGACTGTCAGAGTGGTATGCACACCTTTCATTGGGATGATAGGTAAGAGCGGAAGTATTTGGGTTCCGGGGAGGAGCCTTTAATGTAATCAGCTCTGCCTTCAACATGTGTTGTAGCGCTTGAGTCAGTGACATGTTGATCTTGGTAAATTGCCTCCTGGGCTTGTTTGTCTTACTCTGATCAACCTGTTGTTTTTGGTGAGGTTGTTGTTGGACTCTTGAGGTAGTAACAACTTGGAAAGGTCTATTCTTTACTAAACCAAACCCTTGACTTCTCGGAAGTTGATTAATGACTTGATCCCCAGCCTTGACCATTTGCTTCATACTGTTGTATCTGTCTTGATGAAGCTAGTTGATCATGGTTCTCAGCTCTTCTTGTTCCCGAGCTAAGCCTTGGATAAGAGCCATCTGCCCCAGCATCTGGGTTCTCATTGCATCTACCTCAGCTTGTAGATGTTTCAGCCGTTCACCCGTATTGTCTTTAGGACTTTTCTTGACCAAGTTCCCCATGAGGAGTGCTCTTAACTCTTCCTGCCCCTTGGATAGGTTTAGGAAGATTTCTCTGAACTGAGTCTCTTGAGTATGAAGATCTTGGTTATCTTGTTGGAAAGCCATTGCTGAAATAAACAGCGAGAACATGAGAGACCTGTACTGGAAGACCTGTTATGCAATGATATGTATGATATATGTATGCAATGTTTTCAAGGATCTCGCGGGGTAAACAAGAAACTGTTAGAATTTGAATCTTGTGGCTTTGATTGAAGGAACTTCATGTCGCTGAGAGTCCTTCTTCAAGAGTCAAGCTCACTATATCGAGTGGGTCATAGCCCCTGACTCAAGTTATCATGCTTGGATTTCTAGACACCCTTGGCTAGAGGAAAATAAATCCCATTTGCCCCTTGCTAGACATTTGATTTACCATAACCTGCATCACAGACCCTTGAGATCCTTGAAATGGTTAAGGTATGATGTTATGATGTGTATGCTATGCGTTTAAGCAAAAGTGTGAGGTGATGTAAGTAAACCCTGCAATAAGTCCGAATTATTGGATAAGGACTGTAAATAAAACCTGCAAGAAAATCATGTTGTCAGATAACAAGAATGTGCAAGTAGTTCAAGTTTGAAGGCACACAAGTCACACATATAGCCTTAAGTTTAGGCTGGCATGGAGTTTAGGTATTACCCTCTTTCAGTTCAGTTGGTTTAAACTTGTCCTAAAAATAGTAACCGGGTTCTAGAGGATCTCAATATCACTGACTACCCTCAATCGGTCATAATTCCAGTTTAGCAATCTTTTCTTACGGCCGGAACCATCGCGAGAGTTTAGTCTCAATGAGTGTAGCACACTTCTACTGTTCTATGGCCAAGTTGGTTAATTTAAGGTTCTAAGGTCAGTTGGTGCTTAATGACTCTTCAGAAGACCCATATTCTCCTTGTTTCAACACAAGGGATATCGGTACAGACCAAGGTGCCACACCAACGTAGCTACTGCTTCATCCATATCGGTATACGCCGTACAGATCCCTCACAGTTTATTGCTACTTACCTAAAGGGTATCCCCAGATCCGGGTTAGGATCTATAGAACTCCGATACAAGCCCACAAAATTTAAAGCATACAAAGCAATACAATTGAAAACACAAGTGATCTAATCCTAAGGTACACCTCACTTATATATTCCCCAGCAGAGTCGCCAGTTCTGTGATCGGTGGGAATGAGAACTGACTGTTTTTTAATGTTGGTTCGCGTTTGCGTTTGTTTTCGCAAAATGTCGCGGTAAGCAAGAGTCACCACCGTCTTTTATTTTATCCAACAAAGAAAGGACAAAAGCACAGAAAAATTCCTTTTCGAGATTTTTCTCGGGTTCGGGAGGTAGATTATAGAAAGGGAAGGTATTAGCACCCTTTCTATCTGTGGTTATCCACGGGCTCTTAGGTACTTGCTCACTATGTTTTCAAAAGTTTGCTTTTCTTTGTGTTTGTGGGTTTTGAAAATAGTTTTTGTTTGAAACTTCGATTTAACTCTTGCTTCTGTCCTCAAGAGTGTAATGAAGTGTTTTGAAAAACTTTGTTCGGAAAGTGTAAGTGTGAAAAGTTTTGTTTTGTTTTTTAAAATGAGCAAGTACTTAAGAACCTCTACCTACTCAAAAAGGAATTAAACTGTGCAAATGTCCTTTAGACAATGCTATCCCACTATTGAGGAGTAGGTAGCACTGTCGTTGGAGTTTTTCGGGTCAATTTGATTTTAGGGACGTGTGGTCACTAAAGCAACGTTAGGACGCTTTAGTGGTAATCCTAATGTCTTAGATCATTTTTATCGAGGCAACCATTTCGAGGCAACTTATGATCTTGGGACAAAAGGACGACCTCTAAAACATTCTATACTTAATGACCACGCTCGAGGCAACCAAGTGAGGTGTACCCTAGGAGTGGCATGTGCAAGTGTGTCAATTTTCAGTTATATTATCTTTGCATGTCATGGTGAGCTACTGTTGATTTTAAGTTAGGAGTTTAATCTTGTCATGCATAGCCTAGTTAGCATACATCTAAACAGTTAATATATATACAGGAATTTAAAGTGCGGAAATTGTAAATCCTACGCTATTACAAGGCTTCAGGGAGGGGGGTTATTTACATGTCCAAAAATTGGGGAAATAAAAGCAGTAAAGCGTAAAAGTCTTAGCTAAGTTATTACAAACCAGTAGGCAGTTACAATAACATAAACACTCGCGAATTTGAAAATAAACTCTAAAAATTCTAAGAATAAAATCTTTTTGTTGTTTTATTTTATTTTGGGAAAATGATCTAAATCTATTTAGTTTTAGTTTTTGAGAAAACGTTAAGATAATTAAGAGATTAATTAACAAAGTTAATTTTAATAGAAAAAACTAGCCTAATGTTTTTTGTGGTTTTTGATTTTAATGTTAATTAAAAAAGATAAAAAGATGTCAATGAAAACAAAAATAAAATACAAGAGGGGATCCTTCGATCCAGGGAAAAAAGGGAGTTTCGACCCAAGGAGGGAATGGAAGCTTCGATCCAGACAGGGTCATGGCTCTTTCGATTGGGCCAGGAAGTGGGCATGAACAGCCTTCGATCTATGGAAGAGGATTGTCTTTTGATCATGGAGGTCATGGCTTTAGATCCAGGAATGAGATACCTCCTTCGATCCAGCATGCTAATGGGTTCGATCCAGAGAAGGTGTCTCCTTCGATCTGGGATGTTATACCTGTAAAAGTATGTTAGCATAATAAAATGCAGGGCCTGGGTGTTGAATCCCAGGCCCTTCGATCCTGCGCTTACTGGGTCTCTTCAGGCTATGTCTGCAGCAAATATTAGCAAACGATGGACATGGCCTGGGTGACAAACCCAGGCCTCTTGATCCTGTCTAGGATAGAAAATCGAAGGTAACAACCAGTATGGATGTATTATGCAAATATGAGATTGGATAGTTTACCCTTTCTTACCAGCAGATTGGACTTTTAATTTGGGCGTTTCCTGGATGTAGGCACCTTCGATCTGGGCACTTCCTGGATGTAGGCACTTTTGATCTGAGGGCTTCTGGGCGTGGGCACCTTTGATCTGAAGGACTGCTTTGGCCTGGATCACTTATGAAAATGCTGATGACTTTTGGCAGCGTAACTCCAATGTTTTTTTGTTCTCCTGTTGTGTGTTTTTTCGTGTATATTTTCGTTGTTGTTGTTCACTTGTATAATTTTTGTGACCTGGATATATAGGCTGAATCTTGTATTTATAGGGGTGTGAGGGTGCAGTAATGGCGGGAGACAGCCATTAAACAGGCCATTAAAGCCATGAGACAAGAATCAGACACATTAAATAATTTCCTTTTTTGAAACATTCGTGTCCCTTGAATGAACCTGGACGCTTTTGGATTTCGAATGCCTTCAGGCCCTGCTCTTCGATTGGTCCTAATTTTCCTCCTTCGAATGGGACTCTTTCTGCTTCGACTGCTTGATTTGAAAAGAGTTACTCTGGTCGAATCAGCTCTTTAGGAACAGAAAAGGCAAGAATTTGGCCTTTAACTCAGGAATTAAATCCGCAATCAGCATTTAATTATTTCTATATTTTCAAGGGAAACATGCCATTTTCTCATGTTCAATGTACCTGGACATGTTTTTTTTGAGCGCCCTCTTGATGGCTTTGTTAACAGGGAAATCGAAAGGCTTTGTTAATAGGCCAATCAAAAGGTGCTGTTCATGCTAATCGAAGGACATGGTTCACATGCCTGTCGAAGCTGCCTTGACACAATGCTAATCGAAGTGCTTGTCCATAATGCCAATCGAAATGCTCCTTCAGAATGCCTATCGAAGTGTCTTTCAGAATGCCAATCGAAATGCTTGTCCATAATGCCAATCGAAATGCTCCTTCAGAATGCCAATCGAAGGGCCTTTCAGAATGCAAATCGAAAGGTACTTAAAGCACCACTCAAAAATTTTCTTTTTCCTTAGGCAAGGGTTTCTGGTCAACCATGCTGGGGGAAGACTTTGGAAAACATGAGAGGGCAAATTTTGGGGTACAACACATAGCCATCTTTCTTTTGTATAAAAATTTTCCAATTTTTGCGACAACATTCTCTTACTAGGATGTTTGTCTCCTTTGTATAAAGATACTCACAAAAGTTAAATACAAATATACTTCGAAGTGCAAAAATTTGCTTGCCTTTCTTTTCTTTTTACACTTATGTTTTATTTGAAAACGTCCAATGTTTTGTTAAAAAAGGTATATGCATTTGAACATAATCACTGCTTACAAATAAAACGAAATTGAAAAAAAGATAATTACTGATAGGTTGAAGGTGTAGGAAGATATCTTTATGCCATTTCAAAAGAAATCCCCTACGATACATCATTCGGATCCTCAACAAAGCTAAAAATTGGAATATATTCCCCCAGCGGGGTTAAGCTTCAAGATCCTCGACAGAGCCATTGCTTTCTAAAAACTTGATTCCCCAGCTAAGCTGAATTTCAAAATTCCCATCAGAGTCAAGTTTCAAGATCCCCAGTGGAGCCCAAAAACCCTGAAAATCCTATCCCCGGTGCCGCCAGAATAGTGAGCATTTCCCCACAGATTTATTTCCCAGCAGATTGAAGATTCTCAGTCTCATTTCTCCAGCAGAGGTCTCCCAGGTTTTAACTCCTCAGTAGAGATTTTTTATAGTTTCCCTTATTCCCCAAGCAGTCAGCAAGGGTTTCTCATCTTCAAATCCTCAGCATCGGTCAAGGATTTATTTTCCCCGGCAGCAGTCAAAGATTTCGTTATCTCTGGCTATCCGGATTTTATCTTCCTCAACAAGACGATTACTCAGCTTACATGCATAACCATTACATTCATATATCATAAACATTGATGAAATACGGTTCATTGCATCATTCATATCATGCAACATAACTTTGTGTTTTAGCTAACATTTTATCCTTTTCAGGGTAAGATTAAAAGGCTATCGTTAACAATTATTCAGATACAGTATGGATACACCCCAGATACGGCGGTCATTCTATTACTCATTCGGAATTTCAAGTCAAATACAATACATATACACCCCCAGACACGACGGTCATTCTACTACTCATTCAGACTTCAGCAATTCGATACAGACTAGATACGCTCCAGACACGGCGACCATTTTATCTCTCATTCAGATTCAATTATCAACCTCAAGTTTAGATACGCTCTAGAAACGGTTGCCATTCTGTCACTCATTCAGAGTTTAACCCCTAGCATACAGTTGCTCCATACACAAATGTTTTCCTGTTACCCAGATACAATACAGATACACTCCAAACACGGCAGTCATTCTGATGTTCATTCAAGATTCAAATACAGTTATAGCTCGGATACGCTCCAGACACGGATGCTATTCTTTTGCTCATACAAACCCAGTCTCCAAATACAGTTCAAATGCATTCCAAACGCGGATACCATTTTGATGCTCATTCTCCTGACCTACAACATTTCAGTTCAACAAACACTCTTGGATGGCATCTTTAAGCCCATTTCCAGCAAGATTCTACCATCTCCAAATGGCATCTTTAAGCCCATTCCCTCAATAATATTTTGGCGAGTGCAAATTTACGGGCACTCTAGTGTCCAATCTTCCTTTACCTTCGAGTCGTGACAGGCAAAACTTGCCAATCTAACTCTTCAGGTTCAAGAAGATTGAACAGGGGCAACTGTTGTACCCCAAAATTTGCCCTCCCATTTCATCAACATTTTCTCATCACAAGACTCTTGAAATTGAAAATCAAGCTAGGGTTTGCTCTGCTCAAGACACTTCCTTGCACTGGTGACCTAAATTAGGGTTTGAATTTGCACAAGGATATTTTGACCTAAAATACCCAAATTGACTTTCATGCTCCATTTTGGGTTCACAAGTTTGCCCATACCAAGTTTCAAGCCTTGATTCAAATCTTTGCCCAGTCAATTGGACAATTGACCTAGAAATCAGCTGTATTGGGGAAAAAGTCAATTGTGGCCAATTGACAGTCAAACCTCATGAAATTTGACCCACATCAACATTATGAACTCATATGAGCCATTTTATCAAGTTTGGATCACAATTCCACAAGAAATTTGACCAGATCACCAAAAGGGCAAAATGGTCATTTTTAGGGTTTTGATTGCACAAAGGCAATTTTTGACTGTTTGACCTAACCAATGGCAAACTAAGCTCACATATGGACTCAAGGACTCAATCTTGATCCATTCAACAAGTTCAAAAGATCTCAAATGCATAGGATTGACAAATGAATTTTTCAGTCAACTGACCAAAATTTGACTGTATACTGAAAAGTCAAACTTTGACTTTTTGGTCAAAATCAAGTGCCAAGGGTCATTTTTCATCAAGACATGTCAAATTATGAAATTTGTTCATCAAGAAACCCAAAAATGCAAATTAGGGTTTAAAATGGAAAATTTTCATAACTTAGAATTTTTCTAAGTTATGAAATTTTCTTATTTTTTCCTAACTTTGTCCCATTTTTTCACCAAGATGCAAATGGATTCAAACAAAACTTGCAACATGAAAGTTGTAGTCCATCACAAAGTCTACAACTTTGATTCACAAAGTTTTCTCAAAAATAAGCTTGTATCTCAAGTTATGATTTTTGGAACAAGGGTACCTAAAACTTTTAACTTAGAGAAAATTTGCCCTAATCTAGGCAGGATTTTGACCCATCTTCTTGGCCATTTTTCACATAGTTCCACTTGGAGTTTCAAGTTGAATTACAAAGATGGATTTTAGTACATGTTCCAAGCTTTCCAAATTGTCTAAGAACTCCTCAAACACCCTTGTGGTTAGAGAGAATCGAATGCTTGAAGTTGGAAAAAACTCACCTTTGTCCATGGCCAATACATGTTCATAACAACTTGCAATTCTGACCTAGCTAGCTTGGTTTGACATTACAGGCCTAAAAACCAATTTGCACTCCATAATTTAATATCAATCCATCAGTCTAAGCCTTTGTTTTGTTCATTTGGTCATTATACACAAGATTAAGCCTTAAGTAGAAAAAGGCAAGTTTCCATTTTTGCTTAAGTATGCTTTATGTCAAACCAATAATCCTTGAGCATTTGTCCAAGATCTCTTGCAGCAAAACAAATCCACAAATTAGAGGGGCCAAGAGCAATGTATGCAAGCATATTTGACAGCCTATACAAGCCTGTAACTTCACTTCCACAATTTGAACTTCAAGAAAAGAAAACTTACAAAACACAAGCAACCTCTCATATCTGTTAACAGAAGCTTAGACAAACATTGCATACAAGTTCCATACCTCCCAACAATCCTAAAGCACGACCCTTTCACCCCTAAAACCTCCTCATACTCAGAACCACTGTTTTTCTGCAAAACAGGGCAGGCTCTGCATTTTGCAAGCCACAACAAAATTCCATCGTGCGTTTTGTCCCAAGATAGTTCCAACACCTTCCAATCAACTCACCTGAACTATCCCAGGCCCCCATTGCAAGTTGTAACACCTCTAACTCACTTTGCCATTTTCATTTCAAAGCTATGCAGGTTGAGTTCTTTAGAACGATTCAAGTTGTTTCAAAGCAAGCCAAGCATTGGAGAAGCTTCCTTGGACCTCAGGCAAGCTCAACAGAAGCTCAAACACCATTGAAGGTTGCTACATTGTCCAGCTCGAAGTCAACTGAAACAGGTATTTCATGGACTTCTATCTCCCTATCTAGGAATGGTTAGGCTTAGGTTTGTTAATGAAATATGTTGTACTCATAGCCCTGAAGCCATACATATGCTTAGTTTTCATTTACATTAATCGTGCTGAGAGAATTTCACTCATGAACTTTCTGAAAAAACTAGGTTAAAAATTAGGGCCAGAGAAATTCTCTCTGGTCTTTGAGAGTTAATCCAAGTTTTTTATATGGTTGAATTCGTTGTTTAATTCTCTACAATGTTCATGTTATGAGTTTTGTCAAAAAATCAAAGAATCAGGAGTTAGCCATTGATACACAGAAGCGCGTGTTTTGTGAACAAGAGGAAGAAGAAGAAGTCTGGTGGGCTGGGCCTGTTGTGTTTTCACTTTTAACACCCATATTTTCTGTTTACACCCCCATGGCCCATTTATTTAATATTTATCATTTTTGACAGTTTTATTTTTTATTCTGACTTTATTATTTTTTGTATAAATATAAAAAATGCCAAAAATAATTTTCTATATTTTTTCATATTTATTTGATATTTATTTTATTTTATTAAGTATACATATGTAAATAAACTATTTCCTTTTTAAAACAAAAACTCAAAAATCATACAAAAGATATACTTATTTTCATTTATTTATATTTAAAAACATTTTCTTGAAAATATTCATTTTTTTGTAAATAGTTAATTTTTATTTTATGTTTAATATGTTTAATATATATATATATATATATATATATATATATATATATATATATATATATATATATATATATATATATATATATATATATATATATATATATATATATATATATATATATATATATATATATATATATATATATATATATATATATATATATATATATATATATATATTTTATCTTATTAAATAATTAGGTCAAAAATACAAAAATGTTATATTTTCATTTTTATTATTATTTTGGACTAAAAATATCTTTTTTATAATATACTTTTATTTTTTTGTATAAATTAGTATATTATTGCACATAATTAATAAATAATATTATTTATTAAAGAATTAGGGTTTCTTGCCCTAAATAGGAAAAATAATTAAAATTGATCTTTTTATTTTACTTTTCACATTGAAAAAATACTTTTTACATACTAAAAACATTTTGACATAATACATTTTATTTACAATTATGTATTGTATTTATTTCAATTATTGTACATTTAAATATTGTCTCTTGTATATTCAATTTGGTTGTAATAGTAATCTAGGGTTTAATTTCTTGTCAAATACCCCCAATTCAAATTTGTACCCCCCTCCCTATATCATGTTGTAATAGTGTAACATTTAAATTCTCGCACATTTAAAAGCTTTCAATTATGCCATGTTAGATCTAGGGTTTGTATGCAAATAAAATCAACAACTAGCTTGACCTAATCCAAGATAAATATGCATGAAAAACAAACACAATGCACACTTGCACCCCTAGGGTTACAATCCACTTGTTGCCTTCAAAAATGGGCCATGGTTGCATGTTGAGTACTTTGGCAAAACAAAAACAATCAAAAGGATCATAGTCCCTCGATGACGCTATCTGAGTTGCCTAAACAAAATGATCAAGTCCCTTAAGAAAATTGCCAAAGATACTTGACACCATTGCTATCATGGTCTATACGATGACCCGTGCCTGTCCCGTTAAACATTCTAACACAAGGTTGTTCACCAAATACAATGGTGAAACAACACTGTTAAAAGGGTTAAAAACATAAGAAAGATATTTGAGTAGAATAGGGTAGATAGCTCCTAGTTACTTGATCAAGCTTGCAAAAACATCCTTGCTATTTTCAAAAACACACTTCACAACACAATTTCAAAACCCTACTTTCAAATATTGAAAACTTTTCAATAAACAAAAACACTTTTGTATACATTCAAACAAGAATCATTACAAAGGTTACCACAACGATGGCCTCTTTTCAAAACATATTTCAAAACCACACACACAAAGCACCATTTCAAACAATTGAAAATGCAAAGCAAGTGATCTAAGCAAGTAACTAAGAGCCCATGGATAACCATGGATAGAAAGGGTGCTAATACCTTCCCTTTCTATAATCTACTCCCCGAACCCAAGAAAACATCTCGAAGGTTTTTCCTGTGCTTTTTGACCTTTCCTTAGGATAAAAATAAAAAGTCGGTGGCGACTCTTGCTAAACCGAAACATTTGCGAACACAAACGCAAATCCCAAGTCAGTTCTCCCACCGTATCACACTTTGTATAAAGTTTTCTTACTTTTTTGACACCATCCTGTTACTAGGATGCCTGTCTCCTTTGTACAAAACACTTATTCAAAGTAAATACAAAGATATCTCTTTCAAAGTACTGAAAACTATTGGTCTTTTTCTTTTACACTTGTGTTTTTATTTGCAAAAACGTCCAATGATTCATTGATAAACATATGCATTTGAACATAATTACTGTTTACTAATAAACAGGATGGAAAAGAACAATTACTGACAGACTGAAAGGATAGGAAAACGTCTTTAGACTATTCCAGGAGCAATTCCTTCAGTACACCATCCAGATCCCCAGCGGAGCTAAAACCTTGAAATACATATCCCCAGCAGAGCTAAATTTCAAACCCTTAATTCCTATCAGAGTTTAAACTTCAAACTCTCAATCCCTAGTGGAGCCAAAACTTTGAGTTACAGATCCCCAGCGGAGCTGAAACCTTCATCCCCAGTCGAGTCAAGACTTCTAATCCCCAGCAGAAACCATCCAATTTCCCCAGCAAGTTATCTTGAAGCCTGAAAATCAAATAACAGTTAACTTTTGTCTCTCCCAACCTAGGATAACTTCCCAGTAGAGTGGAAGACAACCCAAACTCCTGAACTTACTCCTCAGCAGTAAGCCTTCTTCCCCACAGAGTCTTCATTACTCCCCATCATGAAGTCGTCAAAGTTTTCATGGCTCCCCAACAGAATGAAGATTCTCATATTCCCCAGTGAAGTCACCAAAGTTTTCATTGCTCCTCAACAGAATGAAGATTCTCATTCCCCACAGAAGTCATTAGAGTCTTCCTTATTCTCCAGCAGATCAAGGATTTCCTTTGTGTAACCCCCAGTAGAAGTCGTCAAATTCTCTGGACTCCCCAAGCAAATTTCTCAAGCAGTTTGGCATTACTCTCACAACAGAATTTTTGTCAATACTCTCACTTCAAGACATGAAGGATCCTCACATCCCCACATAAGTTGTCAAGGATTTTTAATCTCCAACAGTCGCCCAGGATTTTCTTATCCTCAGCAGTCAAGGATTTATTTTCCCCAACAGCAGTTAAGGGTTTTATTATCTCCAGCTGTCAAGGATTTATTTTCCTCAGCAAGACAGCAAATCAGCTTACATGCGCATACATTACATCCTTATATCATAAACATTGATAAATACATATATCACATCATACATTTCATGCAATATAACTTATGTGTTTCAGCTAATATTTTACCCTTTTCAGGATAAGATTAACAGCTATCATTAACAATGTTCAAAGATTTCAGATACACTCCAGGCAAGGAAGTCATTATGTTACTCATTCAGCTTTTACTTCAGATACAGATTAGATACGCTCTAGAAACGAAAGCCATTCTATTTCTCATTCAGATTCAACTATCAGATACAGTCCAGAAACACTCCAGACACAGAAGTCATTCTGTCACTTATTCAGATTCTAGTTCAGATACACTTCAGACGCGGATGCCATTCTGGCCCTTATTCAGTTTTTCGATTCAGATACAGTACGGATACACTACAGACACAGAAGTCATTCTGTTGCTTATTCAGACTCAGATCTCAGATACAGTTTAGATACGCTCTAGACGCGGATGCTATTCTATTACTCTTTCAGACCTCGACATTCAGATACAGTCCAGATATGCTCCAGACACGGTTGCCATTCTGTCACCTATTCTGATTTTCCCCAGCTCAGAGACGCTCCAGACACGAATGCTATTCTATTGCTTATTCAGATTCAACATTCAGATACAGCTTGGATATGCTCCATACATGGATGTTATTCCTTTGCTCATTCAGATTCAGTCCCCAGATATAGTACAAATACGTTCCAGACACGGACACCATTCTGAATACTCATTCTTCTGACTTATAACTTACAACTCAACAAAAATTCTTGGATGGAATCTGCAAGCCCATCTCCAATAAGACTCCATCGTCTCTCCAAATGGAATCTTTAAGCCCATTCCCTCAACTACATTTTGACGAGTGCAAATTTACGGGCACTCTAGTGTCCAATCATCATTTACCTTCGAGTCACGAACGACAAAACTCGCCAATATAACTCTTCAGGTTCAAGAATATTGAACATGGGAAGCTGATGTACCCCAAAATATGCCCTCTCATTTTATCAAGATTTTCCTCACAAGACTTCTTGGACTCCAGACAGGATTAGAGTTTGCTCAGCTCAAGACCTCATCTTGCACTGATGACCTGAAATTAGGGTTTGAGTTTGCAAAAGGATTTTTGGACCATAAATGCTTCATGTGACTTTCATACACCATCTTGGACCCCTAAGATTGCTCATACCAAGTTTCAAGCCTTGGATCACATTTTTGCCCAGTCAATTGGACAATTGACCTAAAAATCAGCTGTATTGGGGAAAAAAGTCAACCATGGCCAATTTACAGTCAAACTTCATAATTTTTTATCCACATCAACATTCTAGGCTCCTATGTACCATTTGATCAAATTTGGATCACAACTTCTCAAAAAATTTGATCAGATCATCAAAAGGGCAAAATGGTCAAAATTAGGGTTTTGACTGAGAAAGGGCAATTTCTGATTTTTGACCTAGCCAATGGCCAATTGGGTTCAAGCATGATTTCAAGGACTCAATAGCATCATATTGATCTAATCACATGGCTCAAAAGATCTCAAATGCATAGAATTGACAGATGAATTTTGCAGTCAGCTAATCAAAAGTCAATTGTACACTGAAAAGTCAAACTTTGACTTTTTGGTCAAAATCAAGTGCCAAGGGTCATAATTCATAAAGATATGTCAAAATGTGAAACTTGTTGATCAAGAAAATCAATTTTTCAAATTAGGGTTTTAATTTGAAAAAATTTCATAACTTAGAAAATTTCTAAGTATGGAAAATTTCTTATTTTTTCCCAACTTTCCACAACTTTTTCACCATGATGCAATTGGATTCAAAGGAAACTTCCAACATGAAAGTTGTATTCCTCCATTAAATATACAACTTTGATTCACAAAGTTTTCCCAAAAGATGCTTGGATCTCAAGTTATGATTTTGTGATTAAGGGTCCATGAACTAAAAGACTTAGTGAAAATTTGCCCTAGTTTAGGCAGGTTTTTGACCTAACTTCATGGCAACTTTTCACCTAGTTCCAAGAGGTATTTAAAGTTGCATTTTAAAGATGGATTGTATAGAATATTACAAGATTTCCAAAATGTCAAATAACTCTCCAAGATCATTTGTGGTTAGGGAGAATCGAAGAAGAGAAAACGGAAATTTGTCACTTTTGTTCAAGCCATTTTCACAATGGTTCAAGTTGCAAATCTGTCCCAGCATGCTTGTACCTTGCATTACAGGTCCCAAATCCCTTATACACTCCATAATTAAATGCAAACTCAATGGATAATGGTCTTGTTCTGACTTTTGAAGCATTACATAATGAATTAATCCAAAAATGGCATAAAGTTCACAATACTACTTTGATAAAGCTTGCTTTTTCCAACTTTACATTTCTTGAGCCATGGACCTGATCTTTTATTGCAAACAAGATCCACAAACATCAGGAAACTTGTACCAACTCTATGCAGTCCATAAGCTAGCCTGTACATGCCTTTGGCATTGTCACCTCAAACTTTCTTCAAAAGCAAGCAAACTTGCAAAAGTCAAGAGGACTTGGATATCTGATAAAGAGAGGACTTTGTATCATTCTAAACAACTTCAGAACCTTTTCACAAGCCAAAACACGAATTCACAACATTCAAAACACTCTCAAACACAAAAAAACCAAGTTCCTGCCCAAACAGGGCATCTTCTGCAGAACCTTTGCCAAATCAATATTGGCTCGTGCGTTTTGCTTTGAAACACTTCAAACACTTTACATACATCCTACCTAAGCTGTCCAGGCCTTTGTCTTGCAACTGTAACCCCTGTTTCAAGCTTCACCATTTTCATTTTGGAAGGTTGCAGGTTGAATTATACAAGGAGTTTCAAGCATCCTCAAGGCAAGTTGAGCATTGAAGAAGCTTGAGGGAACTTCAAGGAAGCTCACACGGTCTTCAGGCCTCACTCAAAGCCCCCACATTGCCATATCCAAACTCAGCTGAACAAGGTATTTTTCAAAGTTCTATCTCTCTATTTAGGAATCCTTAGGCTTTGATTTGTGAAGCAAAAATGTAGTCCTTAACTTGCTTAAGCTGTACATATGCATAATTTTTATTTATATTAACTGAGTAGTGAGAATTTGAAGCTTGAAGTTCATGAAAATTTTAGGCTAGGAATTAAGGGTGATAAAATTCTCCTTGATCTTTGAGTGTTAGGTCACAAACTTTATATCACTGGAATCGTGAGATCATGAGCTACATTTTTCATGTTACAAGTTTTTGATTTTATGCAAAGAATAGCAAGTTACAGGTTGAAGCACAGAAACGCGCATTTGAGAAGAGCTGGAGGACATGGACGACCTGTCTGGGCCTGGCGCGCTTGGGCCTTGTTTTTTCTACTTTCCACATCCACATGTTCCCTATCTGCACCCCCTTTATTTATTTTTATATTTTTGCATATTTTCTTGCATATTTTATATTTTTGACTTGCATTTATTTTTCTGAACATTAAAAATCATAAAAATAATTTTCTTAATTTTTTTGCAATTTTATTTTATTTTTATTATTTTTTTCACATATAAAATAATTTTATTTTAATAAATAGAGCTTATTTTCTTATTTATTCATAAAAACTTTTAATAAAAATATTATACATTTTTATTTTATTATTTTTCACACAAAACATTATTTTCACACATATTTAATTTTTAATATTGTGTATAATATTACTTATTTATTTCTAATGACAAAAATGGACAAATAAATATTAGAAAACCTAATTTTCTTTAAAATCAAAAACTAGGGTTTCCCCTTTCAAAAATAATAACATTATTTTTTCTTATTTTTTAGGACTTAAATAATTTTATTATACATAAAACAATTACAAAAAAAAACATTTTGCATTCATACATTTTATTGCATATTTAAATAATTGTTTATTTATTTATTGTACCAAATTTGATTTGGGTTGTAATAATTTTTAGGGTTTTATTTTGTGCAAATATCCCCATTCAAAATTTGTATCCCCCCTCCCATAATATTGTTGTAATAGCTTAGATTTACTTTACGCAATTTATCACATTATATGCATGTTTAGTAAAAACTAGGGTTTGTATGATAAGACAAAAAATCAAACAAATAGCATGACCTAATGCAAGACAAAAATGCATGTAAAATGACAACACATTGCACACAAGCACCTCTAGGGTTTCATCCACTTTATTGCCTTAAAAATGGCCATGGTATGCATGCTAGGTATCTTGGCAAAACAAAACAAAAACAAAAGATCATAGTCCCTCGATGACGCTATCAAAAGGTTGCCTAAAAACAAATGATCTTAGTCCCTCAAAACTTGCTAAGATACTTGGTACTATTGCTATCATGGTCATACGATGACCCACGCCCGTCCCGTTTAACCTCCAAAGATAGGTTTGTCTACCAAAACAATGGTAGGTCAACAATGTCAAAGGAATAAAAATGTACAAGAAAGACTTTTGAGTAGGTAGATAACTTCTAGTTACTTGATCAAATTTGAAAAACAATCCTTGCTATTTTCAAACAAACACACACATTTTCAAAACATTTCCAAACAATTTTCAAAACATTGAAACATTTTTCAAAAGACAAACATCTTTATATACATTCTTACAAACAAGAATCATTACAAAGATTGCCTAAACGATGGCCACTTTTCAAAATACTTTCAAAACCACACAAAGCACCATTTCAAACAATTGCAAAAGCAAAGCAAGTGATCTAAAACAAGTAACTAAGAGCCCATGGAAAACCATGAATGAAAAGGGTGCTAGCACCTTCCCTTTTCATAATCTACCCCCCGAACTCAAAAACAATCTCAAAGGTCTTTCTTGTGCTTTTTTACCTTTCCTTTTGGATAAAAGAAAAGTCGGTGGCGACTCTTGCTAACCGCAACATTTGCAAACACAAACACAAAATCACAAGTCAGTTCTCCCACCGCATCACACTCACACTTGCTATATTATTCCAACACTCCCTCTCAAGTGTGAGTCCATAATGCTCCCTCACTCGTACCACCATTGACATCTTACAACGGAACACCACTTCCTGGGCGCATTTCGATACAAGTCTCTTCCGGTCCCTTTCTACAACAAAAGGCTCATGATACCATATTTGGGGGAGATACTAGGAGCATTTATATATAGTGTAGGACTAGGCACCTTTGTGAGAGACACACCACTTATCCACCTAAAACCTTAGTTTTAGGTGGATAAGTGGTGTGTCTCTCACACAGGTTCCTAGTCTTACACTATGTATCAATGCTCCTAGTATCTCCCCCTAACATGTATAAGCTAAACAAAATCTGGAAAATCAAACGGATACCGTTTTGTTTAAACTTTGGTTTTATAGTAACAACTGTTTGTGGAATTTCTAGTCATACTTGAAATGTTTTTTCTCAACAATCCAAGAAAAACCATTAAAATTACAATGACAATAAAATTCTGTCTTATATAACAATAATAAAAAAGTTTGTAGTCTTAGATTGACTATGATTTATGCACTACCACAGATCTATGGCCGTGAAACCGCACACTACCAAAAACGCATTGTTTTTATCAGTTCACGATAACTAAAAAAATATTTTTCACCAATTTCCCTAAAATACAAAGAGATCAGTTAGAAACTAAACAACCCATATAAAGTTTTGAGTAAATAATACAAATCAACATAAAAAATAGACCAGATTGAAAGAAATATAGCATTATCAACATAACATCTGTTTAAATACCCCCTTACGGTAACCCAGACACAAAACTCATAAAAACTCCACACTACAACAATAATAATCAAAACCCTAAACTATAATCACAAAAATTTGAATACATTAAAGCTAAAACAAACAAAAGGGCGTCTCCAAAACATAAAAATCAAAACTTTATCAACGAAATACCTTTAATACCCCTTCTGCATCATGACTCAATTCCTTCAATATTTTCAAAGACAGTTATAGAACTCGAAACCTGCATAAATAGAAGGGTTAAATAAGTTTTTGGTTCTTCTAAATATCTCAAATTTCGTTCTTAGTCCTTCTAAAATTTTCCTTCAAAGAATGGTCCTCTTAAAAAAATTAAATTTTAATTTTCGGTCCCTCTTACAATTTAGCGACGGTTTTTATAATTTAGCGACAATTTTAGTGACGGTTTAAGCAACGGTTTTTATTTAGCGACAGAATTAGAGACCATTTTAATTACGATTTTTTCAAGAGAGACCAAAAGTTAAAATTTAATTTTTTAGAAGGACCATTCTTTGAAGGAAAAATTTAGAGAGACTAAAAACGAAATTTGAGATATTTAAAAGGAGCAAAAACTTATTTAACCCTAAATAGAATAAGGGACCTGAGAAAAATGCACAAAAATGGTGTATCCATGGAAGCGTTGGATCTGGAAAAAAAGAAGAAGAAGAAGAGGAAGAAAGAGATTGAGGTGACAGAGAAAAGAGAGAGAAATAAAGATAGAGTAATAGAAAGAGGTAGAAGGTTGAGAAAGAGGAAGAAGAAGAGGGAGAAGGTTGAGGAAGAGGAAGAAATATAATCACCTTATGTGCATAGTAGAGAGAGAGAGAGAGAGATAGATAGATAGATAGATAGATAGATAGATAGATAGATAGATAGATAGATAGATAGATAGATAGATAGATAGATAGATAGATAGATAGATAGATAGATAGAGAGAGAGAGAGAGAGAGGAGAGAGAGAGAGAGAGAGGAGAGAGAGAGAGAGAGAGAGAGAGAGAGAGAGAGAGAGAGAGAGAGAGAGAGAGAGAGAGAGAGAGAGAGAGAGAGAGAGAGAGAGTGAAGAATCTGAGACATTTTGAATTTTGAATTAAAGTGACATTGAAGTAAGAGAAAAGAGGAAAAGAAATTTAATTTGGACCAAGTGACATCATTAATCCATTCCTAACTAATGATCAAAGGCAAAAAAATAACAACCATGTAATTGGAATAGAATTAAATGACATCTTTAGTTAGAAAAAACATTTTTTGGACATAAAATGCCCTCATTTTGATGCAGTGGTAGATTAAGAGGTAAGGGTAGAAACATATTTTTCAGAACCATTAAGATTCTTATATGGTAGATGTTACTTATCTGTTAGACTTCATGGACACTTTAGAAAAATCTAATATAATTATTAAACATTAATATTAGTTGTGCAATAATTAAATTCGGCAAGTGACGAGATTTTTACTGCCTCATTTTGATTCCAACATAATATTAGGATGTAATCCCTATCATTCACTTGCAAACTTAAGGTTCATCTTTTTTTTCCATTCTTCTTCATTCTCTTGCTTTTTTAATCTAATTTATCATAAAGGAACATGAGGTATTTCTACTTGCAGTACGGGTAGTTGCATTGTGCAAACAAAACACAAAATAATATCTTTAACATAAGAGAATTATGATTATATTTTGTGAAATTATGGTATATCAGACTTTAGATGTCCTATGACGCGTTGGGACATCTGATCCGACTTAAAACACATAGGAAATGTATAAACATAGAAAATAGTACTGAAAAGCATAAACAACACACAAGAATTGTTAACCCAGTTCAGAGTAACTCTCATACTCTGGGGGCATAACAAGCTAGGGATAAGTCCACAAAGATAATATCAATTCATAGACCCTCAGCAAACATCCATTTTACGATCTAATCACTTAATCACTACCTTTTCTAGACTTCTATCTAAAAGTCACCTAGACATGAGGCCCTACTCAATTCCTCATCAATCACAGACAACAATTGGATAAAACAGGAAGACACACTCTATGAAAAAAATAGAATACACACTTCCATGACAATACTCATCAAGATATTTGACAAGCACATAACTTGGAGTTACTTAAAAGCTTCCTCCAAGAACAATACTCACTCTTGCTTCACATCTTCGAGGAGAACAATAATCAACTCATTACCTAAAGGCTTCTGAGTGATAATAGAATCTTGCAACTCAAGGAACATAATACAACTCACATGTTGAGTGGATCACACAACCAACTCTCCTAGAGAGTGGTAGAGACTCAGCCCTAATGATTACATCTTTTCAATTCACTGCTGGTGCTTTTACCTAGGTTACAATGCTTCTATTTATAACCTATCTCCCAACTGGATTTGGGCTTCTAATCACAACATATTAGTTGTTACAATTCTGCAACAAAATATGTATTCAATCAAATCTTTCCTAAAAAGTCTCCTTATTTAGAAAGTAAATATTCTTCAATATTCTTCTTGATTCTTCCAGACCTTTAAATCAGCGCCACATAGGATAGCATAATATTCCTATAATATTATACAACTGTTAGATCATAATAGAATCCAACTGTTTTGCTTAGATCAGGCGCGATGTCATATGACACTGCATAAGACATCTTATTTGACATGTTTCTCTAGATGATGAGAACTTCTCATCTCAATATGTCTCAACATAAAATAGGACTTCTTGCTCCACCTGTTCTTCCCAACAAGTTAACATATTATATTTAACATAGTACCGTTATATTAGTTTTACCAAACATAATGCTAATCATAAAATCAGAGAATTAACAATCTTCCCCTTTGGCTTATTTTTGCTAAAACTAATTTACATAACCTTTTCATACAAATAAGAACATAAATCAAAGGCGAATGCCAAACAAACAATACATTCAGCAGCAACCATAAACTAAAAATATCAGAAGCAGTCAGTCTTTAGTCTTCATAGTCTTCAGTCTATAGGACTTTTTCATGACAATCCAACACTCCAGTTCCATACAAGATCTCATCTCCCCCTTTTTAGTAGAATATGACAAAGGCAACAAGGAGAAGTAATATACTCAGACTTATTGATGTCAGAACATCAATATCTAATATCTCTTCACAACAGCCCGGACCAATCCATTACATCCCTCTCAGGATAATTTAGGAAGAAACTCCTGAAGACATTTGGTGTACACCCCCCCTCAAACTTAGAACACATCTTCAACCAACACACAGAATACCTTCAAATTGGGAAACTCAGAACACAAGTCACAATTGTGTTCATAACTCAGATCACAAGTCACAAATATTAATAACAACAAACTCAGAAGCGAGCAGTCTATTCTACATCCTTGTAAAACTGGTTCAAAAATAGACTTCAGACTCACAACTAAATAAAACTTCTCTCCCCCTTTTTAGCCAAGGATTAACACACAAAGCCTTCTCATCTGGACACAGACCACAAGAATAGAGAATGGATAACCCTCACAAAATGAAAAAGGTGAAGAATTTACCTCTTAAATAGCCAAGTAGTCTTCTTAGGAAATAACGATCTTGGTTAATGAGAATGTTATTTGAGGAAGATAACCAACAACAATGCATCATCCAAAACAAATTTTGATTATCTTCATAATTCTAATACATGCGCATGCAAAGATAGACATATTATTATACACATCCTCCTGACAACTCTGTCCACAATACTTTCTTGTTTGGATCAAAGAGAAACATGTTCCGATAAATATCCTGACATTATGTCAAACATTGTCTACTTGCTCTTCCAAGCACACAAAACAACTTGACCAACACTTCTAAAAATGCTTCACATAATTCTCCATATGTTCTGAAGCATAAACACAATGCCTTCCTCATGCTCTTCTTTTGGCCAGCACAAATCATAATATCAAGACCCAAAATAACACATGACTTGAACCAAACATGTGCTTCCAACACAATATTTGCACCATTGCAGCAACAATCCATAGACAAGTACTTCACTCTCCCTGCCATGGATAATAATTTCTCCTTCTGAAGATGGACATTTGAACACTTGATGAAAACATATGAAAGACTTCATACTCTCATGTTGAAGGACAACAACTTCACACATGCTGAACACAAACTCCCACAGTGGAGTCAATTCTGAGTCATATACTCTCACTCCTTGAGAACACATCCAAGCATTCTGACTTCTTTACTTCAACAAGGAAACATCTAAACATTGTACTTATGGATCCATAGACAATATCATGATCTTTTGAATAAGCAAGGTGTCGTGCATGCTAGGTGTGATATCACTCACAAGCTCCAAAAATTCTTAGTTTGCTTAAAAGCTTTACTAAGATCCAAATTTATCCCAATATCTTGTTGAGTGACTTGCAGTAGGAAGAATAAAAATACTTTCAACATATCCTAATTAGATCAAACCTCGGTATCTTATAACATTCTTCTGCCTTTACATCCACTGGTAGTTGCTGATACTAGCGAAGTCTTCAAAAATAGTAGTCATGCATTGCCAGAACATACTACTATAAACAAGATCATAGTCTCCATATTTTAATCCACAACGTTAGAAACACATCTTCTAACAATAATTCTTGAGCATTCAACTCCATATGCCCAAACCCACACATCTTCCAAACACTGCCCAACATGATGTTACAACATCGTTTGAGACTTAAGCTTCTCATCATAGAAACCAAACACAATGGTTCTTAAAACACCATTAAAAGGAATTATTATGCAGATAAGTCCTTCAAGAAGCTCCCAATAAACACAAGAATATCTCAAAAGATCACACCTTCTGTAGCTCATTCAGGTTAACACAAACATCTGAATGTCATAGAGAGAAATAAAACCTCATACATTTTCTAAAGCAAAGAGTTCAGAAAGTAGATTTGCACCAACATCAGATAATTACCCAGCTCCCGGAAAGGGTTTTTTACCATTAGTAAAATGCACATCTTCACCAGATCAGAATAATACCCAGCTCCCGACTAGGTACTCGCCATTAGAGGAGAATTTCCTTAAACATAAACAACATATGATGCTCCCATTCCTCCAATGTTAGATCATTTGATCTAACATTCTTCTTCTTCACTCTAGCCCAAGAGGATTTTAAACATCATTCCAGACTTGGTCAGTGACTGGACTTCACTCTATCATGGTTAGACATTCCAACTTTGGAATCCAATGGTGATCAGCAATACTCACCACATGATCTTTAAAGCAGCTTCCTTTTCTGAAGAAGCAAACACATGAGATGATGTTCCAACATATTTTCATACATCAATCTTAGTCACATGGATTTCACCTTTAACTATGGT